>CM024628.1:10150403-10512627 GCA_014182585.1 Eucalyptus coolabah | reverse complement strand
GACTTTGAATCCTGTCTCAAGGATGATGATGATGATGATGATGATGATGATATTCGTCATTATGAATAAGACGATTGTGACTATGAAGAAGGAGGAGGAGGAGGAGGAGGGATATATGTCTTTATGGGAAGCACGATGAATATTTTGTGGGGGCAATTCAAATTAGAGTCATATGAAGAAAAGAATAGTCGAATTGCCCCATCTTGTTTGGGCGTGCGTCGGGAGGAATGTAGACCATAGAGCTAAATGAAAATTCATTTAGTTAATATAGAAATCATTTTGTGGTAATTTTACCTTTAAAGAATTAATGTAGTGTACGTACACTATGTAATGACAATCATTGTGACTTCTATTGCACGTATTAATATGACATCACCACCAATTAGTTACATTTATCACTAATTATGACATGTAAAGGTGACGACCCAGTATATTATTGGGACAACACAACCTGGATAATAAATGCAATAATGGCACATTAGTGGGAATACCTTTATCAATACTCGAAATATCATAGGATAATCCATTGTTGATGTATTTTAATGAAAGTACGTAGAAATGAGAAAGAAGTTAATCACATTATCCTTGGTCATTGTTCAAAAGTTTGGTTATGATGTTCTTTAGATTTTGAGCACGAGTGTCTGATGTCCTCATAGTGTTGGTTTTGACGTTCTTCAAATTCTAACTAAGAACATTTGGTCTTCTTGTAACGTTAGTTCCCGACGTTCTTCTAATTTGTTCGGATCCAGACCGCAAATGCCTAGTATCTTTGCAGTGTTGGTTCTGATGTTGTTTAGATCTTGACTATGAACGTTTGATCTCCTCATGGCGCAAGTTCTCACATACTACTATTATGATGTTCAACAGTTTCAGCCCCACAGATGTCGAATATCTAGTTCAGACACACCGCCAACTCATGTCAAATGGTATAGAGAAACTTGATAGAGCTCATCACGATAGTTGCACTAGCAATTTCTCTCGTATGTGATAATTTGATTGATCACTATCATCACTCGACCGTTGTTGATCATCCATCCAATCCTCTCTCAATCGTCTTTTTATAAACAGTCCCAAATCACATTTAATTTGGCTCATTAGCTCTAAAACTGTTTTAGAGAATTAATTTGGCTGTAATGCTTGAGCTCGCTTAAAATGTTGAATCCGAACATAAGTTCTCAAACCATTTCAAACACTAATTCGAGCATTAATTCTATAACTATTACAAGACTTTATTTGTGGGCATTAACTTTGTAACCGTTACAAAACTTTAATTTGATCATTACATCTGAAATCCTTTCTAACATTAATTAGTCATTTGAATCAAACGATTTTAGATTATTAAACTAACATTGATTCTAAAACCGTATCAATTCGTTAATATGATTGATAAATCTGAAACCATTTCAAATATTTAATTTAGCCATTAGGTCTATTAAGTCCGAAGCCGTTTCAAATCATTAATGTGACCATTAAATCTAAAACCGTTTTAGATTGTTAATTTAGCCTTCAAGTTTGAAACCATTTCAGAACATTAATGTGGTTATTGATTCTAAACTCACTTCAGATCATTAATACAGTTGTCATTACCTGATCTTGCTGCCATTCGACCCTCGGGCAGAGGAAAATGGGAGAAAGGTCGAGTTTAGTAGTACTTGACCATGGAAGTTCTCTCACGGTTCTCATCTACGAAAGGTGTCGTCACCTCGTCTTTCAGGCGAACCTCTTGTAAGGTCAATTGTTGTAGTCATGAGCTCTCCCAAGCTCATACTTCGCGTGACAGCGAAGGTGTCATGACCCTACCTGACGTTGTGGCACATCTTGATCGATGGTTTTAAGGTCAAAAGGAAACCATATGTAATGTGAGTTTAAGGGTACTTTTACGATCATGATAGCCCTCCCAAGATTATACCTCACCGCATATGGCATCACTTTATCTTTATTGGCTTCTCTATCTTGGCTATGCTAAATCATAATCGTGAACCTTTTCTGAAGGTCCACACCCCTCACGATAGGTTCATTTATATGGTTTAGTTTTTAGATAACCTAAAAATAAGACGGAGTCGCTGCTAGTCTCATTTTTGGGGGTCGGCTAGAAAACCGAATTGAGGATCGGGAGTAGTCCCTCAATTTTTACGCAACTAGATATCTAGACTCAAGGATTTGGGTTGCATTAATGTTTTTATTAGCGTCCTTTCGGTATCTAATAGTGTGTTGTGTTACTTAAGGTGTCCATGCATTTTCTTTTTTTACTTTCTCATGATCATTTGTCCTAAAGTAGGCAATCATGCCTTGGCAATTGAATACTTTCCATAACAATCGATGATTTTCTATTTATAAGAAAATGAAAAGAAAGCAATTGATTGAATTAAAAGTGCGAAATGGTAAGTAAGCAACCAAGGAAAGCAGTAAATCTATCATGCAATCCTAATAAAGATCAAAAGAGAAATGATATGAAAAAACAAGAATGGAAAGAACTCGCAACTCATCATGTTTTTATACACGTAGGGATAACACGGGACATATGTCGGGGATGAATGATATAAAATAATGGTTGGAATAGACATTGACCTCCACCATCTTCATGTCCTCTCAATCTTCAGGATCCTAATCTAAATCTAGCGAAAGAATTATGACTAAGTGCATACAATAGAAATAAACAAAATACACATCTAAACACCCAAAAACACAACAAAGTTAAGATCGCATGTCTCAACAAGACAAAATTACAGATCAATTGAATTTAGGCCTTGGGGTTGATCTTTGTAGTTCACGCATCTATTCCACTAGACACCTACCCCATTTATTTTATGACTTATAGCCATTATTAACTATTTGTGCTCTCGCACAGCCAATGATGCTTGTAAGTCCCTAATATGACGTTCTATGTGATCCCCAAGATTTCCCCTTGGTATCATGCATCATGCCTAACATACATTTAGAATTCACATGCATTGTAGGAATTACACATGCATGTAGCCCTTTTGAGCCTTATTTCTCACTCAATCAACCAAGGTGAGTGAACCATGGGTGGGTCACTTATTATAAGGCACGTGCCAATCACAAACATAAACATTCCTAACAAATGATAGGCATGAGGGTACATGTGATGTTTCAAAAATTGGTTTTGAAATCATCGATTTTTTTTTTTAAAATAAAGTGATGTCTTGGCTATGGAGCATATTCAATTACCATGGCTAGCCGGGGCTCATATAAATGCACTCATAGGTGTCACGGACATTTTAAACACAGTCCAAATTGTGATTTCCACAATGTCAAATTGAGTATTGAAACGAATTTAAAGACATTTTAGACTAGGAAAAATTTAAGTTATGGAAAGTATTCAATTGCCAAGGCTAACTTGTGGCTTGAAAATGCACTCACAAGCATCACAAGCATTTTGAATATTGCCAAATCATGATTTTCCTAAGTTAAATCAATTATTGAGAAAAACATTTAAAAGATTCACTTTTGGAAACGTCACATGTAACAAAATGGTTTCGATGTGCCATTTGGAAAATCCATTTAGTGAAAATCATTTGACAGTGAATCTCAAAGGATTTGAAATCAACTTTCATGAAAATGATATGCCCTAATATCATGCATAAACTAACCTAAAAGATTTAACTAAACAATCCCAGAAAGAAGTTCATATCAAGAAATTTCAAACCAAGCACAACATGTCCATAAAACTGGGTAATAACCATTGATGGTTTAGCTATGAGAAAATTATTTAATATGCACAACATAATATGGAACAATTTCTGTGGAGAAAGTTTTTCTAAAAGAGCTAAGTATGATTTTATAAAAATCAGACAAGCAACAATGTATTAGGAAATTATCAAAACAGTAGACCACTCAGTCATTATTATCTAGATTTAGCCTATCAAATGAAGTCCAAAAATGGCAAATTTTGTTACAAATAGCCAACATAGTAACAAGCAAACTTCGTTAAGGGACTAAGTCAAGAATCCTTACAGAAAAAAATGGTACAAAAATGGCAAAGGTTTGTCTGAACAGGAGTAAAAATAGGGGTTTGAATTTGACCCTAAGTCCAAATTCTAGTCTAGCTTACAAAATGAAAAATGCACCGTAAGTCCAACTTCTAGTCTAGCTCAGAAAAATGAAAAATGCACCTAATGATGGGAAAATTGCATGAAATCAACGAAATTTGAATCCCTTGGTGCATTTGCAACTTCCTAGAAGGGTCTCGAGTCTAATCGAGGTCAACTTGGTGCTCCAGGATCAAGGTCTCTAAAAGTGTGCACATCAGTCATTAAAAGACAGAATGTAAACATGTATTAATGAATCTCAAAATCAATCATGTAATGCATGAATGACATGGAAAATCACACACAACTTAGAATCGGATGTGACAAGCAATTTGAGTAATCATCTAACCCTAACTTGGCATGTGAAAACGTCATACAATTTTAATGCCAATACAAGGTGATTTGGGATCTATTATAGCATGCTTGGAATTTCCCAAGTGTAACAAGCATTATCGTGACATGAGTTTCTCATATGAAATGACATTTAATTATGTCAAACAACGCATGCACACAAAGCTTGCTATACGTAATTCAAATGTCAAGAAGACATTGATATGAACTTTGGCCTCTAAGGGACCCGAACAAGCATGGAAATATAGGCACATGTCAAGGCTTCAATTATAAAATAAGAGTTGACAACATGCCTAGTTTTGATCTCTGTCCTTCTAGTCGGTCTTGGCCAATTGATCACTGCTTCAATCTTGGATGGGTCCACGGAGATTCCTTCGCTTGAAATCACGTGACCTAGGAATGCTACATAAGTTAGCCAAAACTCGCACTTGCTAAACTTAGCGTACAATTGATGAATCCTTAGGGTTTGTGGTACCAATCTCAAATGACTCATGCTTTTCATCACTCCTCGAATACACCAGAATATCATCGATGAACATGATCATGAACTGATTAAGATATTCTTTGAACACTCAGTTCATCAAATCCATAAAAGCAGTTGGAGCATTCATCAAACCAAACGGCATTATAGTGAACTCATAATGGCCGTATCGAGGATGGAATGCTGACTTTGGAATGTCCTCCTTCTTGATCCTCAACTAATGATACCTTGTCCTCAAGTCGATCATCGAAAATATTGACACTCCTTGTAACTGATCAAACAAGTCGTCGATATTCCCGGAGTGGATACTTATTTTTGATGATTACCTGATTAAGTTGACGATAGTCGATGCACAAGCGTAACGAACCATTTTTTTTTTTTTTCATGAATAGAATCAATGCTCTCCAAGTTGATGCACTAGGACGTATGGATCCCTTATCCAATAACTCCTGCATTTGCACCTTGATTCTTTCAACTCGGACAACGCCATTCGGTAGGGAGCCTTAGAGATTGGCTCTGTCTGGGTGCCAACTCAATTACAAATTTGATCTCTCTCGCGCGGGCCTAGCAATTCTTTCGAGAATACATATGGAAATTCTTGCACCACTAAGATATCTTCAATCTTCGTTTCTCAACTGTCGTATCCACGACAGGTTGCCAGAGCCAACCTTGACAGCCCCCATTTAACAAACGAGTTGCCTCTAGCGACGAGATCAAGTAAACAAGGGTCCTCCTCGATTCTCAACAAACTCGAAACTCTCACCTTCTAACGGGTTAAACTGAATCTCTTTACAATAACAGTCAATCTTAGCTTGTTGCTTGGTGAGCTAATCCATACCAATTATCAAATCAAAGTCATGCATGGCTAGGACTAACAAATCTATCTTCCTCTCTCGCTCACCAATCCCTAACTTGCAACCAGAAAAACCTAATGTAGACAACACTTTATCCTTCAACGGTGTAAATATGCTAACCACTGACTCCAGCAACTCAGGACTTAATCCTATTAACTTAACATATTGCTTGGCAATAAAAGAATGAGTCACTTCAGGGTCGAATAAAGCATAAGCGGTATGGTCGTTCAGCGAAACCATACATGTAATCACATTTGATGCGTCCTCAGCTTGACTTCTTGTGATGGCATACATTGTCCCTTGAGCTGGGGGTCTGATTTGTCCATCCTACGGTGCATTTTGTGGCACATACCCTTTGATTTGACCTATTGGTGGTGGCGGTAGTAACTGTTGTTGTCCCTTCAATCTTCTAGGACAATCTTTGGCTATGTGACCCTGCTAGCCACATTCGAAACAAGTGCCCATCCTTCGAGGGCATGGGGTCGAACCATGTTGCCTTCCACAAAAGTGACACACATCGTTCTGACTTGACCCTGGCTTGCCAACTCCACTCTTCCTATTAGGCGGGATGTAGAATCTTCCTCCAGTCATGGGTTTCTTCCCATACCAATTCCCATCTCGATCAGATCCAAACCACAACCCAGATGCGGCGGCTCGTTCATTACGATCTCTCCCTATCATCTGGACCTGCTCATAAAGGTCGTTGTAGTTCCTCAGGTTGAGTAGTATCAGCGGACTCCTCAGTTCTAGTCTGAGTCCATCTCTGAATCTCCTAACTCGGTTCATCGGATTCTCGACCACTTCAAGGGCATACTGCAATAGTTCAATGAACTTCGCTTCGTATTGATCTATGGTCATTGTACCTTGGCAAATGCGCTAGAATTTTGCCATCTTTAGTTCTTTGGTAGTCTCGGAAGAGTACTTGCTGTTGAAAACTTCAACAAAGGCGTTCCACTCCAGAACTACACCTTCAGATTTTCTTTTCTTTTCTTTTCTTTACAACCGTGGTTGGCGAGGTGGTCGGGCCCTTAACCATAGTTGCCTAGTGGCCCAAGGACCCTCATCGGCGTCAATAATAAAATAAAGAAAGAAAGGAGGACAAGAGAAGAAAAGGAAAAAAAGGAAAAAAAGGAAAAGAAAAAAAAATACAATTATGAAAAGTAAAATATTATTAAAAACAATCGACGTCAATGTCGGCCAACCTATGCTATGCCACATACCGATGTTCACGTTAGCGATTTCTTGCCAAAAGTTGATGGATGTACACAATTGACACAATTAAAAAGTTTATGATTTAATTGGAAAAAAGTATAATATGTTTAGGACTTTTAGACAATTTTCCCTAATTTAATTGAGTTACTAACTTTTCTGCATAAATCCACCATTAATTTTGGATTACCAATTCTTATCTAAAGCGCTTACCAACATACATTATTTGATCGATTTCGAGTTACCATCTTTTCTAATAACTTACTAACTTTTATAGAATTTATTGACTTAATCAAATTGGGAAAACTATCAAGAAAGTCATAAACCTATTGCACTCCGCACCAATTCCGTTCTAAACCTTTTAATTTAACTAATTTGATCCTAAACAGTTTGAAGATTCGCCAATGATCCTCGCTGGCCATATATATAAATGACAAGAGAAGAAAAGGAAAATAAGGAAAAATAATACAAAAAAATATGATAAATATTAAAATATTTTTAAAAATTATTCATGCTAGCGCTGGCCATCCTATGCCATGCCACATGAGACAACCAACATCCACATTAGTGATTTTTAGACAAAATTTGATGGATGTACTTAATTGGTAAAATGTGAAAAAGTTTATGACTCAATTGACACAATTAAAATGTTTATGATCAAATTGATAAAATTGTAATAGGTTTAGGACTTTTGGACAAATTTCCCTAATTTGAGTGAGTTACCAACTATTCTGCATAAATCTACCAATTGGTTTTCAATTATCAATACTTATTTGGATCACTTGCCAACCTAGATTATTTGATCGATTTTGAATTACCAACTTTTCTTATAACTTGCTAACTTTTATAGAATTTATTAAATCGGAAAAATTATCAAGAAAGTCTTAAACTTATTGCACTTATACTAATTCAATCCTAAACATCTCAATTCGGCTAATTCAAACCTAAACCTTTTGACGATTTGCCAATGTAGTTCGTCTAGTCAATTTTGGCCAAAAATCATTAATGTAGATATCGATCGTCTTATGTGGCACTATGTGGCACGACCGATGCTGTCATGGATATAGTTTTAGAAAAATTTTCTAGATATTTTGTTTTTATCCTTTCATTTTCTTTCCTTCTTCTTTTTGCTAGCGGTTGTTTACCGGCCACTAGCCATGGTTGATGGTTGGCAAGGGCAATCATTACCAATGGGCCTTCACTGTTGCCCGCCCTAGTAAGGTTGACCCTCACCTAGGCAAGGCTTGGCAAGGTTGACCCTCTTTTGGGCTAGGGCAACCTTGCTAAGCCTTGCCCTCACCAGATATGGCAAGGGGGAGGGGGTGCCATACTAGCCATCATCGATGGATGGTGGCCAGCAAACAGCAACTGGCAAAAAGCAAAAAGGAAAGTAAAAAAAAGGAAGAAAAATCTAGAAAATTTTAAGAAATTTCTAAAATTATCTATGTAATGTTGGCAATGTTGTGTAAGATGACCCGACATCCACATTAGCGATTTTTTAGAATTGGCCAAATAGACTAAATTGACAAATTGTCAAAAGGTTTATATTTAAATTGATCAAGTTGAAAGGTTTAGGATTGATTGGGCACAAATGCACTAGGTTTAGGATTTTCTTAATAATTGTCCTTAATCAAATTACCTTCTTTATTTAAGTTACTTATCAACATTTCTTCATTAAAGTTACCAACTAATCTTTTATTGTAGCCATTTACCAACATTTAGATGAGCTACTCTTGAATAACTGACTATTATAATAACTTACCGATTTTTTTGGTCAAATACCAATTTTTGTTGAAGTTGTCTACTCTTATAGGAAGTTACCAACTTTATTTATGTTACCAACTTTTTCATAGACGAAATTAGTATTTATTTTTACATTATTAACTTTTATTTACACATTTGCCGACATTTTTAAATGGTTTCGGCCCTATAAAGGTTCATGGCCTCCCCACTTCCAAATGACATACCCATCATTGTGAGTAAAATTGGTTCACTGTCTACCACACCTTCCCCGTCTCTTTCTCTCCCGGCTTTTCTTTTTTCTTTTTGTGTGTTTTTCTTTTTTTTTCGGGTGGGAGTTGATTGGTTGCGAGACAATTTGTGGTGAAGACAGTCCATCCATCGAGGGCAGCGTGTCCAACCGCTTACCATGCTAACCATCGGTATGTCACAAATCCAGGAGTACTAAACACGTTTACTGTGACGATATTTTGAACGAGCTTGACGATGTTAACGTCAGCTCACCATTCATTCATTCACTGTCTATGTTCCTTCTTCACATAGCTAAGCCATGAGTAGCATTTTGCTGGTTAACCGATACATCGCCCTGCAATGACTGCTATAGCCTGCGAAAGCTTGCTGGGTTTCATGCTTCAGTCTTTGCTCTCTCTCCGTTTGCCCTTACTCCTCATCTCTGAATCATTTGGCATCAGCTAATTTGTTACCAGCAACATGTCTTGCAGTCATTATTGGCTTGGTTTTTATGAGGGCAAGAAGGCTGTCAGAGGTTCTCTCTTCTTCGAGCGATGTGTGGAAGGAGTGGGAGCTGAGAGGAGCGGTGCTCTTAAGCCTAGCCCTCCAAATCGCCCTCATTTATCTCGGCAACTGCCGCAAATACCTTCCTCATGCTCGGATCAGGGTGGTCACCTGGTTGGCCTACCTATTGGCTGATTCAGTTGCAATTTACGCGCTCGGCATGATCCGGGAAATCAAGGCTGACAAATCATTGAGCAAGATGGACCCACATACGGAGCTAAGCACCTTTTGGGCGCCGTTTTTGCTGCTGCACTTGGGAGGCCCCGACACAATCAGTGCCTACGCAATTGAGGACAACGAGCTTTGGCTTAGGCACTTGCTGACATTGGTGAACCAGGCGGGCTTGACAGTTTATGTCCTGGTAATGGCGTGGACTCATCCTACCCTTTCATTCCCTACCATTCTAATATTGGTCTCGGGCTTCTATAAGTATGGTGAGAGGGTTTGGGTCCTCCGCGCCGCCAGCGACGAGTACTTCAAGGACTCCCTTGCCAAGATGCAACCCCTCCGGAAGGATTCTGATAAGATTGTGGAGGAATGCGAGCTGAAGCAGGCTGAAGGGTACAACATCGTGCCTCATCAAGTAATTAACGTAGATAATGAAGATGATATTATGATTAACGTTGCGATCACCAAATTTTCCTCTAAAAACCTTTGTGCCGGGAAGGACTTGGAGGACAAAGAATACAAGGGCGTTGTGGGCACACTACTATCGGCCAGCCACTTGATCGACACTAGTCAGCGACTTTTTGCAGATCACTTGTTCAGTATGGAGGAACGCAAAAGTCGCCTGTTGATACTGAGTGGCGAGCACTGTGCAGGGGATTTCAAAGTCATTGAAATCGTACTGTGCCTCATCTACGACATGTTCTATTCGAAGGCAAAGGCAGTCTATACGAGCTGCGGCTTTATTTGTAGACTTGCTATCTTATTTTCGATCTGTGTTGCCCTAGTGGTCTTCTCTTTTACCGACAAGCAACCATACTCAAAGCCGGATCTATTCTTAACCTTCCTATTGCTAGGAGGGGCCATTTTCATTGAGTTATACGCACTGGCTCACATTCTTTTCTCTGACCAGGTTGCCTGTTGGCTCATTAAAAACAAGCAATCAGCCATCTTTTATTTCATCAACCGAATCAAACCGCTGTTGAAAAGGCGCAGGTGGTCCAATTCCATGCATCAATACAACCTGACGTCCTTCAAAGAAAATGACTCCAGCTGGTGGAGATTCCTAAAGCCATTGCACGTTGATGAGAAGGTGGCGAAGTTTCTCTACCAAGGCCAGGAGGACGTGACTGACTTTATGAAAACGTAATTCTGTCAAAGATCAAGGAGATGGAAGCGAGGACCGTGCATAATCTCCCCTTCTTGATGATGGACAGGGGATTCCATGCGTTGAGCAAACACAAGTTGCTAGATCAGTTGAAATGGAGCATCGAGCTGGATTTCGACATGAGCATCCTAGTCTGGCACATATCGACAGAGCTCTGCTGTTACCTCGATTACGGAGCGGACATCACTAAGGAGCTAGAAAGGAATAACCAGAGCCCTGTTAAAAAGAAGTGCTTGATGAGTGTGCAATTGTCTCGGTACATGGTATATCTCCAATTTATGTGTCCTTCGATGTTGCCAGCCAGGATTGGAAGTATCAGGTTCCGAGACATTTATAAAGAGCCCGGCAAGCATTTCAACTTGCCTAAAGCTCGTGACCGCAATGGGAGAGAGCGCAAGCCCAACATCTCGGAAGAACCTGAGATCACCGATCCTCATAGAGAGTTGCTTGACAAAATGGCGGACATAGCAAATCGGAGCTTGTCGATGGAGGACCAAGTCAACTACGTGCTTATCAACGGGTGCCGGCTGGCGTTGGAGCTGGAGCGCGTCTCGCGTTGGTGGAAATGGTCAGTGATCAGTGAAGTGTGGGTGGAAATGCTGATCCACGCGGCTAACAAGTGCAAAGCAAGGGATCATGCTCGGCACATGCAGGGGGGCAGCGAGCTCATAACCCATGTTTGGCTTCTGATGGCTCATTACGGGCTGACCGACCACTTCCAGATACCGCACGCCCGGGGGCAATAGCAGAGATAATAGTGAATCCCTGGTGAATAGTGGGGATTGAGGAGGACCTGTAGATTTGACAGATTTGTGCTTTAGTGATGGTTGGCGTTTCAAATACTAAGTTTGAGTTGAAAATTGTTACTTTCAGCGTTTCATTGATTCACGAGAATAGAATTAAAGAATAAAAAAGCACAACAGTTCAATAAATTACTATTGTACATCAACATCATTTACAACATTTTGTGGGACCTCTTATCAATTGTTCCAAAAATTTAAATTATTAGATGAATGCATAACTTAATATTCAAATATTTTACCGTTTGAAAATAGTGTGAGAGAAACTTTTTGGAGGCTTTTTCTCAAAATTTAGAAGGCAAGATCAATACAAGAGAGGGAGAACTTAGAAAATAATACGAGAGAGAGCTGGAGGATTGAAGAAAGAGTTTGGGACACGAGTGCCATAACTTGTAGAGGGACACTTAAGTGCCATAACTTCAAAAGGTACACTTAAGTGCCGTTTGAAGTTAAATGGAACACTTAGGTGCCGCTCCGAAAATCCGGCCAAACGGTTGACGTGGCAATTTTCTGGCGAGTTTGGTCCAAAACAACGTCATTTTGTACGCGACGTGACAAGAAAATACAAAAACGATGCCGTTTTGTGTCTAATGTGTAAATAATAATATACAATTTATTAAATTAAATTTAAACTTAATTTTATATAAAATATTCTAAAATTTAAAAACTAAATATTAAAAAAAAATTTTAAAAAGGAGGCTGAAGGGGGCGGCTAAGGCTGAGCCCTCACCGCCACTCCCCCGCCGTCGCCAGGAAGGGCCGGCAATGGAGGGGGAGGGTTAGCGGGGTTGCCGCCCTCGGCCGATCGGTGGCTCACGAGCCCTCGCTGCCTCCCGCCATCGCCGGGAAGGGCCGGCGACGGAGGGGGAGGGTCGGCTTGGTCGCCGGCGACGGCAGGGAGGCGGCGGGGCGGCGAGGGCTCAGCCCTTAGCTGCCCCTTTGGCCGCACCCTTTTTTTTTTTTAAATTTTAATTTTTAGTTTTTAAATTTTTAGAATATTTTAAATAAAATTAAGTTTTAATTTAATTAAATTAATTTTTATATTATTATTTACACATCGACATGAAATGGTATTGTTTTTGCATTTTTTCACGTCAACATGCAAAATGATGCCGTTTTGGACCAAACTCGTCGAAATTGCCACGTCAGTAATTTTGGCTGGATTTTCACCCGAGAGTGGCATATAAGTGTTCCATTTAACTTCGAAATTGGTACTTAAGTGTACATTTTTGAAGTTATGGCACTTAAGTGTCCTCCATATCAAGTTATGGCACTTGGGTTGTTCTTCTGCCATGAAGAAGTGAGAAAGTGGAAATTTTTTAGGGAAAATTTCAAATAAAACCTAAAGTGGAGTCTTTTTTTAAAAAAGGGGTTTAGAGTAGATCTTGTTCCAAAAAAGGGCTTAAGAAAATCAATTTGAAATAATGGTGAGCTTGCCGGTTGGCCAAATATACGTTGACCAGGCAAACATCTAATTTTTCCGATGAGCGGAGTTGGGGCACTTTTGTCAAAAAAAAATTCTAAATAAAAAATTGCAATCCCAAAAATAAGAAAACCCCAAATTCCTTCTTTCTTCCTTTTCCCATCTTCTTCATTTTTGGGAGTGAATATTACACACAATCTTTCTACTTGCTTTGCGAAAAATTAAAAGATTATCCTTTGATTGAGTAGCACAATGGTGAAAAAGGGATTGTGAATCATTCTCATTAAAATACAACAAATCACCATTTCTGATGTAGCTTTTCACTCTTGTTTTATCAGTATATATACTCTTAAAGTTGGACCTAAGCAAGTCCTAAATAGGTTTCATCTTGATATACATTTGGATCTTAGGATAACTGGGATGTAAAATAATAGGAGGGTATTTCCTCCTCTTGGAGAAGAAAAAGATACAAGGGGAATTAAGGGTGCAAGGGGTGCGACACCAACATGTAAAAATAAAGAATGCTTCCATGGAGCCTGACTGGTATAACGGTGAAAAGGGATTGTGAATTGTTCTCATTAATCCAACAATCGCCTTTTTTTATGTAGTTTTTAACTCTAGCAATAAATATACTCTTAAAGTGAATTCTTGGTTAAGATAACTAGCACATGGCCAATAAATAAATAATAATGAATCACAAAAGTCAAAATTGATATCCCCTTTTATCTTTTGCTTTGGTTAGTTTTGTCTATTTAAATGGATTCAAACCTTTGCATAGGTTCGCAAAGGGATGAGCCTGAATTAACACCTCTGCTGCTTTTGTGTCGAGTCAATCCATGAGTTAAAATTAAAAACTGCAAGATGGTAATTACAGGTACTTAAAATCAGGATAAATCCCATGCTTCATATTATTTTCGATATAGATGGAGATCCTCTTCTATAGTCCCATAACAGATATTCCTTCAAAAACAGACGGATATAATTTTTCTTATTGTGTTCATATCTCAATAAATAAATGAATATAAAAATCTCTTTCGTGATTATTGATAATGTGATCTAGCTACACGAACTCTAGCTCACTGGTTATGCTTTGCTGTATCTTTGGGATGAATAAAAACGCCCTTGAGGATGAGGCCCCCCTTTTCAGTGTCATCGAACGTCCCGTGGAGAGTGAAACAAATCGTCCCCACGGTCTCTGGGCCCATCATGAACTCGCCGGCACAGAGCTTCATCCATTCGTTCGCCGGCATCCGTGTCAGTATCTCCGTGCCGGTCTGTTTGGTTCCATCCGGCAAGTCTAGCTCGAGCTCTACCGGAGATTGCCATCTATAGTCAGTTCCGATGAGTTTGACCATGAATGCGACCTCGTACATAGTATTGGGAGAGAGCGCTATAGTCTTGAATCTTCCCTGAATTAAGAACCAGGATAACTCCTCCATTTCAGGGACGAGTATGTCAACGGCACTGCGGAAACTGAACTTGGAGAATTTGAGCATTTACAAAATTACAATCTTAAGCACAGTCAACTAAATATAACATTCGGATGCCATATTGAGTGGTGTTCTAATTTCCTCGTAATCGATCAAATTTGTGAAAGAGGTACCAGTTTTCTTTCTCGGTGATCCAACTCCAGCACCTATCTTTGTCGCCCCCAGCAATGTCACACACATTTGGAAGCACCAGGAAGCAGTTCTTGTGGAACTTCTCATCGACCCAAAACTTCTGTTAAATCCATTGTGAGGTGAAATTTTTTCCAAGATAATCACTATTAATGATTGTAAAAGTTTTGTTCTTATTAAACAAATGCGTGAGATGTGGGGTGCAGTGAACTTAATTAGTTCTCGGATTTGTTCAATTTATCACGTAATAGGTCCTTCAAGGTCCTGTGTGATCCATAGACTGTACTAACCACACATCTTGCAGTTAGTACTGATAGATAGATAGATGGAGTTGAAAGGGAAATGGGACTTTGCCTGTGTGTTGTTTTCCAAGAGCACTCCTTCGTATACCACGCAACGCCAATCCTTGATGTCAACTGACGAAATGTCGGTTGGTGTGGTCGCTTTTCTCATGAGGGTTAAACTGTTGAGAGAAGGCCCTCCCTCCTTTCCTCTGCTGCGGCAATTAGTTTCCTTATCAGCTGTGGTCGAACCGCGATTCGTTGCGGCTCGTGCTCCCATTTTCTTTTTAGGATTCAGAGTACCTATAGCAGTACATATCAAAAGTGAGCTGTTTACACAAAAAGGACAAGAAAAGAAGCAGAAAATTCTCATTTACTGATTCCATGATCTGCTTCATTTCAAGTAGTAACATCAAACTTTCTGGCTTATCACAAGTTAATTCACGGAGCCATGGAACGCTTTGGTCGCAATGGACAAAAGAAAAACAAAGGGATCAAAGGAAAGACATAGTGTTCTATTATCCTTTCTACATTCGTAGGGGTTTTATATTCGGCAACTTGCGAAGGACGACAAAGAACAAGTAAACCACAGCAAGCAGGCTTGCTGTCGCGTGCTGACAGAAATTATTCATCGAACCGACTGACCTCCTCTTTTTCTTATAATTTTAAAGCACGAACGGATGACGGGGGCGGTTCGAAAAAAAAAATGAGTGACGTTTCAACATGTATCTTATGAATCGTACAGTGCAAGCGTCTCACTGGTCAAATTTCACATGCTGAAGCTTGTTAGGAGGCTTTGACATCGTGATGAGTCAATGCTAAGAGAGTTCTGATTCGGAAGCTGATGAACAGTTGGCTTAAATTGAGAAGAATATTAACAGTAAAAAGAATAGAAAGAAAAGAAGAGAAAAATAAAGATGGCTGGGATAAAGAAGAATTCATGAAATTACCCAAAACAATAAAGATCATTTTGTCAAACCATCAGTCATGCCACATACGATGCTTAGTGATAATTAGACGGCCATGTCAACATTTTTTAGGGGATAACTGATGTGACATCCTGATTTTCGGGTTCTGTTTTTGATTGAATAAGTTGGGCTTTTCATCGACATGCCTATAGTTCTTTTCCTTGAACTAATCACTCACGGGATAACTAGTTTATTAGGTAAAGTCGGTAAGGAATCTAAATGCAATAGACTCGAGAATTCGACTAGGAATCAACTTCTCGATCATGCTAATTTGCAAGGATTACGGTACAGTTAAAAATCGATTAGAGGTCGGAGATAGGTCGATTCGACAGAGCAATGTGATTAAGTGTAGGTGATTCCACCTAATTGCAAAATTCTTGTCGATTGGCACTAGACCAATTTTTCTATCGTTTTGGTACCCTAATGTCCGTATTTGAAACCTCCATATTTTCACGACAACCAAGAGTCACCAATGTATCGAAGATGTATAATGTGGTTCGAAAATAATCGACCATAGGTCAAATGCACTAAAAATTCCTAAAAGCTACACGTAGGTTAGGTCACGCTAAAATCGCGCCCAATTTAAATTAACTGTGAATTTAATCCTGATTTCAGAAATTGAAAGTTCTGTTATGGTACGAGTCATTTTAGGAACATTGACTCACCCTCTGAAGATTTTTATACAAACCGGGATTTTTGGTGAAAATTCAAAGTGATGTTATTTTGGACTGGGAAAATCAGAGGACCATTTTTTATTGCATTTTTGGGATTCAAGTTGGTTCAATTAATGAGGAAAAATGTTGATTTTGACGAAGGCACCTTTGGCTAGATTTATGGACATCAAATTGAATCCAATTGGAAGAGAATTGAAGAGGAATTGAAGTGGATTTGGGGGAATTGGTCCAAAATTCGTAGGCAAGGGGGACACAACATTTTTGGACCATTTGGGAAGTGTGTTGAGGAAGATTGATGGCTGCAAATTGGCCATAGATGACAGCCCAAGTGGTGGGGGCAAGCAATGATCAAGAAATGTGATATTTGTGGCCCAAGGGGGACCCTCCATCTTCAGCAGCTCCTCCTTCAAGCTTGAGACTTGCTTTATCTATTGTTGAACACTTTGGGAGCACAAAAATTCCAAAGAAACTAGGCAGCCCCTCCCTTTAGCCCGTCAACCACTGTAGAAGCCACTGAAGTTGCCGTTCGTGCTGCTCGAGCTTGTCACGCATTGTCCCGCCCGTGCGTTTGCACGCCCTTCCGCCTACACTCAAGCCACCTCACCGTCCCTCAAGCCTCCTTGGTTGCTGTCGAAGCCTCGCCATCGCTGTCCAGCAACTGCTGTCGCTCGTCATTGCCCATAGCAACCTCCGCCCCCCTTCGTGAGCCGTTCCAGCCAGCCAGCCAGCATCCCCTTCGACCAGTCCCTGCAGTCAAGATCAGAAGCTACAGTTCCAACAAGAGCTGAGACTTCTAGGCCCATTTTCAGGCCCGCTCGGTCCTCCGTTGGTGTCGCTGTGGGCTTGGTTGTCTCCCGTCTCTACATCGCCAATGTCGTGGACTCACCAGATCGCTAAACCGGTGAGTTAACTTGCTAAACTGTGCTTAGGGAGTTAATGGTGCTTAGGGGTTGATTAGTTTAGACTAAGCATGGATTAATGATTTAATTATTCAATTATGCATGTTAGGTAGTTAGAATAGCCTAATTAAAGACTAGATAGATTGTGCTATTTCTCTAGATAGGTTCGGAAACTTTCTAGGCCCGTTTAGTTGATTAATTTTGCATTTCCGGCCTAAATTGGTATTTTTGGTATTTAATTGCATTTATTTAATTATTTTTTATATTTATTTAATTTTTTTATTATTTTCCGAAAATTATTCCGGGATAACCGATGATCGAATTTCATGCTGATTGTAATGGTGTGCTTAAATTATGCAATTGAATGCTAAATTGTGCAAATTGAGTGAAAATTATGATTTGGATATTTATTCCAAAATTATGAAATTATGATATTTTAATTAGAAAATTCCGGGTGTCAGGTTTTGACACCAAAAATTGTTTTAAGGGCTAAATCGAATTGTAGGATTTCAAAAGCGCGAATATAAATTTTTTTTGTTCAAATATCGTATGTCAGTTTGTGAGAGCAATGATCTGTTAGCTTGTGAGCAACATAGTACGTCAACTTGTGTGAGCATTGATCTATCAGCTTGTGTGAGCAATAGTCTACTTCAACTTGTGTGAGAAATAGTCTACTTCAGCTTTTGTGAGCAATAGTCTATTTTAGCTTGTGTGAGCAGTAATCCCTGGCTATGCCAATGGACCAATGTGTGTCAGTAGTTCATGCTTTTGCGAGCAATATTTGAATTGATTGATTGGATGGATTGATTGAGTATATAAATTATACTAACATGTAGGAGGGAATTGAGGTGAGGTAAGTCCTCTGTCTTATGTGCATAAACTGCCTTTAGGCGTATTTTCTTTCTAGTCGGAGTTTAAGGGTGAACGTGTTGAGACATTGTCTCACCCCGTTGTAGGCTCAATCTTTTCAGGTCCTTAGATGGCTATTCCTCCGTAATGTTTTGGTCGGCCCATGAGAGTTACGGAGCGGAGTTTTTACTACCCTGATCCCGGGGGTCACTGGGTCTATGAACTCGTGGTGACCACCATCTAAGTCAATGAGGGCCTACCTCAGAGAGTATCTCATTGATTTAGAGTGTGGTTTTGCTACGAATTCAATGGACACAGGGTGCATCCCCTCCAAGGTTTTGAGATCCCTTCTGTAGTAGTTGATGCTGCTTTAGGTGAGAGTGCTGCTGACCCTTCTAATGGTGTTGTGGAGGACCCGAAGCCCCTAGAGTCTATAGAGACCGAAGGATTGGTGAATGTGTCCGACTAGTAGGTCTTAGGACAGTTTCTTTTGAGAGCCAGTCTTTTGTAGACTTTTGTCTATAGACTAGTACTGTATATAAACCGAGGTGTTTATAAAAGTGTTTTGGTTGTGGATATGTTTTCTATTTTTCTATCCCATGTTGTTTGTTGTCAAGGGTATTGTTTTGCTTTCGCATGTGCATTAAAAATGAATAGGTCGGTGACGCGTCCCGGGACATCGCAAATTTTATCGACCACCGAG
The DNA here is from genome assembly GCA_014182585.1 of Eucalyptus coolabah. Lineage (NCBI taxonomy): Eukaryota > Viridiplantae > Streptophyta > Magnoliopsida > Myrtales > Myrtaceae > Eucalyptus > Eucalyptus coolabah. The sequence goes on along the minus strand of CM024628.1, from coordinate 10,493,599 downwards.
AGATGGGCACGTGCTTGAGAATCGGGACATGACAATTGATAGGAAAGACTATATTATAATTCTGCGTAAATGTTCAAAATTAAATTGACAAAAATGAAAAGTTTTATATTAAATTGGTAATTGTACAAATTTCACTTCTATATGTGACTAGCATTAGTAGCATAAGCAAATCTATCCTTAATTTTGTCTCCATTTCACTAGATCTTCATGAACGAAATATTCTAATGATAATATTTGCTCTGTTTACTGGTTTGACGGCAAATGTAAATTTTTGTGTTTCCTTGAACTCCTTGAACCTATATAGGTCGCAATTTTCTGTATTCATCCGTGGCTTTTTGAGTGCTCAAATTCTTATGTAATTCTTTGTTAGAACAAGTTCCACATATTTTTGACAAAATACAACAGCTAGACACATCCACTATTGAAAAATCCTTATGATCAGACACTCTTATGCTGAACATCTGCCAAACCATATAGAATCACACCAAGCATAGAAGAGACATTACAGCGACAATTGTCTCCTCACAACATGAACAATCAAATAAACAAACTTCTCACTCTTATATCTCACTAAGACACTACTTAATGTCGCGGTTATACAATGTTGCGTGGCTTGGCTGCAAATTGAGAAGACGGTCTCATCTTCACCGACCCAATTCCTCTAAATCATTGTCCTTTTTTTTTTTTTTTTTTTTTTTGGGTCGAAATCATTGTCCATTTAACTAGTTAATCTATGGGAAAGACAAAAGATTTTCCAGTTTCATGGATAATTTTGGGAATCCCATTTTCCTCAGGTTGCTGTGATGTGATAGATCAAAGGAATCTATAATATTAGTATTTTGGTGCATTGCGAGAGGGCCTCTAAGGAGTTCACATGTGGCCTCTCCTTAGTGGACGCTTGCCCCAATTTTTTTTCCTTTAGACCCCGTCATTGTTTTGTATTACTTGCTTATTTTTCCAATTGCAAACCTAATAATAGTAAGACCATTTGGTCAAAAAAATATATAAAGTGAAATATGAGAGTCCATAATTAACTTGCTCTTTGTCACTAGAATAGGTTGCTTCCCTTCCAGAAAGGCAAATCAATTTCACCATGACTCCATTCATTCTACAGAAAATAAAAAAAATTACTTTTCAAAGAAAATGACAATATTTTCTAGTGTTTTTATTGAAACTTGAAAACAAATTGAAAAATATTTCTATAATTTGATATGGAAAATCTAATTTTTTTTACTTAAATAAACTTACACTATTCGGGAGATAGTAACTTATGCATGGGCAACCAAAGAACAGGATACAAGCACCAAAGTCTTGGGTTCATCCTTGATGGACCTCGACCTAGTGGCCAAGAATCGGGCACGAGCACTTGGGTCCCAAGCCTAGCCTTGATGGATTGGGGCACGAGCACTGGGACATTGGGCTCGACCTCAATGGCCCCGAGTGTGGGCACTGAGATGCTAGGTCGGGCCTTGATGGACTCAAGCTTGGGCATGGGGGTCCTAGGTCTTGGCCTCAATAGAACTTGGCTAGGGCACTAAGGACCCAAGCCTAAGCGTTGGGACCTAGGCATTGCCTTTGTGGATCATTGCCTTAGTGCTTAGGACTAGAGCTTGAGCTTGAGAATTCAAACTTTGCTTTTGTGGACCCGAGCTTGAGTGTTGGGAATTCGAGCTTGAGTACTGAGATCTTGTGCTTGGCCTTTGTAGACCCAAGCATGGATGCTGACGCATCAAGCATGGGCATCGGGGCTTCAAGTCTCACATCGATGGACCCAAATACAAGCATTGGGGGCTAGAGTACAAGTATTGGGATCCCAAGCTCAACCTTGATGACCTGGCATGGGCACGGGCGTCGGGTCTTAGGCCCAGCCTCGATGGACCTACCCTCGGGCGCTAAAGGTTGGTCCTAGACACTAGGGACCCAAGAACCAACATTTTTCCGTGCCCAAGCGTAGTGTTTTGGATCCAAGTGTTGATATCTTGTGATCTCCCAAAATGTCACGTGTGACATGTCTCCTTTATAATTATATCCTCTTTTAGCTATTAGCATGCGGAAGCATAATTAAATATTAAAAAATCCCTTACGATGAAAATCTTATAAGTGTAGTTAATGTCATTATGCTTCTTTATTTATATTAAATATCAGTTTTACAACTTTGCTACATTGTTCAAGCAAAGTAAAATATAGAAAAGTCTTGGGAATGGTGGAGGTTCCTTGACTTCCGCACTACTTCTTTGCCCAAAATAAACCACAATGTACAAGAGACAAGATTGATGTTATGGGTCGATAACTTCGCTCTCTACTGTGTTGCCATCATCATCACCATCGAAACATCGCAACGGGCCAACCAACTCACCTTCGCGGTTCAAGTACCAAGCGACAAATTGATGGGAAACCATCCATGAAACCCACATCGATCCACATTGTAGAACTACACTATATACTCACAGCCTCTGATTTCGGTGCAAACGCACTCTCATAAGTACCCTAGTAACACATGGGAAGTAATACATGGGAACTCTGAAACGCAAAGGTTGTGGGAGGTCCATTCTACACATTTCAAAATTATAGAACGAGCTTTCCATTCAGCCTGGTACAAAACAACATGAATATATAACAAGCAAATATGTATGCCGAGTGCACAAGCAAATATTTTACATTTCTTATTATGATATGTCAAGCAAACGAATGACAACATCATTTTACTAATATGCATGCAGATAGGATAACATATTTTGATGCATGGTGATCACCAACCAGTTCATTCATTGACATGAGTGTTTATATGCATTTGTATATGCATGCACATGCATTAGGTTCATCACTTCTTCTCCCGAACACTCTCGGGGCATGCCAGCCTATGGGGCATCTCGAACCTGAACACTCCTTAAGACATCTCAAACCTATGGGGCATCCCCACACTCGAGACATCGTCACCATTAATTTATGGGTGACGGAAACATATTATTCTCATGCAAGTGATGATAAATACACATTTATAAGCATGTTGACACATATTCATCAATAAAATGCATTGGTCAAATAATCAAGTAAGAAACAACATGTGGTCATACTCAATAGATGGATATATTTAGAGGCTGGATATATGCAACAAGTAGTTATATTCAGTTGGATATGAGTAGTAAGTGAATATATTATGGTAATTGACTATACTTAGTGAGTGAATATATTCAAGAAATGAATATGATTAAGCAAGTGAATATACTCGGCAAGTGAGTATAATCAGGAAGTGAATCTAAAAATAAATATATTAGACAAGTGACTATACTCAGTAAGTGAATATATTCTGGAAGTGAATTTGATCAATCAAGAGAATATATTCAAACAAGTTAATACTTAGTAAGTGAATATATTCAGGAAATGAGTTTGATCAAACAAATGAATATACTTAGATAAGTGAATATACTCAGTAGGTAAATATATTTAGGAAGTGAATCTGATCAAACAAATGTATATACTCAAACAAGTGAACATAATCAACTGAGTATAAGGATTATGACTAATGGGTACAAGGTGGATATGACCGGCGGATACAAGGTGGATTTGACCAATGAGTATAAGGTAGATACTACCAGCGAGCGGAAGGTGGATATTAATAACAGTTGATTATGAATTACAAAGATAACACTTCGAAGTTTACATTCATCATTTTCACGTACCACACCTTAAGAAAACCAATCAAACATTTTTTTTTTTTGGCAAGTATGTAGTCAACAAAATAAATCAAACAATCACAACACCTCCAAACCACTATTTCACATACTCGCACGTAATGTTGGATTTAACTAAAACTAATATTACACATATCTACTGACCAAGTTAAAACTATTAAGTAGATCAAGTCAACTTAATCCCTAGAATTTTCACTTAACTTGAGCAAAACTTGAACAGACAAATGCCTTAACCACCTTCAAAGTAATACAAGTAAGATTAAAATTAACAAATTTCAATCCTTTTACAAAACTATTTTAAGAAAAGAATCAAGTTCCTCAATTCATCCGGTGAACTCTTAAAAGATAAAATTGAAGTGGAAGAAATTTTCTTTTGAAGATTGAAGGTAGAGTGGTATGGTTGAGGTGAAAATGAGTCTGATATTACCAACGTTAAAGTGATTACTAGAAGTAAATATTAGATGGAAGACTACATGCAATTACGTGTGGTAATGTCTTACTTAATCCATGGCCAAATGGAAGAAGAGTTAATGACTAATGCATTAGCGTAATAATAGTTTAGTTTTTAGGTGTCAAGATTAATATAAGATTCTCAATTTGAAAGAGACACTTGGCCTTGCATGCATTCTTAAGAGGATAAGAGGACAAGTGAGCATTGCGTGGCTGAATATGGGTAGATAAGAGGGTGATCGTATCAAGTTTCTTATGAGAAAGTATCATTTATGGAAATCAAGATTCTGATTGTATGGGCAACTAGAATCAAGTGGAATTTCCGCTCCTGTCTTCAATGGCTACAAGATCACCTTAAACGTTTCTATCTTAACGGTTTGATAGGAAGAGTTTCCTCTAGAGAATGTCAACGGCTAGTGTTGCATGGAGGAGCATTTAAGGGAGATCATTTGATCATGATGAATAGGAATGATAAATTGGAATTCCAAAGTTTGAAGTTTCTCTCTATCACTTGTCTTCATCTAAAAGCGTTACGAAGTGTGATCAAGAGAGAAAAACACAAAAAGGGTGTCTTAGTGAGTTAGAGATCAACCACTGGGTGTTTGCAATCATAAGTTGTAATCTAATGTTGATCATATAGTGAAATCCAGCCAGTAAGCTATTAGTGTGGGAGAGTAGACGTGGATTTAATCTAAGCTAAACCACTATAAATTTTGCATGCAATTTTCTTTTTCTTAACTCTTTATTTAAATCTATTGCATACTTATAGGTTATTATTCTATCGCTTAACAGACTCTGAATATTATTCTCAATACCAGCATTGGTTATTTGGAATGTAGTTCCTTATATGTCTTAAGAACAGTGAAAATTATAAGCCAGGTGCAAAATTCTCTTATTTTAAACGTAGTTTCTTAAACGTATTTTAAATAGGCAAAATTTTGAGCCAATCATGAAATTTTGCATTGATATTTCTATGTCCAAAATTCTTTATTGCAAGTGTAATTGTCCAATCAAATTAGGATATGTATTTGCGAGTGGAACAATAAAACCTGAATTAAGATATTGGTGACTGGCATTTGTCAAATCAAGTATAAGTGGATTGGATATTCATTTAAATCAAAGGAAATATTGGTGGAAATTCTCTATGAATAGGAGGCCTCTCTATTCATTTTTAGAAGAACAGTCGGTGACTTGAAATTCTATAGATTTGCTATCAAGATGTTCCTGAAATTAAAAAACTTCATAAACGCAAAAACCTATTTGTGGATTTCATCATCGTGATCTCAAGATTTTGGTCATCGAGATCACAACAAGAAGACATCAAGACCTCACAAAATATTTAAGTCATCAAGATCTCAACTGTCTTCGATTAGACAACAAACTTTCAAGGCCCTCAAATCTAGTTCATGAAATGGAATCAAAGATCATGTTATCTGATTTGAGACCAAGCCACCAGCACCCTCTAATTGCGCTCATGTGAAGACTGTAGGATAGTACGTGACTTGAGATCATGCCATTAAGTCCCTTGAATCGCATACAAAGTAGAATTAGAGTTTGTATTATTCCGTTGCAAATCGTATCAGTAAGGCTTGCAGAATTGTCTTTTCCTTGCTAAAAAGAAAATAATTATATGGGTTCTTTATTTCATTTGGAAATTTGAGATTGTACCCCTTTCCTAAAGTAATTCAGAAAACTAATTCAACTAATGTATTTTTTTTTTGTGCAGCATTATCGAATGATATAATTTTTTATTCAGATTTCTTAAACAAAGAAAACAATAAAATAAAATAATAATTGTTAAATTAGAAATACAGACAACGGCTTAAAAGTAAACGAGTAAAAAATACTAAATACATATTATTAAATAAACAATTGATATTTTAAATTATAACTTATTTCATAATATTTTTGCAATACAATTTTTGTCTATTTTATCTACAATTAATATATTTGAGATTAAAATTGAAAGAATAGATATAGAGTAAATATATACAGATACAATCTTAAGAATTGTAGTTTACTTTTTAAAAAAAATTAATATTGTGATAAAAACTCTTACGAAAAGTTAAAAAAATTATATTACGATTAATAGTACGTAATTTAAACTATTCAATGCATCAAAAGAAAAATCATGATTTAAGAAATTCAATTTCAAAGTTTTGAAACTATGGATAAGGACAAATTTGGAGGGCTTTACTTTTAGTAATACAAATTTTATTAATCTACAATATAAACATTTTAGTTTAAATTTTAATAAATAAATAAATATATCTTTAAATAATTGCTCAATGATGTATTTTATTTCTGAAAAAGTCACTAGTAAATCCAAGGAAATATGTTGAACTTAAAATAATTTGTCCTAGATTTATATATACTATCTAAAATTCGAAAGTATAAATTATTTCATTTGAATAAATCACACCTAAATATATATATATATATATATATATATATATATCAGTCATTTTAAAATATTATATTTAGGATATCAAATATGGGCTATTTATTTGGATCTATCTCATTGAATTATAAAATTCATCTCGTTCACAATCATGGCTTTAATATTTTTAGTATTTATCATTCTTATTCTATGAATAAATTGCACTTAATTTTAATTTCTTAGAATTGACTTAGTTATTGAAAAAGCTAAAATGGGGGAAAAAGGAACATCTACAAAGATATAATATATTGCCATTATTCAAATCTCATTTTTTTCTTGTATGGCATCTCATATTAATGAATGCTAATGATTCAAAAATGTGCTAATAGACATGCATTGCCCCGCATAGAGCGGTTTAATTACTAGTATATAGTACACCTTGAAGAAGAAGATGCACATATGATAGGCGATGTCATTTGTTCCCGCTTTGCATTTCGGCAACCTAAAAAGCATTTGTTATTCCATTGTAAAAGCTCCATACAAATGTTGTGGTGACTCCTCTATATAAGAATTTGTTTTTTCGGTTGGTGATAAATATTCTCATCCGTACCTTAACATGTATGTGACATGTCATCATGAGATGACACTTTTGGAATAATTCCTTCCTTCTTTGGGCAATTGATAATTGAAATCTTATTAGAAACAAGCAACTTGTATTTCCGTATATTTGTTCGGATATTTGGTAAAGAAGACTAATCCAACTATCTTATAAATACCGCACATAAAACATGTTTTTCTTATATTGTAAGTTGATACTAAGAGAATGACAAAGACTATTCTCCACTTTTTGTAATGCCAAATACATAAAAAGATGAAAAGTTATTTTACAAAAGTTTCATTTCAATAAAATGTCTTAACTTTGTAGCCAACACAATTGGAATAAGAACATTACAAATGCCATAACTTTTGTACGATATTCACTTAAGTGTCATAACTTTTTATTCAATGACTTAAGTGTCATAAATTCTATCAAATGTTCATTTGAGTGCCATAATTTTTAATCAATCACTTGAGTGCAAAAATTTCTTAAAAACTGTTCACCCAAGTGCCATAAATCCGATGTGGTATAGCATTTATGGTTAACATTTTTAAAAAGTTATAGAACTTAAGTAATCGATTGAAAAGTTACATGACACTCAAGTAATCGAAAAAAAGTTATGATACTCAATTGAGTGTCATGCATAAGTTATTATACTCAAGTGATAAAAAGAAAGGTTATAGTATTCAAGTGAGCGCTATACGGAAGTTATAACTCTTGTGATGTCATTTTTCATAATTAGTTAGTTTTTTCATAATGTTCTCTCTATATTGAGGATATATAATTTCACTAATCAAACATGATATTTTCAAGGAGAAAAATATTAAAGCACAAAATCATGATTGTTCATGATGGCAAAAGATTCGACCAAAAAAAAAAAAATAATAATGGCAAAAGTTATAATTTTTATGGTAAATCATAAGATTATGCACAATATACCAATCGTAAAACGTCTCATTTTCATTTTCCCTATACAAATGTCATGTGGCATGATCAAGTTCTCGCTTAGATAGATCAAATTACATTTAACAAAATTAACCCTTTTGTATGTAGGGTCAATTTGCAGAAAGTAATAACCTAGAATAAATATGTAATTTCAAGGTCTTATATATATGTTTTTCTTCTCCCCAAGTTGCAATTTCGTCTTTTGTATCACATATCCCTCAACATGGGTTTAGAGTTTCAATCCATTTTCTCTTTGCTCCAATTTTCAATCAACCATTGCATAAGTGGACATCTTCATTTAACACTTACACTATCTCATTTCACCATCTTACTTTGGAGTTTGTATTATCGCTCATATAATTATTTTTTCCTCAAGGAATTGCCAATCATGAGAGGTTTAGAATAACTTGCGAAGAATGTCCCTAGTGGAGAATCTAGTATTGATCTCATATGACACACAAGGAATCGTCGATCACGAGAGGTTTAGAATAACTTGTGGTGAATGGCCTTAATGGAGATCAAATAATTATCTCATATGACAAAAAAGGAATTGCCAATCATGGAAGGTTTAGAATAACTTGTGGCGAATGACCCTAATGGAGAATCTAGTATTTATCTGATACAACACCCAAGGATTTGTAGATCCCGAGAAGTTTAGAAAAGCTTGTGGCAATTAGCCCCAATGGAGAATCTAGTACTCATCTCCTATGACACGCAAGGAATTGTCAACCACAAGAGATTTAGAATAACTTGTAGTGATTAGCCCCAAAAGAGAATCTAATTCATATCTCATATGACACTTAAGGAATTGCCAATCGAGAAAGCAAGTGGCCCTAACAAAGAATCATGTACTTATCTTACATGACACTCAAGTAATTGTTGATCACAAGAGGTTTAGTATAACTTGTGGCTGTTGGTTCCCATGGAGAATATAATACTTATCTCATTTAACATACAAGGAAATGCCAATCACAAGAGGTTTAGAATAACTTGTGGTGATTGACCCCGATAGATAATCCAGTAATTATCTTATACAACACATAAGGAATTGCCAATCATGAGAGATATAGAATGACTTGCAGTGGATGGCCCTAATGGAGAATCTAGTACTTATCTCATATGACTTAGAATAACTTATGGTCAATAGCCACAATCGTGAATCTAGTATCACAAGAGGTTTAAAATAACTAGCAATGAATGACTCCAATGGAATCTAGTACTTATCTCATATGACACACAAGGAACTGCCGATTACAAGAAGTTTAGAGTAACTCATGGTGAATGACTCTAATGGAGGATCCAGTACTTATCTCATACGGCACACAAAGAATTGCCGATCATAAGAGGTTTATAATAACTTGTAATTAATTATTCCAATGGAGAATCCACTATTGCAAGAGGTTTAGAAGAACTAGTGATGAATGACCCCAATGGAGAATTTAATACTTATCTCATATGACACATAAGGACTTGGAGATCATGAGATGTTTAGAATAACTTCTCATGAATGGCCCAAATGAAGAATCTAGTACTTATCTCATATGGCACACAAGGAATTGCTAATCAAGAGAGGTTTGGAATAATTATGGTGAATGAGCCCAATGGGGAATCTTGTATGACAAGAGGTTTATAATAACTTGTAGTGAATGATTTCAATGGAGAATCTAGTATCACGAGAGGTTTAGAAGAACTTATGGTGAATGGCCCCAAAGGAGAATTTAGTACTTACTCATTTGTCACACATGGAATTGCTAACCACAAGAGGTTTAGTATAACTTGTGGCTATTTGTTCCACTGGTGAATATAACACTTATCTCATATGACACACAAAGAATTGTTGATCGCAAGAGGTTTAGAATAACTTGGGGTGATTGGCCCCAATGGATAATCTAGTAATTATGTTATACGACACACAAGGAGTTGCTGATTGTGAGAGCTATAGAATGACTTGTGGTGGATGGCCTCAATGGAAAATCTAGTACTTATCTCATATGACAAACAAGGAATTATCGATCACAAAAGGTTTAGAATAACTTATGATAAATGGCCCCAATGGTGAGTCTAGTATCACGAGAGGTTTAGAATAACTATTGGTGAATGGCTTCAATGGAGAATCTAGTGCTTATTTTATATGACACACAAGGAATTGCCGATCACAAGAGGTTTAGAGTAACTTGTGGTGAATGGCTCTAATGGAGAATTTATTACTTATCTCATATGACACACAAGGAATTGCCGATCACGAGAGGTTTAGAATGACTTGTGGTGAATGATTCCAATGATGAATCTAGTATCACAAGAGGTTTAGAATAACTTGTGGTGAATAGCCCTAATGGAGAATTTAATACTTATCTCATATGACACATGAGATAAATATACTAGAAGTGCCAAAAGTTGTGTGTGGTGCTCACTTTAGTGCCAAAGGTTTTCGCCGGCTCACTTAAGAGCCAAATTGGAGGAAAATGATCACTTGTGCCAATGGCGAGAAATTCCAACCAAATTGATTATGTTGCATTTATAATTAAAATTATAATATGACTTGACAAATTTTTTAAGAAGTCTAGTCCACGTGGTGTTTCCATCCGACAAGCTTGGCACTAAAGTGATCACTTTCTAACAATAACGGGTACTGAATTAATCATTTTAAACAAATTTTGGCACCCAAATGATCACTTTAAAAAAATTTGGCACTTAAATGATCACTATTTACAACTTTAGATGATGTCATTTAGGTTTTATATGCTAACTAGGCACACTAACGAGTCACGTAAGACTAAGAAATTAATAAAATATAGTCACGTTAGTTTTTCGGCAACCCAAATCAAAGTTGGCATTTAAGTGATCATTTTTTTTTTAAGTGACACTTAAGTGATCCCCACAAAAAACTTTTGGGACTAAAGTGAGTGCCATGCACAACTTTTCGCATTTCTAGTGTACTTATCCACATCTAATACTTATCTCATATGGACTTGCCAATCACAAGATGTTTAGAATAATTTCTCAAGAATGGCCCTAATGAAAAATCTAATACTTATCTCTTATGACACACAACGAATTGCCAATCATGAGAGGTTTAGAATAACTATGGTGAATGGCCCCAATGGTGAATCTAGTACACGAAAGGTTAAGAATAACTAGTGGTGAATGACTTCAATAGAGAATCTATTACTTATATCATATCACATAAAAGGAATTGCCAATTGCAAGAGATTTGGAATAACTTTTGGTGAATGATCCCAATGGAGAATATAGTACTTATCTCATATAACAAACAAAAAATTGTCTATCACGAGACATTTGGAATAACTTGTGGTGAATGATGCTAACAGAGAATTTAGTACTTATCGTATATGACACACAATGAATTGCTAATCACAAGAGGTTTAAAATAACTTGGGGTGAATGGCCGCAATGCAAAATATAGTACTTATCTCATATGACACACAAGGAAATGCCAATCACAAGAGGTTTAGAATGACTAAAGGTGAATGACCCCAATGGAGAATCTAGTACTTATCTCATATAACACACATCATTAGTAAACTCAACTCTAATGCCATTTCCCTTCTCATTCTTCAATTTACGGTGGTTCCCTCTAATATGCCTCCTCTTGTGACAACTCCAATAGATAGCACCACCAGTCCTAGACTAATTTTGTCCATTCAAGTTTATATTAATCCTTTTAACATACACAGTCATTCCTCTATTTTCACCTACTAAAATAGCAGATGTGGATTCACCAAATTCTATTTTATTAATGTCCTCACTCAAAATTAAATCTCAAATCCTATCCAATATCAATCTTGGTGACCAAGAGAAATTACTAACATGTGTACTAGTCCTTCCTCTATTTAATGAATGTCCTCACTCGATTTCCATTCACAATGTTAAATGTAATGTTATGAGCCAATGTTAGTCGAATAACACACAATGCTTGTCTATCAAGCAATTCCCATTCAGCTTGCTTCATGGACTTTGGGTTCTCCCTAAATAGGGGTTGTCACGACCTCTTTTTTTTTTTTTTTTTTTTTTTCCATCCGGGAAAAGAAAGAAAAGGTTTAGGGTATTTGCCTAAAGAAGCGGACCAACGGCCCTAAATTAGGCGTGGGCTCTCCCAAGCCCATACCTCGCGCAACATTGGATTTTGAATTTTAATTCTTAACAACCTATGTACTTCTAGGAGTCGCCACTAGCCTATTGGGGTCGGCTAGAAACCAACCGAGACACGGGAGTGTTGCCTCGATTTCTACACAACCAGAGATTTCTAGGAACGGGGACTTGTTTACGCCAATATTTCTATTAGCGCCCTTGCGGTACCACTAACTTGGAAGGTTGTTTATCTAAATGGCCACACCATCTTGATTACCAATTATAATCTTTATGAAACCGCTAAGTGTCCATGCAAATGTTTTTGTAGGTTTTTTTTTTTTGTCTAAACTAATCCTAACGTAATTTAGAAAAAGAAATTTACACTCTAATTATTGAAAAGCGGTGTGGTAAATAAACATCCAAGAAATTGAAATGACTTGAAAGTAAAGCGGAAAAGAAAGACCCGATACAAGTCGGGCAAATAATATTACATAGCCTTGTTATCACGCCCGGGACAGGACCCCCGTGAGCGAAATGGGAACTTAAATACGCATGATATTACTCTAAATGCATGAAATTACTCTAGATAATTTTAATCTACGCAAAATGGATTATTTACAAAAATTGTTATAAAATACCAAAATAGCATTAAATTAGGAAAATGACATTTTTAAATTAGGAAATTCCATATATGTCATTTCTATCCTAATTTGATGTTATCCAACATTTTTGATATTTTTGAAATTTTCAGATTTTTTTCTTTTTTTTATTATTATTATTTTTTAAATATTAATAATGATTCCTTAAACCGATCTATGCTAACATGGAGTAACACATCACATGAATATCACAACGATTAAGCTCAAATCGACCGGTTCGAGATTGAAGCTTGGTTTCAACATTTTATCGAATACTTGACTTGCGTCAAATCACCCCAAAACGGCTTCTTCGGGTCATGTTCGTGGCCTTCAATCTCGACCCATAAGCAATCTCATGTGAATGTAAAGTATCAAGGATATACTACTACATGCAAAGAACGTGTTTGACTAGAAATTACAGCCTAGAACATGCAAAAACCGAACTGAAAATGGCCTCCAAGATGCGGGTTGGAGCTGTTTTGCAAAACTGGTGATGAACCCAAGTCAAACAGCCATGCCAAATGCTCAGATTGAAGCTCCAACAACCATCACATGCCATATCTATATGAAATATTACTCCATCTAGATGAAAATATGTAACACTTACTTTCAAATGCAACAAACATCACCAAAAACGATCAACCGAACACATCAAAATGAACTCTCCAAGAAGCATTCATGCATGATCTATGCTGGCCAACCATGTCTCAATGTGGTTTTTGGCTCATGTTATATATGGTTTCATGGTTCACAAGGAAATTTAAAGACTAAACCGGGTTGTCCTATGCATCATTTGTACTTCCATGTAACATTCATCAAAGTCACAACGAAAAAAAAAAAGCATGCAAAAGGGGAGTAACAAGTCGAGCATGTAGGGGCATTGAAGAGGTTTTAAACACTTAGAAAAATTTTAGCTTCAGAAATCAGCTCTTCAGACTAGTTTCCTTCTCGATTTTCGTGATCAAAACATGTTCAAACTTGAACAAAAATACATCTAGAATGCTTACCTTGCTTCTTAGTTTCTTTTCAAGTGACTCTTGGCAAAGGAAACCACGAAATTGTCTTCTGGAAGCACGTGAAAGTTGGTTCCTTCAAGCTGAAAGTGAGATCTGCAGAAGAAAAAAAGTAACAACGAAGCTTTTCATTGACTTCCAAAATTAGACTTCCAAACCATCCTTGTTGGCCAAGTTAAAATCAACCCAAACTATATGTATTATAGTTTGGTGTGTAAGTCATGGCTTTCCTCATTTGTCTCTCAAGTTTCTCAAAAGCACTCGCTTTTCCTCACTCGTGACCAATCAGGCTCAACACTTAGAAAATTTTCAGACTTTCTGGGCCCGCTAGGAAGGCACTGTTTCGGGGGGCTTTAGGAGGCCTTCCCGATCTCCATTTGGGATGTGCGACCTATGGTTGGAAAGATCTTTGAATGAATTTTCACTCTCTAGTTCAAGGTTTTGGCTAATTTTGGCCGTATGTGTGTGAAAATCTCACTTTTCTCTCTCTAGGTCGGTCTGGAATTTCTAGATTTCTCTCTTCTGGAGTTGCTTCTGAAGGTGTGTTTGGGGTACGATTCCGAGCTCTCTCCTCTCTCCCTCGTCTCTTTTTTTTTCATCCCTTGAAAGACCTTGCTTGATCTTATCCCATGAATTGAGGGATTTTTGGTCAGCTTTTTACCCCCTACCAAGCCTGCCAACTGAGCTAGTCCACCCACTCTCCCGACTTGGCCAATTTTTTTAATTCTGCAGCTGTTGAGTATGCAGGTTTTGCTGCGATTTTCCGGTGCCGTCAGGAGCTTATCCTTGGCCAATTTTCGTCCACTTGCACTACTGTATATGGTCTTCCATCATGTGCAAAGATCGGGCTGGTTGGGCAGCTGAGAAGGATATGGTGGGACCACCAAATTGCTTAATCAGCAACTCCGAATTAAGACCAACTCGTGGACTGAGTTTTGGCTGCTGGTTTGAGTGCTTTAATCCACTAATTTGGTTGCGTTTTTTGATCAATTCGAAAGCCCATGTATAGTAGTTTAAGATCTTGACCATTTTTCGCAATTGTCTCCACCCAATTTTGCAAGAAAGTCCCTTAAAGTTGGCCATTTTCTTGCCCGAAAATGTCAAATTCAATGCAATTAGGTCCTTTTTGCCCGATTCGATTAATTAGACCTGACCCAAGTTCAATTTCAACTTAATTGGGGACTAAGATGATGATTTAAGGGCTCGGATGAAATTTTGCAAAATTTGCGAATTGGTCCCTCAACTTTTGGAAATTGCATTTTTGCCCCAATTTGCCATTTTAATTCCAATCTGACCTCATGGGCTTGGCTAGTCACATTTAGATCATTGGCCACAACTTTTTTTCTTTTTTCTTTTTTTTAACTTTTTTTAAAAAAAATTAATTAATCTATATGCAATAATTTGGGCAAAAATTAGGTGTCAACGGGGTAAGTACAGATTCCTTTGGTAAAGATAATCATTGATCTGCATCTTTTAGAAACAAAAATCCTTCCCATCAAATTCATCGATCCTCACTTTTCCTTCTTGTGTCGCCATAGATTTATTTCAACTCAACCAAATTTAGTTTTGATATCAATTGTTGCGAAAGCAAGCGATCGAACAATAAAATAGACGTAATGATAAAATAAGTTGGAGACCAGATTTACATGGTTCATATTCACGAGAAGAGTATGAAAGTATTTTAGTATAAATCAAGTGATATAATAGAGATTATAACTACACTCAAGTTAGTCAAATTCTCTCAATGTTTCCCAACCTTCAATTACATCTAATAACTCACACAATGTATAACTCCACAATTCCTTACAAAATAATTTATTAATCTCACAAAAGAGTTACATAAATATTACCACAAGATTTAATTGGCTTTAATATTCTTTGATATCTTTAGGGTGTAATTCACAAGTAGAAGCTCATCTTTGATATATTTTATGAAGAACATCCACTTCTTAATTATAGATAGGAATTGGATCCTAAAGGGTAAAAGCCGTAAAAAATCCAAAACTTTGCTTACTATGACATATTTACCCCAAGTTTTTTTTTTTTTTTTGACACCAAAAACTCCATACCTATACCTATGTGACATATTTTTCCCAAACTTGTACAATGTTACGCATTTGCCCCAAACTTCTTGTGACATCAAAAATCCCAAACTTGTATCATGTGACACATTTACCCATAAAATTTAGTTCTACCAAAAAAAATTTGGAATTTTTGGTGTTACATAAATAATTTTGGGATAAATATGTCGGACAAGTATAAGTTTGGGGTTTTTTATACCACAAAATAAAGTTTGAAGTAAATATGTCACATGGGTATAATTTTGGGAATTTTGATCTCGCAAAAAATAGTTAGGGGTAAATGTGTCATAGTGGGCAAAGTTTGGAGTTTTGTGGCTTTTTCCTGATCCAAAATGGGGAACATTCTCCAACTAGGAAATTATTCCATTAGGAAACCTATTAAAAATAAGGAACCTCCTTGAATTAGGAAACATTCCTTTTCAAGCTCATACTTGCAACATAGTTTCAACATAACCGATGATCGCTTGAGCTTTAGAATAACTTGTGGTAAATTGCCCCAATAGAGAATCCAATACTTATCTCATATGACACACAAGGAACTTACAATTAATCTAGTTTCATGAGAGGTTTAGAATAAATAGTGGCGAATGGCTCCAATGGAGAATCTAGTACTTTTCTCATACGACACATATGGAATTGCCGATCACTACAAGTTTAGAACAACTTGTGGTTAATGGCTCTGATGGAGAATCTAATACTTACAACCCTAGTGGAAAATCTTGTACTAAGTTCATATGACACACAAGGGATTGCCAATCATGAGAGGTTAATAATAACTTGTGATTAATGGCCCCAATGATGCATCTATTTTTTATCTCATATGACACATGAGGAATTGAGGATTGTGAGAGGTTTACAATAACTTGTCTTTAATGGCCTCAATGGTGAATCTAGTATCACGAGAGGTTTAGAATAACTTATGGTGAATGGCCCCAATGGAGAATCTAATACTTATCTCATATGACAAACAAGGAATTGCTGATCATGAGTGGTTTAGAATAACTTATGGTGAATAGCCCCAATAAAGAATATAATACTTATCTCATATGACACTCTTCTTCAATCGTTAGCTTTAAAATATGAAACTTCAGTCATTCCTTTTCTAAGGACACTTTGAGTACTTTTTGTGGCTCTTTGCACAATATTCCTCTAGCAAATTAGATAAGATCCAAATGGACAATATATTTGTACTTGTTGTAAACATATGCGTATTGGATTGGTATTTCACACCAATCCTTTATAGAATCCATGACATCAATCCTTGAGGTCGATAGAGGTAACATTGGCCAGCGCAATTGCTCGTCTCACTAAGGCTAAAGAAATGAGGGAAGGCCTTCCCTCATCTCCTTAGCTTTGCCCAATTCACTCAGTCGAGTTCGATCCCCACATTCAGCCAAGCTCCTTCCATATATCTTCTTTTTAAGCTCTATTTATCTCGTGGAAAATAATTAATTTACGTAATATTTTCCTTAAAATGATCACTTATATCGCTTAAAATAATTAGTGAATGAAAAATGTTTTTATTATCAACAACAATTTATATCTAAAAATTTTCGTAGATAATGAAAATATTTTTTCGTTCATTCAATTTTGTAAGGATAATGAAAATGATGATCAAGATGATTAGGACAGACCCAATATATAAAGAGGAACAAGCTCACCATAAGAAAGTCATGTCTATAATTTTTAATAGAAGTCATCTCTCATTTATAATTTTTAAAAGTCCTATTTTTGCATGAAAATGAATAGCGCATATTGATCAAATTTGTTCACTTGTGTATCAAGCAAATTTCTCTTGTCGAGTCAAGCTTTTGCCATCTCTTTTACGTCTTAAATATCATTGTGTTTTTGGAGTGACTTGCTAGCTTGTGCAAATCTAGAAGACTGGTAACTTAATCATTCGAGGAATGGATTATCAAGATTTCAGTATAGTAAAGCCCAATTATATATGGGTTTTGATGGGTCCAGACTACACACGCTTGCAACCCACAAAACAATGTCTCCTCATGTTTGGGCTAGCTGATGTAGTTTAGGCTATTATCGGTCGATATTACAAATTCACTCATATCTTGTAGATTTCAGATGATAACAACCATGTACATCAAATGGCGGATGGGTCTCATAGAAAAATTAACAATCATATTAAGTCATATGACATATACTTGTAGTCATTGTTAAAAATCATAGATAGACAAAATACCAATAGTTGTAAGGCAATGAACCCATGAATCTTAAACGGGCAAGTACAATGACAACATATTGGTGTACTATGAAGTTCACAAACACAAATAGAAAATCGGATTCGGCAAGCATCTAACCAAATTAATGTCAAGTGTCATCATTTATGAAATATAGGCGGTGATAGTGGACATTGGTGATGGGGGGGAAAGAGTTTTGTGGGTGCTTTGGTGGTAAAGAAGAGACATAGATAAAGAGCAACGCAAAATGATGAAGTAGAAGAAGAACATGGGTTGGGGTGAGAATGGTATTAAATTGAGTTGGGTCTGATATGAGTAATCAAAATTGTATTACATAAAAATGGGCTAATTTAGATCAGACCTATTTTTTACCCGCCCAAACTAGACTTGACCCGCCCACTTGACCGGGCTAGACATAAGTGGTGGTGAGGAAAGAGTTTTGTTGGAGGCTTTGGTGGTAATGAATAGACAAAGATGAAGAGCTATGTAGGATGATAAGTAGTAGAAGAACATGAATTGGGTTGAAATGGGTTGGGTATGAATTGATTCCAGGTTGAAATGGGTATGTGTTGCTAAAGTTGTATCACACAAAAGAGTCGGTAGGGGTTAATTTTGCTTGGACCCTTTTCTTGATGCATCCAATCTAGACTCAATCGCTTAAAACCTATTCAACCCAACTATTTACTAAGTCTTGACATTGGTGTTGGGGAGGAAAGAGTTTGTAGGGGGGTTTTGGTGGTGAAGAAGAGATGAAGATAAGAAAGATGCGAGATTACGAAGAAGTAGAAGAAGAACATCAGTCATGTGGGGCATGAGTTCAGTTCATGATGGGTCAAGTATGGATTGTTAAAATGTATTACATAAAAGTAGGTCAATTTGATTAAATTGATCTATTTGGACTTGAATCATTTTTGGCCTATCGAACTTGACTAGACGCACCATCCGATAGGTCTAAATTGTGACATCCCGATTTTCGGGCTCTATTTTCGATTGAATAAGTTGGGCTTTTCATCGACGCACCTATATTTCTTTTCTCTGAGTTGGCCACTCATGAGATAACTAGCCTATGAGGTGAAGCCGTTAAGAGATTTTAACGCAATAGATTTGATAATTCAACCGAAATAGACTGCTCGACCACGATAATCGACAAGGGTCAATATGGCACCATTATAAGTGATCGGCGATTGAATATAGGTTGATTCGACGGAAGCATGCAATTGAAGTGTGGGTGATTCCACCTAATTGTAAAATTTGAGTCGAACGTCACTAACCCAATTTTCTGTCGGTTCGGTACCCCGTGCTTGTATCTCAAATCTTGAGATTTTCACGACAATGTGTCGAAAATGTAGAATGTGGCTAAAAAATAATCGATCACGGGACAATTGCATTAAAAATTCCTAAAAGCTACCCGGTAGGTTAAGTCACGCTAAAATTGAGTCGATTGAAATTAACTGTGAATTTGAATCCGATTTCAGAAATTAAAAGTTCTATTATGTCATGATTTATTTTAGGAACAGCGACTTATCATTTGAAGAATTTTTGGTGAGCTCGGGATTTTTACGGAAAATCAATTTGGACGATTCAGAAAAGAAAGGAAATTCGGAGGGGCCAAATTGAAGGGATTTTGGCCTCCTTAATGAGCTATTTAGTGGAGGGAAATTGTGGAATTTGTGTGGTCCTCCTTAGAAAAATTGGTCGCCAAATTGAAGAGATTGGTAAAGAAATTGAAGCCCAAAGTGATGAAAATCGGAGGCTAGTATGGGGGCTGCAAGATTGGACATCAACTTGGTTATTTGTGGAAATATTGTGCAAGAAAGTATTGGGGGACAATAGGGATATGCATGAAACCTTGTGGGACCAAGAAATGATGAATTCAAGACATTTTCTTGTATTTACTTGGCCTTGCTTCCTCTCCCTCGCACGTCTCCCCTCTATTTGACCACCCTCTGCTCTATTCCTCCATTTCTTCTCCTCCTTTTTGACTTTTTGGAGTTCTTCCTTATCCATTCCTCTTTGCCGACATCTCTCTCTCCTCCCTCCTTCTTGCGCACGCCAAGGCCAGCTGCCCCCTCTTCCCCTTCCCGCCGAAGCCCCGACATTCTCCCCTCTCTCTTTCGTAGCCTCATTTGTTCGCTTCCCTCACACCAGCACACGATCTTCCAACACTTGCGTCTCAACCGATTTCCCTTCATTCGCCAGCTTACCCCCCCAATCAACCCTGTGACATACCAAATTTTCAGTTTTGTTTTCAATTAAATTGATTAGGCCTTTCATCGATGCACCTATAGGGCTGTTCCCAGCTAATCACTCTCGAGATAACTAGACTATCTAGGAAAGCCATTAAGGAATTTAAATGCAATATGCTTGAGAATTCGAACAGGAATTGGCTATTCGACTGTGCTCATCTTTAGAGGTCATTACGGCATAGTTAAAAATCGATCGGGGATCAAAAATAGGTCAGCTTGATTGAGATGTGTGGCTAAGCGTGGGTGATTCCACTAAATTACAAAATTCTCGTCGGCTGGCACTTGTATTGATTTTTCTATCGTTTTGGTACCTTATGTTTGTAATCGAAACCTCGAGATTTTCGCAACAACCAAGAGTTGCCAATGTGTTGAATAGGTTCATTGTGGTTTGAAGAAAATTGATCACGAGTCATTTGCACCAAAAATTTCTGAAAGCTACCCGGTAGCCTAAGTCATGCTAAAATCGTGCCAAATTAAAATTAACTACGAATTTGAATCCAATTTCAGAAATTGAAAGTACTGTCATGTCACGAGTCATTTTAGGAACGTCGACTTAATCTCCAAAGATTTTTCTGCAAACCAAGACTTTTTGGGAAAAAGTCATCGTAAGGCTGCTTTTGTCTAGGAAATGTCGGAGATTGTTTTTTACCGGAAAATTGGGATGCAAGTGGGATCTATTGGTGAGGAAAAATACCAATTTGATCGAGGACTTGATATTGGAACTTATTAGAGCCGAATTTGAATAATTCAAAGAGGAATTGAATGAAAATTGAAGTACAACTTGTACAAATTCGTATGCCCCCTTTGCTCCACACTTTTAGGCCACTTCAAGCTTCTAGATGGGGCATTATGGTTTGGAAAATCTGAAGGGAGGCCAGCTATGGTGGTAGGACAACTCCAAGGGGGTCAAAGGGGACAAGAAGATAAAGGAAGACCAAGTGGTGGCCCCCCTTAGCCAAACCGGTTCCCTCTTCTTCCCCCTCCTCTCTCTCCGTTAATCCTCCCTTCCCCTATGCTATTCAAACATCAGCAAACTCAAAGGAAGCCAAACGAAGCCGCCATAGCAGCCTAACTAGTTGTCCAACTGCCACAACGCCGCTTGTTGCCCTCGCATGCTCGCCTACTCGCGCGCCAGCCCTGCGACTTCCAGCCCATCGTTCAACCTCGACCGTGACTCCGGGCCACCTTCGGTGCTACTTGAGCCCGTCCCGCTTGGACCTTGTTCTGCCCGTCTTAGCCCATCTCTGTCTCAGCCGAGCCACCGTCCAGCCTTCTTCACCACCGAACAAAGCCGAAGCTTATGGGTCTTCAAGTTGTTGTTTAGGCCCGCTTTGGTACCTTTCGAACCTCAATTGGTAGGCTGCTTTGGAGAAAGTTGATCCTCGCTACATCCCAGTTGTTTCGAATCGAACGATTCGTTAATTAAGTGAGTTTAACTCACTAATCATTGCTTAGTTGGTTAATGACGTTTAAGGGTTGATTAGTTTAGACTAAGCTTGATTTAGTGGATAGTTAGGACGGTTTAGTAAATTAGTTAATTATCGATGCGTGTTAGGTTGTTAGCTTAATGCAATTAGCGAGTAAATAGGTTTTAATATTTATTTAACGAGCCTCGGGCATTTTCTGGGCCCGTTTCGGCATATAATTAGGCTTTACGGTCCTAAGTATGCATTTTTGCATTTAATAATTAATTTGTGTATATTTTTTATTAATTATTTAATTTCCAGAAATTAGACCGGGATAACTACTAATCGGAATTTTATGCTGATTGCGGTGGTGTGATCCGTTTATCTAATTGAGCTTTAATTTGTGAAGATTTTGTGTGATATGTATTTTAGGAATTTATTCCTAAATTTATTTAATTCATGTAATTAATTGGAAAATCACCGGGCATCGGTTTACAGCGCTAAAAATGAATTTGTGGATTGATGAAATTAGTGGAATTTTCAAGTGAGAAAATATTGTATTTTGGCTAAGGTCGACCGTGTACCCACACACGAGTATTTTTATCGAAAGGACAAAAATAATGATTTGATCATGCGATCATAAATTATAATTGGGGCAACTTGTGGTGAGCATAAATAGTATACTATATGAGTATAATTGTGGCAGCTTCTGGTGAGCATAAATAGTATACTATATGAGTATAATTGCGGCAGCTTCTGGTGAGCATAAATAGTATACTATATGAGTATAATTGTGACGCCCCGAACCTCGAGCATGCGCACATCCCTCGGTAGTCGATAAAATTTTGCGACATTCCCAGGACTCGTCGCCGATCCTTTTCATTTTATTGCACATGCGGAGCGAATTAACTAATGCCTTGACAACAACAAACATGGGATAGAAAAGTAGGACAACCGCCAAATCAAATACTCTCATAAACACCTTAAGCTTATACATAAGGTCTATCTCATAAAGGACTACTGAGCCACCTATGCTTCAAAATGTCATGGAGGTGCTCGGCAAAAATGGGTCTCGGTGGAGTTGGTTTCTGATTTGGCACGAATGGTGGGTGGATGGCTCACGAATGGGTGGTGCGGCTCTTTAGCGATGGATGGCGGCTTGCGGATAGTGATGGCCCACGGCCATGGCGCAAGGTGATGGCTAGCTTGGGCAAAAACAGTAGCACACGGTGTTGTTTTGGAAGCAAAGCATAAAAGAAACTAATGAGAAAAAGAGAAGAAGAAGAGGGATTTTTTGCTTTGGCCCATCCCATACCGAGCCTCATGGTTTTACCCTTTGGCGCATGGTTAGACACTGTCCCAAGAGGTCACCCATCCTAGTAGTGCACTATCCTAAGCTTGCTTATCCTTCAGGTTCAGAGGCATCAACTGACTTTCAATATTCAGTTTTAAATCATCTAAAAACCTCTTTGTCCCACCTACTAGGTTATCAATTAGTCTCGGTGCATACTTAGACAACTCTGCAACTTGCCTCATACTTGGTCCATTGAAATCTGACCCTGATAGAGATGTTGGAACTCGGCCATCTTTGGACTCTTTCGCACTGTCTAAGTACTTTCCATTGAAAGCCTCACAAAAGGCACTCCAAGTCTGAGCTATGCCTTCCGG
Source organism: Eucalyptus coolabah (assembly GCA_014182585.1). Classification (NCBI taxonomy): domain Eukaryota; kingdom Viridiplantae; phylum Streptophyta; class Magnoliopsida; order Myrtales; family Myrtaceae; genus Eucalyptus; species Eucalyptus coolabah. The sequence continues at coordinate 10,470,195 of CM024628.1, read as the reverse complement.
GAACACTCTTCCTTGAGTGGCTTCCCACCACGTACTGGTGTTACCTTGAAGCTAATAAGCCGCTAGAAGTACTCGATTTTCTTCTGAACACCTCAGCATGGTGAAGGTCTTCTTAACATCCCTTAACCAAAGGGTCGCAGTCTCAGGGTCGCCCACATCACCGAACCTCGGCGACTTAAGTCTTAGGAACTGCTCTACCAGCTTGTGCATTAATCTCTTATCGATCACAATCCTAGGTTGGACTTCAGCAGGTGCGGCTGTAGCAACAGCGGCAGCTTGATTATGAACTTGCTGTCCCATCAAAATTCCCAAAGTCTCAAGCGCCTGCATGATCCTATCTAATCTAGGATTGTCAAGTGTTGCTACACTAGTACTAGCCTAAGGCGGTACTTTCTCACTTGCGCCGGCCTAAGCCTACGTTCTTCCTTGGGTATCGATCCTAGTCGATGTCTTATCCCGAGTGACAGACATGACAGACCTCCTCTTAGGAGTCTTCTAATCTAGATCACTCATCATACAAGATCTCTACAGAACTTGCCGCTTAATTCCACATTGAATTAGGGGAAATTGAATGACCCACACAAAACAACTATTAATCAGATAGCTAATCACACGCATCTGCATAAGGAAAAAGCATTTCCTACTAACTATCCCAAAACCCATCGCACCTTATCATTCCAAACGCTAACCTTGCTCTGATATCACTTAATGGGGATGTCACGCTTCGAACCTCGAGCATGCGCACATCCCTCGGTGGTCGATAGAATTTTGCGACATTCCTAGGACTCGTCCCTGACCCTTTTCATTTTATTGCACATGCAGAAGCGAATTAACTAATCCCCTGACAACAACAAACATGGGATAGAAAAGTAGGACAACTAGTTTCAAATCAAATACACTCTCATAAACACTTCAAGCTTATACAGAAGGTCTATCTTATAAAGGACTACTGAGCCACCTATGCTTCTGACCTTTTCGCTTCAAGCTTCGGGTTCTTCACACTGGAGACCTGAAAATGGTTATTCAACAACCAGTGAGATGTAAATCTCAGCGAGTTCTTCCCCTAGTCCCTCGATTAGTACACCAACTCAACTTGGGGTATCTCTTCAGAACCATCCCACAACAAACCAAAGATTAACAATTAACAATCAATAGTCGATTCGCATACATCCTTACCTAGTATGCCATACCTTGCACATCATAACTTAGCATGATACACGCAACGCACATGGCCATTAGATGATGTAGTTCATCAATCACATACGAATTGCATTACAAGCGATCTCACCTGGCCATTGCCACACGAATGTGTTGTCTGGGGTAGAGACGCGGATGCACCGCCATCCCTCATCCAGCTCAGTATTGTCCTATTTGGGCCCTGCACCGCCGCGGACGAACCGCCATCCCAGTCGGGCCACCCCTCAAGGCTTTGTTCTCAGCACAACGGAAGCATGTGTGAAATGTGTTATCGGTCCATGCGTGCATGCCATAAACAGTGTGCTCAACTCATGCATGTCTAGAACTAAAGATGCCATGATTCTCATGCGTTCTTGCACTTTAGTACGCCACATGGCACACATCGATCAATCACTTGGATCCTAGTCAATGTAACGAGATAATAGTCTTCCAGCATAATCGGGCATCGTCTCGCACCATCAAGCATGGCAACGTCTACATCTAGACAACATTCCATATAAGAGCATCGGCCCAGCCTCCACTGCGACCGGCATCCGTTGACGTGGGGCATTCCCAAAGGAGCATCGTCCGGCCCCAAAGACTCGTGACGGCATCTCATATCATTCTTGAATTCATTCAATTTCGGCCCAGGACACCATGTATTGCACTCAAATACCTCAATTAAAATGGTGATTTCGACCCATTTTCTTCATATTAGAAATGTATAGTAAAATAATCGTGTGTAGAGACATGGTCGATTGAACCAGAAAATTTATGACATCTCTTTTAAAATCTCACAGTTTGATATAGTATTTAAAAACACTTTCGACGTCCAAAACGACACCCGGTATTTTCTAATTAAATACCAATAGTTTCCAATCACCATATTATTGCACAAAACATTACCCAATTCATGCGGATGCCCATGCATTTACACATCCATTCACTTCATAAAATCAATACACATGAAATTAGACCACTTTTCATTCTCGGGTGAACAATGCATGTGAATAGTGTTTTCATGAACAAGTGTTGCGTGAACAGTAAAATTCTAGAATTAAGTAACTAATAAATTAACTAAAAAATTCATTAAAAACACTAATTAAAGAAAGCAAAGCATCAAGAACCATCACCAAACTAACATCGGTCCTAATTGGCAAAACCGGGCCTTCATGCATCTCCAAATTTAAATCCAGAAACCTAACCAAACGAGCTCAAAAAATTCCCACATTTTAATATGTTGTAAAGGAAACATAAATTTTTTTTTTATGAAGAAACATAAACCCAGATCCTTCTAGATTCGGCCCAGTAAATCACTCAATCCAGCACCAAAATTAGGTGTGTTATCGAAAGTCAGTTTTCCGAAATCAATTTGGTTTGAAGTCTTCAACACATCCATTTGATTTGAAATTTGAGGATGTTAAAATAGAGGAGTTTACAAAAACTTTTGTGAAGAAACCATTTTAAAATTAGAACTCCAAGAGTCGATAAATACCCCTAGAATCCTAAAAGGTCACCAGTTCTAGCGAAAATTGCAATTCTGTTTGAAAATGGCGGAGTAGATATCTCCCGCTTCTGAGTTCCTAAAAATCTTGAGAAAAATATATGTTGTATCTTGGGAGATCTAAAAAATTTCTCTAGAAGAAATCGGCTTCAGATTCGTGACAAATTTCAATATACAAAAATTGTAAACAGATGTCCAGAACCAGTTCAAGAACAGCCTCTATTTTCACCCTAATCATCCTCAAACGTGTTAATCTCACGAATTAGACTAACATTAATCCATTATAATGCTAATCTAACCATTCTAACTTATAACTAATCCATACTTAAGTTAGTCTAAACCATCCTTAAACCTAATCAACCTCCTAAGCAAGTTTAGGCATTAATCAAAGGATTAAGAGCTAAACTCACCCGACGATAATTGCGACGACATGAGTGCGAGGCAAGGGCTACTCATGGTTACATCCAAAATTTCATGGAGGCGCTCGACAAAAATGGGTCTCGGCGGAGGTGGTTTCTAATTTGGCACGAACGGCGGGTGGACGGCTCGCGGATGGGTGGTGCGGCTCTTCGGCGGTGGATGGCAGCTTGTAGATAGTGATGGCCCACGGCCATGGTGCAAGGTGATGGCTAGCTTGGGGCAAAAACAGCAGCACATGGTGCTGTTTTGGAAGCAAAGCAGAAAAGAAAGTAAAGAGAAAAAGAGAAGAAGACGAGGGATGTGGGAGTGGGGGTTGTCGAGAGAAGGAAAGGGGAAAGGGGAGAGAGAAATAATAAAATAATGGAGGGGAAGTTGTAGGAAATTGCAGCAGAAGGGTTGGTGTAGGTGAGGGGCTGGAAAAGTGGGAGAGAGAGGGAGAAAAAGAAGAAAGAGAGAAGAAAAGAGAGGGGGAGGAAATTGCGTCCGAAGAAGGGGGAAAGAAAATGTGAGGGAGAGAGAGAGAAGAAAGAGAAAAGAAAAAGGAGAAAGAGGAATCTTGGCTAAAGAAGGAGGGTGCATGAAGGAGAGGAGAAAGAGGAGAGAGAGAGAGAAGAAAAAGAATAATAGTGATATTGTTATCATTTTTCTTTTTCTTCCAATCTCCGATTTTTCATCCGATAATTTCTTTTTCCGAAATTTCGAGATGTCATAATAATTGCGGCGGCTTCTAGTGAGCATAAATAATATACTATATGAGTATAACTACGGCAGCTTCGGTGAGCATAAATAGTATACTATAAAGTATTTGAGATAGCTTCTAGTGAGCTATACTACCTATTATCGGCTTATAGTAAGTAGTCCTGGGTATGATCGGACTTATAGGTAGTATTGATTGAGATGACCAAGGAATGAACCTATTGACATGTAATCGACTTAGTCAATTGATTGATAGTTCGATCTATCTTGATGTGTTGAAGTGATTGGTTGAGAATGTGAATTGTACTGAGTTGCATGAAGGAACAGAGGCAAAGGTAAGACCTTCGATTCATGTTGTGCTTAGGCAACCTTACAAAGTGTATTTTCTTCCTAATCAAGTCTTAGGGGGTAAAACTCGCTGAGATGTCATCTCGCTCTGTTGTGGGACAATATTTTAGGTTTTTAGATGGCAACTCTTGAGTTTTTTGGACAACCTAAGAGTGTTATAGAGCAAACATCTTATATGTTGATGAATCAGGGCCCTAAGGGTTGGAACTATGAGCTGGTAAGGTCCATAGTCTGGGTCGATGCAAGTCTCACCCACAAGGTGCCCCATCGATGCAAATCGTGGTACCGCTGGGCTCAAGATGGCTATAGAGAGGGTTCTATTCTGGAATCTGAGATTCCTTTATATGCTATGGAGGTTGCTTTTGGGAAGGGCATAGCTAATCCTCTTCAAGGTTCTATTGTAGACGCGGTAGACCCTACCCTTGAAGTTCCAAAGTCCCCGATGCAGTCTGCTGAAGGCTCTAGTTGGAGCGTAGAGGAAGGTGAAATCGAAGATGACGGGGAGGATGAGGACCTGTAGAGTTGTGAAACCCACCCCTGTTTTTAGACTTGTTTTCTTGAAATGGCTTGTATTATATATGACATGACATAGTTTGCTATGCACACACACACACACACACACACACACACACACATATATCGTGTGTGGTTGTGTTTCAGTTCGAAAAATTTATGGCCTTACCTTTCTATCCCATTGTATTATTGTCTGGAGATTATTTATTTGCTTCCACATGCATATTAAAATGAGTGGGTTGGCAATGCGTCCTAGGACATCACTATTAATCGACCAAGGAGGGACGGGCATGTGCTCGGAGGATTAGGGTGTGACAAACCAAGCGAATTTCTCCTCCAAAGTGTTGATTCCGCAAGCCTCACGCCCCTCCACCAACATGTGTCTCCGTCCACCAAGTTCTTCATCCCTCTGCCCGGCACCATCGACACACCATCTCATCGCCACTCCATATCACCATTTCCCGCACCAACCGAAGCCTAGCCCACCATAGCAAATTCATTTCACACCTCCACATCCATGACTCACCACTGCCAGCCTTCTCCTTTTCACCGTCCAACCCACAAGCGGCCATCCATCGAGTCAAACCCCTATTTCGCTGCCAAAGAAACACCCCACGAGCCCAACAGCTTCTTCAATGCCAGCTGCTCCTCCACCGGTCTTTCTCTCACCCACACGTTAGCCTACCTCCACCGAAGTAAGCTCAATTACGTCCCCACCAAGATTAGCCCAAATCGAGCTGAGGTCAGCCCACTCGAACCTACCAAACACTCCCTCAAGCTAGAATCGAGCCCAGCAGCTCGGTGTGGGCTTGCGAGGCCATTTTCAGCTTGGTTCGAGCATCCATTGGTGCCACTATAAGCCCGAGTTTTGGTTGCCGTCGCACCGCCGTCACCATGGACTCACCAGCCCGCTAAACCGATGAGTTTACTCACTAAACTCTACTGAGAGAGTTAATTATGTTTAAATGTTGATTATTTTAGGCTAAGTATGATTTATATGATTAGTTATAATGGATTAGCGATTTAATTATTCGTCTATGCATGTTAGGTGGTTAGAATGGCTTAATTAGAGACTAGATAAATTGCATTATTTATATAGATTGGTTTGGAAATTTTCCGGGCCTGTTTCATTTTTAATTAGGCATTTTTGGCCTAAGTTTCTATTTTAAGCATTTAATCGTATTTATTTAATTATTTATTATTTTCTGAAAATTAGACTGGGATAGGCAATGATCGGAATTTCATGTTGATTGCAATGGTATGTTTGGTTTATTTAATTGAGTGCTAATTTGTGCAAATTGAGTGAAAATGATAATTTTGGGTATTTATCCAAAAAATGTGTAATTTTAGTATTTGATTAGGAAATATTGGGTGTCGGTTTATAACACTAAAAATATCTTTATGGACTATATTAAATAGTGGGATTTTCTAAAAGAAAGATATTGTATTTTTGGCTTAGACCGACCGTATACCCACACACGATTATTTTATTCGAGTATTATAAAAGCGATCAATTGTCAATTAGTGAGAACAATATACTATATCAGCCGTGGGCTTTGATATATCAGCTTCGGTGAGTAGTATACTATATCAGCTTCGGTGAGCTATATTATCTAGTAGCTTCAGTGAGCAATATTATCTAGCAGCTTCTGTGAGCAATATGATCTAGCAGCTTTGGTGAGCAACACTAGATGTAGCAGCTTTGGTGAGCAACACTAGATATAGCAGCTTTGGTGAGCATTAATATGTCTATTTCAGCTTCGGTGATCATTACTATTATATATCAACTTTGGTGAGCTATACCATCTATTTCAGCTTGGGTGAGCAATGATTGTATCGATCAAATTTGGTAGATGGTATTGCTGGTATTGAATCGAGTGGATTGAATGATCAATGATTTGGTTTGAATTGATTGGTTGAGTATATGAATTATGCTAATTTGCAGGAAGGAACTGAGGCAAGGTAAGTCCTCTGTCTTGTGTGTGCATAGACTGCCTTTAAGAGTATTTCCTTTATAGTCAGAGTTTAGAGGGTGAACTTGCTAAGATATTGTCTCACCCCGTCGTGGGCTTAACTTTTCAGGGCCTTAATGTGAAGACCTCGGAGCTTGAGGCGGAAGGGTCAGGAGCATGGGTGGCTCAGAACTTCTTTTTGGAGATAGACCTCATGTACTTAGACCCTAGAGTTAGCCTCTACTTGTAAACTAGTTTGTGGTTTTTAATAATGTGTTTGATTTAAAATTTGTTGTCCTACTTTTCTATCCCATGATTGTTGTGGTAAGGAGATTAGTAATTTGCTTTCGCATGTACATTTAAAGGAATGGGTCGGCGACGCATCCTAGGACGTCGCAATTTTATCGACCACCGAAGGATGGGCACATGCTCGAGGATCAAGGCATGACATCCGTGCTCAAAGTGGTATCAGAGCTAGTTGATAGTTAGAGTGATAAGTTGCAATAGGTTTATGGGATAGTTAGTAGGATTGACCACTGTTTCATTCTGATGCATGTGATTGATAGCTGATTGGTAGTTTGTTTGTGGGGATCACTCAGTTTCTAATTCGGTGTGGAATTGGAAAGCAGGTTCTGTTAGAATCTTGCATAATGAGTGATCAAGAGTAGAGGACTCCTAGTAAGAGGGCAAGAGCCTCTGTGACTCAGGGTAGAACGCCGACAAGGATCGGTGCCCGAGGTGGTCGAGGTAGAGCGCTGGCTCAGGCTAGCGCAAGTGTAAGAGTACCGCCACAGGCTGGTACTAGTGTAGCAGCACCAAGCGATCCTAGGTTCAACAGGATCGTTCAAGCGCTAGTGACCCTTGGGAACTTGTTGAGTCAGCAAGCACAGGACCAAGCCGCCGCTGTTGTCCCTATAACCGCCGCCGCTATAACCGCCGCCGCCGGTGCCGTAACCGCTGTTGTTGCCACACCTACGAGGTTCATCACAAAGATGTGATCTGTGAGCAAGCCGCCGCATCTAGGTTGAGGTTCGAGATCCGGTAGAGATAGCAATCGGTTGGGGAAAAAGCCGATGTCGAAGAAAGGTGCCCCATTCCACCCAACTGGAATAGTAGGATTGGAAAGTTAGCGCCCAACCAGAAGGGTGTGTGTCATGTCTATAGGAAAAGGCATGGGTTTGCCTCGTGTTTTAAAAAAGACGGGAGCTTGTTTTAAATGTGACCAGCAAGACCACTAGTATAAGGATTGTCTGCGTAGGTCCCGGGGAGCACAGGCATCATTATCGTAGATAGGGTGCCACTAGGATGGCGAAAGTGACAGGAATGAACCGAACCATGCACCGATAAGAGGTAAAATGTTTTTTGGGTGATTTTATTAGAGTAGCGTAGTAGTAGAGTTTTGGGTTAAGTTTGAAGAAATTCAGTTTGTTGTAATAAAGTCATAGAAAGGAGAATTATTGACTAGAGTTGTACTTGACTGGTTTGCTGAGGTATAACTTTAATGTCATATATGAAATGAGTTGGCTCAAGGAGCATATTGTGGTAATGAATTGTTGTCGTGAAGTAATCTAGTTTAATTTGTTAACATGTGGAAGTTCGAGTTTTCTGGGAGTCGAGAAGGACCCTCGATGACCTTAATCTCATTGCTTGAGGCAATCCGTTGGTTAGAGGGGGTTGCCAACGTTACCTGGCGACTTTCGTGGATACAACAGTTGAGGAGCTGAAGATCGAGGACATCTCAATAGTGCAAGAGTCTCCATATGTGTTTCCAAAAGGAATTACTAGGCCTGCCGCTAGAAAGAGAGATTGAGTTCGTGATCGAGTTAGCACCCGGGACAGAGCCAATCTCTAAGGCTCCTATGGCACCTCGAAACACCTAAGGTCACCACATATTACCAAAGAAGAACCTTAGTTCCTAGGCATTATATATAACGGTCCCAGCGCATCTTATTTGCGGAAGCATAATCAAGTCTTACCAATTCTTCCTCCAACAATCATGATAGAATGCACACCACTAAGCACCATGAGAAAAGATAAAGCCAAGACACTTTTATTTACATATTTCCATGATGGATTTTCTCGGGTGGGTACAACATAAGAAAGGCCAAGACTTTTAACTACACTCAGCTATAACCCCAAAAAGAGACAACTCGACCCTCTATGTCGATCATGCAAAATTCTCCATCTATAAGTGTCGGCTATTGTCCAAAAAGTAGCAGCTCCTACTCCTCACGCACGGGCTGTCACACCCATCCCGGTGCGTCAGGCGGGGGGCGGCAACATCCCCCGCATCACTCCGTCTCGACGAACGTGAACAGATATGAACTCCCGAATGACCGAGCCCCCAGCCAGGCCCACGTCATACATCACTAATACATGAACCCGAATGAACGTCAGACCAGGGATGGTGGGACAGTCGATCTCCACACACTCAACCTCCACGTCCGATGAAAGGCCGTAAAAGACGCCCCGCGTGACAGTAGGGAGCAGCATCTTTCTAATCTGAAATATTAGTCCCCAAAATGGGTGAGTACAACCACTCAGCAGGTAAAAGATCCAATAAACCACTCAATGCATCACAAATAACTATCAAGACATCATAGTATAGTTCATATCATGCATACATCCAAGCATTACTTACCTTGCAGCCATGCACATGTCATCATGCCATATATGCATATACATCTATGCATTCATCTTCAAGCATTCATGCATGTACCATCATGCCATATGTGCATATACATCCATGCACTCATCATCAAGCATACATGCATATACCATCATGCTATAGGTGCATATACATCCATGCACTCATCATCAAGCATACATGCATACATGCATACATGCAACCATACCATGCATGACTAGATTTCAATTTCTCAATTTTTATTCTGCTAATTGGATCGCCACATTTCTCTTTCCCGGGACCAGTATTTGCATCCCACATTTATCACTCGCACCCAACTTGGCATCTTGAGAAGCCTTTGGCACACACCTCCGGGCATCCGGCACACACACTTTGGGCATCTTGTACCCCAATTGGCATCACGAGGTATCCCCCGGCTCATACCTCCGGGCTTCCGGCACCCCCACATCCCAGGCATCTCGAAACTCCCAAGGACATCCGGCACACACACTCCGGGCATCCGGCATTTACACTCCCTGGCTGGGCAACCCGACACTCTCGGGGCATCGTCGGCTCACACCTCCGACGGCATTCTCATTTATCATAGTTCACATTCACATTTATGGCTCAATTAAAACATGGCATATGATATGATGGCAACAAGATCATTTTCAGCATTTTGATTCTTATATGTAGTTCCAAATATCATCATATATGCAGCAAGATCCAATCACTTATGACAACACAATCCATGGGGTCCATACAACTTAGAATAATCCATACATCATGACTTTTTTGAAATTTACCAAAATCCAGCTTGCACGATTTCAGAAAACATATTTTTTAAATACTCACATGATCTTCAAAAATTATGAAATCTGAACATGTGTTAGTCAAGATGTAAAGGCAGCAACTCCATGAAGAACACATGCTCAAAAGAACTTCACACAAGAAGATATAGTTCACACTTTACAGCTTACAAAATTCGGACACATCAGATTGCGCGGTTCTTGAAATATTTTAACTTAAATACCCAAATGGCCTCCAAAAATTATGAAAGTTTACCAGGTGATAGTCAAGACCCTAAGGTAGATTTTTCATCAAGACATCAAGGCCATATTAGTCCTAGATAATTAAATATGGATGGTCGAATCCCCTGTTCCTAGTACCGAACATTCCAGGTTTAGCTGTCTCCGAAAAATCAAGATTTCACCTACTTATATTCCTTCATTTCCTCTGAATTTTTGATATGTTTTTCCTCAAGGGGTCCACCACAACTTTCATTAAGGGATCCAGGTGAGATTATCAAAGGAAATTCACTTTATAGTCCACGAAGTCGCTGGAGTGCAGTACAACATTTCCAGATCTATCGTCTTCAAAGGAAAAATCGTTTCACTAGGCTACACCTGTTCGTTTTACCTTAAACTTGAGTATGATAGGTTTCAAGATGTTCTCTACAACTTCTGTGAAGAAGTCAAAGTGAAATTCTCAGTAAAAAGTGACATGCAAACACAAAACCACCAAGAGGTCAACAAAACAGTTTCAGATCTAGCATTTTCGTAGAGGAAGGGTTTTACCCCATAAAACTCAACCATTTTGTCTCAAATTTCAGTATGTTATACTTTAAGATGTTTTCTACAACTTTCATGAAGAAGTCGAAACCAAAATTCAACTTAAACCCCGCATGTAAGCCTCTACAACATTCTGGGTCAGGCTATTTACTCGAAAACAGAATGCTATTTCGAAACAACACCCATACAACTTCGGTTTTTCACACCCTAAGCATACGAAATTCATCACCTTTCACTAGCACATCCTAGACACAACATGCAAGAGCAGATCAATGGATCTAACTTGTCTCCAAACTGAGCTACAATGAGCACGACGGCGGCAAATGATGGACGCACGGGCTGCTGCGGGCGATGGACGAGCAGCTTCCTCCTTCGCGCAGCCTCTTCCCTTCTCTCTCGGTTCCTCACTCTCTCGACAGCCCTCTCTCTCTTTTCTCTTATGGTCGACAGCTCCCTAAACCGGCCACCCCTTCCTTTTTATTTCCCCTTCAATTCAATCATTAGCCATCATTAAGAGCCACCCAAAATGAACAATAGGTGAAGCCCTCTTTTTGCCACTTGGCAAATCCCATGCATGATGGGCTTGAAGATGGGCCGGCTCCTCCCCTTGTGGTCGATGGCAGCCCCTTCATGGGCTTCATGGGCTTCATGGGCCAAGCCAATTTGGCCCACTTTAGGTCCAATACCCTTGGGCCTAAAGTTGAATCTTAATTAATTCAAATTTCACTTTTAATAATTCATTTTAATTCCATCTTTTACAAATTTCAAATTCACAATTTCATATGGCCATAAAACTTGTAACATTTAAACTATAGGGATCAAATCTATGAGGTGCACACCCAAGAACAAATTTTTCTTATCAACTTATCTTATAATACTAATTTTAATAACTCATGAACATAAGATACATAACACTTGGTCTTAAAAGAAAATCAATGGCTAAAGCATAAACCAAAGGCAATTTCATTACCTAATCATAGACTTTAATACATCTAGAGGTTGCCTTGAATTTTTGGGATGCCACAGCTCCTTACCGGATGGCGTTGTCTAAGTTGAAAGAACTGAAGGTGCAAATACAGGAATTGTTGGATAAGGGATTCATACGTCCCAGTGCATCACCTCGGGGAGCACTGGTTCTGTTTGTAAAGAAGAAAGATGGTTCGTTGCATCTGTGCATCGACTATCATTAACTCAATCAAGTGATGATTAAGAACAAGTATCTACTCCTGAGGATCGACGACTTGTTTGACTAGTTACAAGGAATGTCGATATTTTCAAAAATCAGCTTGAGGATAGGGTATCATCAGCTAAGGATCAGAAAGGAGGATATACTGAAGTCAGTGTTTCGTACTCAATACGACCATTATGAGTTCACTTTAATGTCATTCGGTTTGACGAACACCCTAGCTGCTTTTATGGATTTGACAAATCGAGTGTTCAAGGAGTATTTTGATCGGTTTGTGATCATAATCATCAACGATATCCTGGTGTATTCCGAAGCTTAGAGGAGCTTAAAGGCATTTGAAGATGGTACTTCAGACCTTGCGGAATCATGAGTTGTACGCCAAGTTCAGTAAGTGCGAGTTTTGGTTGACTCGTCTTATGTTTCTAGGTCACGTGATTTCAGGCGTAGGAATCTCCGTGGACCCAACCAAGATCGAAGCAATTATCAACTAGCCAAGACCGACAATCGTGATAGAGATCAAAAGCTTTTTGGGTTTAGCATCGCAATTGACTCAACTATTGAAGAAGGAAGAGAAGTTCGTGTGGACAGATAAGTGCAAGTGTAGTTTCCAAGAGCTTAAGCAGAAGCTGACTACCGCACCTGTGCGACCACTCCGTTTGGTCCTAGAGGATGCGAGATCTACAATGATGTGTTGTTTAGAGGACTGGGTTGCGTGCTGATTCAACATGGTAGCGTCTTTGCATACGTGTCTCATCATTTGAGACCTCATGAACTGAATTATCCGATGCATGATTTAGGACTCGCAGCAATCATTTTTGCTCTAAAGATTTGGAGGCATTATTTGTGTGGAGAAAGATTCTAGATCTTCACTGACCATCAAAGTTTTAAGTATCTATTCTCTCATAAGGAGTTGAATATGAGACAACGTCAATGGATGAAACTTCGAAAGACTGTGATTGTGATATTCTGTATCACCTTGGAAAGGCAAGTAAGGTTGTAGACACTTTAAGTTGGAAGTCTTTAGTTATATAGTTGATGGTTAAGGAATGGGTTTTACTCAAGAGAGCGCGAGGTTCGGTTTTCAAATTTGAGGTAGGCCACCTTTTAAATCTTATGGCCACCCTCAAAATTGAGCCGGATATTCAAGTCAGAATCAAGACGTTTCAATAGATAGACCCAGAGATTAAGAAGATTCTGCAAAAAGATACCAAGAAGAGAAAGACTGATTTTCATATTTTGGATGACGGTACACTAAGGATCCAAGGACGATTGTGTGTACTGACGATGCGAGCTTAATGAGAAGATCTTATCATAAGCTCATCATATTAGTTACAGCATTCATCCTGGTAGTACAAAGATGTATCAGAATTTGCGTCAACACTATTGGTGGTCCAGTATGAAGGTGCGCATCACCAAGTTTTTGACGTGTCAACAAGTAAAGGCATAGCATTGTAAGTTGGGAGGACTTCTACAACCTCTTGAGATTCCCGAGTGGAAATGTGAGCACATCACAACGGACTTTATGACAGGCTTACTAAGAAGTCAGAGAGGTAATGATCCTATTTGGGTAGTGATTGACAGACCGACGAAGTCGGCTCATTTCGTTGTAGTATGAAAAGACCTTGGTTTGGACAGGCACACGAGTTATACGTGCGTCAGATTGTTCGTCTGCATGGAGTGCCAGTAACATTTACTTCAGACCAAGACCTGAGGTTTACAATTGCATTTTGGAAAAGTTTGCAGACCGCCTTAGGAATGAAGCTGTAGTATAGTATGGCGTATCATCCTTAGACGAATGGCTAGTCTGAGAGGACGATTCGGACTCTCGAGAACATGCTGAGAGCGTGTGTGCTAGACTTCAAGGAAGCTATGAGGAACAACTTCATCTAGTTGAGTTCACCTATAACAACAGTTATTAGCGGAGCGTTCAGATGGCATCGTTTGAATCGTTATATAGCAGAGTGCATAACTCCGGTGTGTTGGAATGCGGTCGGAGAATGGAAGATCACAGGCCTAGAGTTAATCCAGTAATTAGTGGATGTAGTTTCCGTTATGAGAGACAAATTAAAGACCACTCAAAGATGCCAGAAAAGTTACGTCGATAAGCGTCGAAGACCATTGGAATTCCAAGTTGGTGATCACGTCTTTTTGAAAGTGTCACCAACGTGGGGTACTTTGCGCTTCGGCAGGAAGAAAAAGATAAGTTCGAGGTACGTAGGTCCCTTTGAGATTTTGGAAAGAATCGTGATCCTAGCGTATCGTTTTGAATTTCCACCAAGGTTAGCGCAAGTACATGACGTCTTTCATGTGTCGATGTTAAGGACATATGAGCCTGATTCGACTCACGTGCTAAATCTTGAAGAATTAAACGTGGGCGATAGAGTGTCATACGTGGAAAGCTCGATTCAGATAGTGAATTGGAAAGAACAAATTCTATGCACCAAGACAATCCCCTTGGTCAAAGTGGTATGGCAACACCACAGGACATAAGGAGCAACCTGGGAAAATGAAGATTCGATGAGACAATTGTACCTCCACCTTTTTTATTAAGACTTGTAATGGTTTAAATTTCGAGGATGAAATTTTTATAAGAGGGGAAAAGTTGTGACATTATGATTTTAAGCTCTGTTTTCAATGGAATAAGTTGGGCTTCTCATCGACGTGCCTACGTTTATTTTCTCTGAGTTGGCCACTTACGAGTTAACTAGCCTATCAAGTGAAGCGGTTAAGGGATTTCAATGCAATAGATTTAAGAATTCGACTAGATTTGACTGCTCGACCGTGATAATCAATAAGGGTCAATACGACACTGTTATAAGCGATTAGCGATTGGATATAGGTTGATTTGATGAAAGCACGCAATTGAAGTGACTTAGTAGGTTATGTCATACTAAAATCACGTCAGATTGGAATTAACCGCGAATATGAACATGATTTCAGAAATTGAAAGTTCTGTCTTGTCATGATTTATTTTAGGAATGTTGACTCATCCTTTGAAGAATTTTCGGTGAGCTCGGGATTTTACGGAAAATCAATTCGGATGATCGGAAAAGAAAGGAAATTCGGAGAGGCCAGATTGAAGGGATTTTTGGCCTCCTTAGTGAGCTATTTAGTGAAGAGAAATAGTGGAATTTGTGTGTGCTTCCTCCTCAGCAAAATTGGTCACCAAATTGGAGATATTGGTGAAGAAATTGAAGCCTAAAGTGATGAAATTCGGAGGCTAGTATACGAGCTGCAACAATTGGGCATCAACTTGGTTATTTGTGGAAATATTTTGCAAGAAAGTATTGGGAGACAATAGGGATATGCATGAAAGCTTGTGGGACCAAGAAATGATGAATTCAAGATATTTTCTTCTATTTACTTGGCCTTGCTTCCTATCCCTCGCATGTCTCCCTTCCATCCAACCACCCTCTGTCGTATTCCTCCATTTCTTCTCCTCCTTTTTGACTTTTTGGAGTTCTTCCTTATCCCTTCCTCTTTGCTGACATCTCTCTCTCCTCCCTCTCTTCTTGCGCACACCAAGGCCAGCTGCCCCCTCTTCCCCTTCGCTATCGAAGACCCAACGCTCTCCTCTCTCTCTTTCGATGCCTCATTCGTCTGCTTCCCTCGCGCCAGCCCACGATCTTCCGGCGCTTGCATTTTCACCGATTTCCCTTCATCTGCAACTCACCCCTCCAATCAACCTAGTGAATTTCTCCCCCAATGTTGACTCCGCAAGCCTCACGCCCCTCCACTAACATGTGTCTCCGTCCATCGAGTTCTTCATCCCTCTGCTAGCACCACCGACACACCATCTCACTGCCACTCCACTTCACCATTTCCTCCACCAACTGAAGCCCAGCCCACCACGGCAACTTCATTTCACGCCTCCACATTCGCAACTCACCACTACCAGCCTTCTCCTTTTCACCGTCCAACCCACAAGTGGTCATCCATCGAGTCAAATCCCCTATTTCACGCCCGGCGGACACCCCACGAGCCCAAAGAGCTTCTTCAATGCCAGCTACTCCTTCATTGGTCTTTCTCTCGCTACCACGGACGTCCACGATTCGGCCCGCATGTTAGCCCACCTCCACCGAAGTAAGCTCAGCCGCATCCCTACCTAGACCAGACCAAACCGAGTTGAGGTCAACCCACTCGGATTGACCAATGACTCTCTCAAGCCAGGGACCGTTCCTAGCAGCTTGATGTGGGCTTACAAGGCCATTTTCGGCCCAGTCCGAGCCTTCGTTGGCACCTCCGTAAGCCCGAGTTTCATTCACCGTCGCGCCGCCATCGCCGTGGACTCATCGGCCCGCTAAACCGATGAGTTTACTCACTAAACTCTACTTAGGGAGTTAATTATGCTTAAAGGTTTATTAGATTAGGCTAAGTATGGCTTAGGTGGTTAGTTAGAACGAATTATAGATTTAATTATTCGTCTATGCATGTTAGGTGGTTAGAATGGCTTAATTAGTGACTAGATAGATCGTATATTTATCTAGATTGGTTCAAAAAAATTTCGGGCCCGTTTCGGTATTTAATTAGGCATTTCCGGCCTAAGTTTCTATTTTCGGCATTTAATTGTATTTATTTGATTAATTTTTCTATTTATTTAATTATTTATTATTTTTTGAAAATTAGACCAGGATAGCCGGTGACCGGAATTTCGTGCTAATTGCAATGGTATGCTTGGTTTATTTAATTGAGTGCTAATTTGTGCAAATTGAGTGGAAGTGATAATTTTGGGTATTTATCTCAAAATTGTCTAATTTCAATATTTAATCGAAACACCGGGTGTTGGTTTATAATGCCAAAAATATCTTTATGGACTATATTAAATAGTGGGATTTTCTAAAAGAAAGATATAGCATTTTTGGCTTAGGCCGACCGTATACTCACACATGATTATTTTTTTTCGGGCATTATAAAAATGGTGAATTGTCAATTAGTGGGAACAGTATTTTATATCGATCGTGGGTTTTTATATGTCAGCTTTGGTGAGCGGTATACTATATCAACTTTAGTGAGATATATTATCTAGCGCTTTGGTGAGCAATATGATCTAGCAGCTTTCGTGAGCAATAATAGATATAGCACCTTCATATTATTTAGTAGCTTGGTGAGCAATATTATCTAGCAGCTTCGGCGAGCAATATGATCTAGCAACTTTGGTGAGCAATAATAGATATAGCAATTTCGGTGAGCATTGATATATCTATTTAAGCTTCAGTGAGCATTACTATTATATATCAACTTCGGTGAGCTATACCATATATTTCAGCTTGGGTGAGCAGTGATTGTATCGATCGAATTTTGTAGATTGTATTGTTGGTATTGAATCGAGTGGATCGATTGATCAATGATTTGGTTTGAATTGATTGGTTGAGTATATGAATTATACTAATTTGTAGGAAGGAACGGAGGCAAGGTAAGTCCTTTGTCTTGTGTAGGCATAGACTGCCTTTAGGCGTATTTTCTTCATAGTCGGAGTTTAGGGGGTGAACTTGCTGAGACATTGTCTCACCCCATCGTGGGCTTAACTTTTCAGGGCCCTAGTGTGAAGACCCCGAGTTTGAGGCGAAGGGTCGGAAGCATGGGTGGCTCGAAGTTCTTTTTGGAGATAGACCTCATGTACTTAGACCCTAGAGTTAGCCTCTACTTATAAACTAGTTTGTGGTTTTTTAATAATGTGTTTTATTTCAAATTTGTTGTCCTACTTTTCTATCCCACGATTGTTGTGGTCATGGGATTAGTAATTTACTTCGGCATGCACATTAAAAGGAATGGGTCGGTGATGCGTCCTAGGATGTCGCAATTTTATCGACCACCGAGGGATGGGCATGTGCTCGAGGATTAGGGCGTGATATAAATGCTGACCCATGTAAAGTACGTAGGTATCTATGTTCTCCATGATAAAGTTAATTGATATTTCAAGGTACCATTTGAATCTCTATTA
Source organism: Eucalyptus coolabah (assembly GCA_014182585.1). Lineage (NCBI taxonomy): Eukaryota > Viridiplantae > Streptophyta > Magnoliopsida > Myrtales > Myrtaceae > Eucalyptus > Eucalyptus coolabah. The sequence continues at coordinate 10,452,262 of CM024628.1, read as the reverse complement.
AGCTTAAGGCCCCATGCAAACTTGCCCATTTATTGAAGGAAAACTATATTTTATTATATCAAAATGACATGAAGTGTGTTACATGCCCATGTACCTAACGAACCACCAAATCGAGCTAGAAATATCATCAAAACCCCCTCAAAATCTCACCCGCTCTATAGCCCAGAATAATGCCTAGCAAGTATAGCCATTATGCTGCTCACATAAATGACATCCAATCTGTAACTTGTTCATCAAAATCGTCAAGGTGATTGTAGATGAACTGCACACCTAACAAATTGCACTAAAATGAGAATTAAACTAGCCTACCTCATGATTAAAACTCACGCCTAAGAGAATTCACTAAAATCATTCAAACTCACGCCTAAGAAGCATCAAACCAATCAACAAATTGCGCTAAAATCATTTAAACTCACGCCTAAGAGAATTCACTGCAGCGTCCAGCTCATTTAGCTTGGAAGATTTACAAATAACCCACTCTAATTATACCCAATCATGTCCCTATAACTCACAGATCAAGCATACATTGTCACCTTATCATGGGTAATCAAAACCACACTCAAATGAGAATTAAACTAGCCTACCACATGATTAAAACTGCAAAGTCAGCAAAATCTAGAATAAAATCAAAACATTAAAGGCCGAAATTCATGATAGTAATGGACTTGAAGCACATCTTCTTGCAGGTGTATATGGGCTCACATGCTCAAGATGAGAACAAGTTAAAGTCAAATGAAGATCATCAATTCTCTTACATCAGCCACATGGTTAATTTCAGCAAATTCAAGCATGACGACTTGACAATCTCCATTGAAAATTAACATGGATTCCTAATCTCAACTCATGTGATGAAGATCACACATAGAAAAGCCTAGCGATTGTTGTTTGAACAACAAATGGATATGGACGGCAGACATGAACACATAGATTAGCCTAGCGATTGTTGTTTGAACAACAAATGGATATGGACGGCAGGCATGAACACATAGAAAAGCTTGGCGATTGTTGTTTGCACAGCAAATGGATATGGATGACAGGCATGAACATGAATCTAGCAAATTTAAGTGACAAACAATACTTATAACCATGACTATAGCATGTTATGAACATACACAGAATTCATAGCCAAGAAATCAACATATTTTTTGTACATGTACAATTAGAACAACAATGAATCCAGTAAATTTGAGCCATGCACAGTAAGAATAGACATCTTCAGCGAGCCTACAATGTGGCGGGTGTATAAATTCAGCAAATAGCACATCCTAAATTAATAATTGTTCAAGCTGATGGTGACAACCGAGATAAACCACCATGCATTTGCACAAGCATCACAATCATGACACAAACAATACTCCAATGTGTCCATCACATGTGAATTGGAGTCTCAACCAAGCCTAAGATAGAGCAGCAGCTAGTATGTGAAGGAAAAACTACAGCTCTAACGTATGAACAATTCACAGTTATAGAGGATTTCTTTACATTAACACCTTGAAGATTATGATGCGTGCGCACCTTAAGCACCTCAAGCTCGAAATAAATGCAGAGGCTCTCAGTTTAGAGGACAATTCAGCCACGCTCCCAAAGCAGTATTTAATTCATGGAATAAAGTAAAAGGAAACACCAAAGAAAGGAGAACTCTAGGCCATCAAAGGATTGTCGCGACCTGTATCCCTTTGGGCCTCACGAACACCCCAAGAAATAGGTTTAGAAACATTTGTTTATAAAGTCAATCTGAATGGTTTGTACAAATGAAAATCTCAAATAAAGTCGCTGATCAACTGCAAAAACGAATATAAAATCGAAATAGTACATGCGAACGGTGACCTCAAACGAGTCTTTAGATTTGTTAGAAACCGCAAATGGATTGGCAGTTATAAACATGAGTCTCTCAAACTATGCTTCACGTGATAGCAGTTTATTTTAAAATTGTTTAGATAACCTAAAATATGAATCTAGGAGTCTTCACTAGCCTCTTGTTTAGGGGCTGGCAAGAAACCCAATCAAGGGATGAGAGACCCCTTGGTTTCCACGGAACTAGGGATTTTATGAGTTCGAGAACTCGGGTGCTGCTAAAGATTTCTATTAGTGCCATTTCAGTACCTATGATTATGGCTGTTATCTAAATTGGTCATGTGGTTTTTTTACAATTTCGTACAAGACAAAAGATTGGTGATCACACATGGATGGTTCATTTGCATCATTTCTATGTTAACTATGGAAAAAGAAAAAAAGAAAGGCAATCAAGTAGTATAATTTGCAAGATGGGTGTCACGCCACGAACCCCGGGCAAGCGCACATCCCCGGGCGGTTGATCAAATTGTGACGTTCCGGGACGTGTCACCGACCCTTTCTTTTTATCTTTCAATCAAGCACGTGCAGAAGCGAATTAAATAAATACCTTGACAACCATCAAATATGGGGATAGTAAAACATAGGCCAACGCTCTTTTCACAAAAAACACTTTAAATACATGCCAAGTTAGTATTACGGGTCTATTCACATAAGTCTGTTTGAAAAAGAAACTACTAGGCCACCTACACTCCGGACCCTTCCACCTTGGGCTCCGGGTTCTCTATCCTAGGGACCTGAAAATATTTAACCACGATGGAGTGAGATAAAATCTTAGCGAGTCAACACCCTAAACCCAGATTAGGACGAGAATTCACTCGAGAGGCAGCCTAAATAGGCATCACACACAAACTTACCTCGCCTTAGCACGTCCCCGCACATTAGCTGATCACATATATCATATGCATACAACAAGCATATTTAATAACTAGAACATCTCAATTTATCTTTCAAACAATCACATGGGTCCCGATTATAAGGTAAAACTGTTATGACATGTCCCATTCGGTGCCACACAATTTGCCCCATAATCAGGCACGGCTATCTCGAATCACTTAGGCATGTCTTAATTATTACGACCCATTGGCCATTGCCAACTCAACAGTTGGCAGTCATCCAGCATAATCGGGCATCGTCCCACTCCGTCGGGCACGGCAACGTCTAGAGAGCCCACCTAGACAACATCCCATAAAAGGGGCATCGGTCCGGCCTCTACCGTGACTGCCTTTTGGACCCCCGCCAAGCATTCGATAAATATCAGGCATTGTCCTCAAACTCCCGTTGGGTGATGGGTTTTGATAGTGACCACACGCACATCCATACTTGGCCAAGAACACCATGCTATGCACTCAAATACCTCAATTTCAAATAATGGACTTGGCCAATTTTCTTCATATTAAAAATTCCCGGTAAAATAATTGTGCATGGTCACATATTTAAATTGGACCAATAAACGCAGTACTCTTTCATTTCAAAATTCCACGATTTTATATAGTACATAAAATATTTTTGGAGTAAAAAACTGACACTTGATATTTTTCTAATTAAATGCCCATATAAATAAGTTTTTTTTTTTGCATTAATAGCCAATAATCACACCAAGCATTTAATTGCACAAATAAGCAATCAATTTCACATATAAACTCATCCATGACGATCAGCATAAAATTATGATAAACGGCTATCCTGTCATAATTTACGCTAATTAAAATTAATTAAATTAAATAAATCTAATTTAATTAAACTAACCTTGGTTAACTAACAACGGTCAACTAACTAACCTAGGGTAGACACCTAACCAAACTAACCACCTAACTAACTAGTCTAGGTAACTAACTAACCTAACTAACTTAGTTACACTAACTAAACTAACCATTTATCATTAATTAAGCCTAAACTAATCCACTACATGTAATTAACTTCCTAATCTGAGATTAGGGCATTAACTTACTGGATTAGCACGGCAGCGGGTTCACAGCGACGGTGGTGGTGAGATCCCGCAACTACGGCACCACTAACGGAGGCTCGAGATGAGGCTAAAAATAGCCTACAAGGCTTAGCCTAGGGATTGTTCAAGAGTTGCTTGATTCTGCTTGGAGGTTGGTCGAGCTCGGCTGAGGCGGAGTAAGCTAGACATGGGCAGTGAGGGGGACTGGGCCGGTGGTTCGGTGATGGAGGTGTGAGGTGGTATGAATACGGGTGCTGGTCGCGGCTTGCTAGCCATTGGATAGTCCGGTTGGTAGCATTGGGGCCAAGAGGGCAACAAACGGCGTTGGGTTGGTTGCTAGCGATTTGGCATGGAGAGGTGGGGAGCTGGTCGTGGAACGGTGGTGATGATGCTAGACAAGCGTCAAAGCTTGAAGAACAGGGGGACCATGAGGCAGAAAATGAAGAAGAAAGAAATGAGGAAGAAGAGCTGGGCGGGAGAGGGGTTCGGCCAAGGGGTTTTCATGCATAAAAGGGGAGGAGAGAGGGAAGGAGGGGGAAACTAAGTCAAGACTTTTGCCAATGAGGATTCAAGGGAAAAATATCAAGCACTCAAGTGCCCAAGCCTCCAAAGTCTTCAGCCACAAGGTCAAGGCTTCCTCTAATGGCTGATTTTCCTCCATTTCTTCACCAAATCAAGTCATTTTGGTGGCCAACTAAACCCATTCAGCAGCCCATACGAATTTCCATAATTCTTATTTGCCAAATTAGATTTTTCCTCAATTTTTCGAGTTCAGCGGAAATTTCTCGAAAGATGAGACGAGGTTTTAAAAATAAATTGTGGCATGCTTGAATGTTGGATTCCCAAAACCGAATTCAATTTCGTGGTTAAAACCGACCATACGCGATTTTAGTACAATCTAACCTATCGGGTAGCTTTTAGGGATTTTAGCACGTTTGATCAATGGTCGATAATTTTCGATCCATGTTTGTGCATCTTCAACTCGTCGGTGACTCTTGGTTATTGTAAAATCGCAAGATTTCAATTATGGGTATCGAGTACAAAATTGACAAAAATCAGGTTAGTGTTGTTCGACACGAATTTCGCAATCTTGTGGAATCATCAACAATTCAATTGCGTGTTTTCCTTGAATCGACCTATATCTAATCACTAATCGATTATAACAAAGTGTCGTATTGACCCTTGCCGATTATCACAGTCGAGTAGTCGATTTCTGATCAAATTCTTAAATCTACCGTGTTTATATCCCTTAATGGCTTCACTTGATAGATTAGTTAACTTGAGAGTGATCAACACCAAGAAAATTGACCATAGGTGCGTCGACAAAATGCCCATTTCATATATTCGAGATGAGATCGAAATTTAGGATGTCACAACTCTTTCCCTCTTATAAAAATTTCGTCCAGGAAATTTAAACCATTACAATTCTTCTTCATAAAGGTGGGTGTATTGACATCTCATCGATTCTTCGCTTTCTTATGTAGCTTCTTCTGTTCCATGGTGTTGCTAGACCACTTTAACCAAAGAGATTGTCTTGTTGTGCAACACTTGCTCCTTTCGATCCATGATCCAGATCGGTCTCTCCATGTACGACACTCTCTCGTCCACGTCTAATTCTTCAAAATTCAGCACATGGGTCTGATCAAGCTCATACTTCCTCAACATCAACACGTAGAAGACGTCATGCACTTGTGCAAGTCTCAACGGCAACTCAAGACGATACGCGAAAGTCCCAATTCGCTCTAGAATCTCAAAGGGACAGACGTACCTCTTCCCTTTCTTGCCAAAGCACAAAGTACCCCTCATTGGTGACACTTTATGGAATACGTGTGCACCAACATGGAATTCAATGGTCTTTGCCGCTTATCTACATAACTTTTATGGTGACTTTGAGCGGTCTTAAGTCTTTCTCGAATGACTTTAACGACGTGAACTGACTGCTGAACCAAGTCAGAGCTAGTGATCTTACGCTCTCTGACTTCATCCCAACAAATTAAAGTTCTGCAAGCTCGCCATACAAAGCTTCAAATGTTGCCATCCGAATGCTCGCTGATAACTGTTGCTATAGGCGAACTCAATTAGATGAAGCTGTTCCTCCTAGCTTCCTTTGAAATCCAACACGTAAGTTTGCAGCATGTCCTTAAGGGTTTGAATCGTCCTCTCGGGCTGGCCATCTGTCTACGGATGATAGGCCGTGCTGTACTACAGCTTCGTTCTTGAGGCAATCTGTAAACTTTTCCAAAAAGCTATCGTGAACTTCGGGTCTCAATCTGACGTGATCGTCATGGGCACTCCATGAAGACGAACTATCTGTCGCACATACAACTAGGCATATCTGTCCAATGCATAGTCCTTTTGTACGGCGATGAAGTGAGCAGACTTCGTCAATCTGTCAACTACAGCTCATATGAAATCATCACCTCGTTGACTCCTTAGTACTCTCATCACAAAATCCATCGTGATATGTTCCCACTTCTAGTCGGGAATCTCGAGAGGTTGCAAAAGTCCTCCCGACTTATAATGCTATGTTTTCCCTTGCTGAAACGTTAGACACTTGGCGACATGTCTGGTGATATCCACCTTCATACCGGTCCACCAATAGTGTTGGCGCAGATTCTGATACATCTTCGTACTGCTCGGATGAATGTTGTAACCGCTATGATGAGCTTCTGACAATATCTCCTTCTTAAGCTCTGCATCGTCAGGTACACACAATCATCCACAAAACTTTAGTGTTCCGTCCTCGAAATCAGAAAGTTAACCTTCCTCTTTCTACATCATCCTCAAATTTGAAAATCGAATCTCGAACTTCTTTGAGTAAAATCCACTCCCAAATCACCATTTGCATAATCGAAGATTTTCGACTCAACGTATTTGCGGCCTTGTTGGCTTTTCTAGGATGATAGAGGATGTTGCAGTCATAGTCCTTAAGGAATTCCATCCAACGACGATGTCTCATATTCAACTCCTTCGAGAGAATAAATACTTTAGGCTCTGGTGGTCCATAATGATCTGGAACTTTTCTTCACACAAGTAATGTCTCCAAATCTTTAGAGCAAAGATGACTGCTGCGAGTTCTAAATCATGCGTCGGATACTTCAACTCATGAGGGCTCAACTGATGGGATGCATGTGCAATTGCTCTTCCATGTTGCATTCAAATGCAACCCAGTCCTCTAAACGACGCATCACTAAAGATCTCATATCCTCCAGTCCAGATGGAATCATCAATATGGGTGTGGTAGTCAACTTCTGCTTAAGCTCTTAAAAAGTACCCTCGCACTTATTTATCCATACAAACTTCTCTTCCTTCTTCCTTACAAACAAAACTGGTGCTCCCCAAGGTGATGCACTAGAACGTATAAATCCTTTGTCTAACAACTCCTGCATCTGCACCTTCAGTTCCTTCAATTCTGACAACGCCATATGGTAGGGAGCTTTGGAAATTGGCTCCGTCCCGGGGCCAACTCAAACACGAACTCGATCTCTCTTTCTGGGGGCAAACTAGGTAATTTGTTAGGAAACACGTCGAAAGCTCCTGCACTATGATGATGTTCTTCATCTTTAGCTCCTCAACTGTCGTATCCACTACAGTTGCCAAATAACCTTGGCAACCCCCCTCTAACAAACGGGTTGCCTCAAGCGACGAGATTAAGGTAATCAAGGATCCTCCTCAACTTCTGATAAACTTGAAACTTTCACCTACTAACGGTTTAAACTAGATTACTTCACAATAACAATCCATTACAACAAGATGCTCCTTAAGCCAAGCAACAATTCAATACAACTCATTGCTTCTTGAACCAACCCATTTTAATTATAATATCAAAGTCACACATACACATAATAGTTAAACATAACTCTAGCTAGTGATCCTCCTTTCTACAACCTTATTTCAATAAACCAAAGTTCTACAAGCTTGACGATATTTTCACCGTGCCGCTTTGATAAAATTATCCAAGAAACATTCTTCCCCGATTGATGCATAGTTCGGTTCATTCCTATTCCATTCGCCATCAAGTAGTGCCCTATCTACGGTAGTGGTGCTTGTGCTCCTCTGGACCTATGCAAATAGTCCTTCACCCAGTGGTCGTGCTGACCACATCTGTAACACACTCTCGTTCTACCAAGACATGGGGTTGATCTATGCTTCCTTCTACAAATTCGGCACATGCCGTTCGGGTTGGGTGTCGGCTCTCCGATTCCACCCCTTTGGTTGGGCAGAATGGAATACTCTCTTCAATCATCGACTTCTCACCAAACCAATTACCATCTCTGCTTGACCTGAACCGCGACCCAGATACGTCAGCTCGTTCGTTCAAGTTCCGTTTGATTAGCTATACCCTCTCATACAAGTCATTGTAATCCTTCAAATTCAGTGGCACTAACGGGTCCTTGATCTCCGGTTGAAGGCCGTCTCTAAACCTTCTTGCTTTGTCCACTGGATCCTCTATTAGTCTTGGTGCGTACTTGGACAGCTCAATGAACTTAACCTCGTACTAGTCTACGACATTAGACCCTGACGAAGGCGTTGAAACACTGACATCTTCTGCTCTCTGGTGCAATCAGAAAAATACTTCCCATTAAAGACTTCCACGAAGGCGTTCCACACCAGTATTGTGCCATCTGGAAGCACTCTTCTCTTGGTGGCTTCCCACCACATGCTGGCATTCCCTTATAGCTGGTAGACCGCCAGGACTACCTTGTCTTCCTCAGAGCACCTCAGCAGTGCGAAGACCTTCTCTAACTCGTGGATCCAAAGGGTTGTAGCCTTGGGATTGCTTGCTCTTAAGAATCACAGTGGATTTAACTTCAGAAATTGCTCAACTAACTTGTGCATCAATCGCTCCCTAATCACATTTCTAGGTTGGACCTCAGTAGGTGCGGCTGCAATAGTGGCAATGGCATTGGCGGCGGCAACTTAATTCTAGGCTTGCTGCCCCATCTCAAGCGCTTGAATGATCTCATCTATTCTAGGATCACTTGGTGCGATTCCCTTAGTACTAGCTTGTGCGGTACTCTAACACTCACGCTGGCCTGAGCCGGCGCTCTACCTCGAGCACCAACCTTAGTTGGCATCCTATCCCGAGTAACGGATGCAACAGTCCTCTTCCGAGGAGTCTTTTGCTTAAGATCACTCATACTTGTAGGATCTTTATAAAACCTGTTTTCCAATTCCAACACCGAATTAGAAGCTTGAGCGACCCTTATAAACAATCAATCAATCAGTCAATTAGTCACAAGCGCCAACGTAAGAAAAAGGTATTTTCTACTAACTATCTCATAACCCATCGTATATTATCACTCCAAACATTGACCAACTCTAATACCACTTCAGGTGGGGATGTCACATCTCGATAGTTGATCAAATTACGACATTCCCAAGATGCGTTGCCGATCCTTTCTTTTTATCTTTCAATTAAGCACATGTAGAAGTGAATTAAATAAACACCCCGACAACCATCAAATATAGGAACGGTGAATTGCTCGTTGATAAGAGCATTCCATATAGGAGCATCGTCCACCCGACGCACATCGGTGACGGATTAACATAGCAATCACATGCACAACAAACCTCAGCCAAGGACATCATGTCTTGCACTCAAATGCCTCAATTTAAATAATGAGCTTGGCCTATTTTCTTTATATTAAAAACACCCGATAAAAATTGGTGTGCGTGGACACACGGTCAAATCAACCCATAAAGCGTGATATCCCACCATTTTAAAATTCCATGACTTGATATAGTAATAAAAACATTTTCGGCATAAAAATTGACACCCACTATTTTTCTAATTAAATACCAAAATTCCAAAGTTTTGAAATAATAATTCAAAATTAACACTCAGCATCAAATTGCACAAATTATCACTCAATTGCACAAACTAATTGCACCTTGATAATTAGCACGAATTTCGACGATCGGCTATCTCGATATTATTTCCGAAAAATATTAAATAATTTAATAAATTACAAAAATAATTAAATAAATGACTAATTAAGCTATATACACTAATCTAACCACCTAATTGGACTTAAATAAATAATGCACTAATCTGATTAAATCACACAATCTAATTAACCCCTAACTAAACTAATCTAACCATCTAATTAGCTTAATTAAATAACTAAATCACTAATTACTCTAATATAACCACTTAATTAGCCTAATTAACTAACTAAATCACTAATTACTCTATTCTAACCACCTAACCCAATCTTAGTATAAACTAATCTTCCTCTAAGCATAATTAACTCCCTAAGTAGAGTTTAGCAAGTAAGCTCACCAGATTAGTGAGTCGATGAGTTCACGGCGATGGTGACGCGAAGGTGAGCAAGACTCGAGCCTAGAGTGACACCAAAGGAGGTCCGAAAAGGCCCAAAAAAGGCCCACAAAGCCTCATGGCCCCAGCTAGCCTTCGGTTTTGTGGCTGAACCAAAGGGGTTGGTTGAGGGGCTGGGATGGCGCGGGAAGGGCATGGCAGGACTAGGCGGGCGACAGGGACGCGTTGGAGTGGCTCGACGGCTTCAAGACGGCATGCTGATGCGTGAGCAAGGAGGATGGGTGAGGGGGACGGAGCGCGAGCAGGACAAGCACGCGGGCTTGGGCGCGACAGTGAGAGGGGCTAGTAGGCGGTTCGACGGCGGCTCGGACGGCGTGAGGTGATAAGGGGCTTTGGTGAGGCTGCTGTTGGTTTCTCTAGTTTGCTAGCTGGTTTTCTCCTAATTCAGCAACAATAGAGACTAGAGAGGCAAGGAAGAAGAAGATGGGCTGCTGTTGGCTTGAGGGGACAAAAGGCCTCCAAAGTCTTGAAAAAAATCCCAAACCATCATCATTTGTCCCCCACTAGCCCTTAGCCTTATTGACAGCCAATTTCCCCTCCAATCTTCCTCCACAAGCCAAGATTGATGCCTCAAATGTTGCACCCCACCAAGGCATACAAATTTGTGACATCCTGAATTTTCAGTAATGTTTTCAATTGAATAAACTAGACCTTTCATCGATGCGTCTATAGTGCAATTCTCAAAGCCGATCACTCATGAGATAACTAGACTATCTGGGGAAGTCATTAAGAGATTTTAATGCAAAAGACTTGAGAATTCAACCAGAAGTTGATTGCTCGATTGTGCTAGTCTATAAGGGTCATTACAGCATTGTCAAAATCGATCAGAAATCAGAAATAGGTCGATTTGACTGAGGTGTGTAATCAAAGTTTGGGTGATTCCACCTGATTGCAAAATTCAAGTCGATTGGCACTAGATCGATTTTTTGTCGTTTTGGATACCTTGTGCCTGTAATTGAAACATTGAGATTTTCACGACCACCAAGAGTCGCCAATGTGTCGAATGAGTTCATTGTGGCTCGAAGAAAATCGATCACAGGTCAGTTGCACTAAAAATTTCTCAAACCTACTCGGTAGCCTAGGTCACGCTAAAAGCGCGCTGGATTGAAATTCACAAAGTGAATTTGAACCCGATTTTAGAAATTGAAAGTGTCGTGGTGTCACGAGTTATTTTAGGAACGTTGACTCATCCTCTGAAAATTTTTCAGAGATTTTGGGATCTTTACGGAAAATCATTTTAGACGTTGCGGAAAATTAACAGAAATTCGGATCGGCCGAAATGAAGAGATTTTCGCCTTGCAAACAGAGCTATATGGCGAGGGGGACTTGTAGAAATTATGTGGCCTTTTTCTACATCAAAATTGGATGTTGAAGTTGGGAAATTATTGAAGAAATTGAAGACCAAAAATTGTGAAATTCGACCACTTGCCGCGGTGGCTCAACGGGTAGGCGCTAGACTTCCATCGAGGAGGTCTAGTGTTCGAAGCTCCTGCAACGCAAGTTGCAGGAAGGCTAGCTTGAGACTCTTGGTGACTTACCCGGTGGCACATGTGTGGTGGCTAGCACATGTCGCCCCTAGTGGTTTACCTCCGGCTGCCGGCCGTGCGGGGTTCCCTGGGTCACAAAAAAAAAATTGTGAAATTTGGAATAGGCAAGGGCAGCATGATTTTGGCATTAATTTGGATAATATTGTCGAAATTAGTTGTTGGAAAGTAAAAAAAAAAGGGGAGGGGAGGACAATGCTTTCAATTAAATGGATTAGCATTGTTGAGTTCTTCCCCCCAACCGTGGCTTCCTCAACAATCCTTGCCAGCTGCTCCACGTTGCTTTCATCTTTTCATTTGAAGTTTATCCCATCTCCTCCATCGCGTGCAGCTGAGCCGAAGTCCTCTGTCTCTCCCCTCTTTCGATTGTTTCACCCGAATACCCCCGGCCAGCAACGCCAGACGTTCGAAGCTGCTCCTGTTTCCTTTGCTGCCTTTCCCTTTGGCCTTCACGCCTGCAAGCCGCCGAGTCTTCATTTCATTCGGCCGGCCCACGATTTTATTCCAGCGAAGCAGCTTGTTGACCGAAGCTGCAATCTGCACCATCTTTGGTCGGCCACCGAATTCCCTACAAGCTGCTGCCGTGTCTTTTTTCACTCGGCCCCAACTCCACGAAGCCTTGCTGCCAGCAAAGCCCACCATCTTCGGTCAACAATCGAGCTCCCTCTCTCCCTAGTTGACCATCGAGTGCAGCGACCGAAGCCACGTCCACGATCATCTGCTCCATCGTCCACCGAGTGCAGCTGCCTTCGACCGCCTGCTTCAATCCACACGTTTTTTCTCCTTCACAGCACGAAGTGAGTCAAACAGCAGCTGGGTTGTTGACCCAGCATCGTCCACCGAAGCCACGAAGCTGCCCACGTGCGTCTCGGCCCAGCAAGTCCAACGCATTTGCGGCCCAGCAATTGGCCCACATCCAGCAGCTTCGGTCTTCTCCAGCAACGCATGTCTTCAGCCCAAGTGAACTTCAGTCCAGCAGCCCAGTTTTTGAGGCCCGCTTCAGCTTGGTCCATTTAAGTTATAACCCATTTTCAGTCTTGAAGTTCAGCCCAACATTGGCCCAAGAATTCAGCAGTCCAAGCTTGCGATTTTGAGGCCCAAGCCCAAGTCTAAGCCTCGAAATTTTTGTGGGCTTGCAAGACCTGTTGGGCCCGGCCCGAGTGTCCGTCGACGCCGTAGAAAATTTGGATTTCAGCCGTTGTCGCGCCGTCATCGCAATGTTCCAATCTTCGCTTTTAATCAAGTGAATTTTTCTCACTAATCCCTTATTAGTCGGTTAATGATACTTGAAGGTTGATTAAATTTAATTAAGTGCACATATGTGGATTGATTGGATTAAAATAATTAAATTAGGGATTTACCTATGCATGTTAGGCAAATGGTTAGTATACTTAGTAAGTAGACAAATCCTATTATTTATTGAATGAGTCTTGGTAATTTTCTGGGCTTGTCTCGGCTTCCAATTAAGCATTATGGGCCTAAATTGGATTTATTGTATTTATTTAATAACTTTCAAAATTATTTAATTATTTATTTATTTTCTCAAAATTAGGTAGGGATAGTTGATGACTGGAATTTTATGCTGATCACTGTGGTGTAGTCCGTTTATTTATTTGAGCATTGGTTTGTCCTAAATTGATTTAACTCTATTTTTAGGATTTTATTTCTAAATTAATCAATTTTGGTAATTAATTGGAAATTAACCGAGCATCGGTTTACAATGCCAAAACTATTTTGGTGGACCATATAAAATGGTGGAAATTGTGGAAGTGAAATTATGATATTTTAGCTAAGCCCGACCGTGTATCCACACATGATAAATTTTTATCGGGTATCATTTATACGAGAGAAATAGGTCAATTATTATTTTGATTAAGGATTCTAAGTGTGAAGCACACAATCCTTGGCCAAGAATAATTAATCGTATGAGGGTTATTAGTCGCATTGAGAAGACTATTGAAAGATGAAATGATGTATGATGGGAGTGTGACAGGCGTGGAATAGGGCATGTAAACTATTGAATTTGGAATCGATTGTGCTCGTTGAGCCGTAATTCAGCATTTCCATCAAAGTATGGTTATGTCCATTGGACCGTAAGTTACCACCTAATCTAAGCCGTGCTCGCTGAGCAATAATTCAGCATTACCTCCGAATTTGGAATCGATTGTGCCTGCTGAGCCATAATTCAATATTAACTTGCCGAAGAATTAGTAAGCCGTGCCCACTGAGCCGTAATTCAGCATTACCGCCAAAGTTTTAGTAGGTCGTGCTCGCTGAGCCGTAATTTAGCATTGGGGTTGAGTATTTGAGATGATTGTGTAGACCGTGCTCGCTGAGTTGTAATTCAATAGTGAATTTGAGTAAATGAGATGAACCGACTAAGAAAGGGTCGAGATGACATGTAATCAACTAGGTCGATTGATCAATGATTTGATCTAATGTTATGAATTGATCAAGTGATGTGATATAAGGTATCTATAAATAACGTTGAATTGCAGGATGGAACTGAGGCCAATGTAAGTCATCTGACTCGTGTTATGCTTAGGCAGTCTCTAGGGCATATTGGCTTCCTAATCGGGTCTTAGGGGGTAGAACTTGCTGAGACATAGTCTTACTGGTCATTGAATAACCATTTTCAGGTCCTTAAATGGCTGTGGTGAAGGACTGAAGGCCCGAAGTGTAGAAGGTGAAGCCTAAAGAATTGACAATCCTATTGGACTAGTTAGTCATAGGACAATTCTCTTTTGATGGGAGTCAATTCCCTTTTGCAGACCTTGTTTTATGAACTTGTGATTTAAAACCTGACTAAACAATTTGCCTTGTATATATTTGCACTATGCTTTGCAATGTATATAAGGGTGGTTGCTTTTAAAGTAGAAATTTGGAGTCATGCTTTCCTATCCCATTGTTTTATTGTCTAAAGATTATTTATATGCTTCGGCATGCATATTAAAATGAATGGGTCGGTGATGCGTCCTAGGATGTCGCTATTATATCAACCAGGTGAGGGATTGGTGCGTGCCCGAGAATCAGGGCGTAACAGAATTTCAAGTCTTTCCCTCCCAAATCAATTCAATTCTTCTTCAAGTGGCCTCAAATTGATGGCAACTTACCAAGGAGAAAGCCAACACTCAATTCCACAATTTTCCTCACCAAAAGATCCAACTTGACGGCCAAAAATTTACCCAAGAATGGCCATCCGAATTTCCCGGTCCAAAACTGTCCAATTTTGAGTTTTCGCTGAAAATTTGTGCTCGCCGAAAATTCTTCAAAGGATGAGTCCACGTTCCTAAAATAAATCATGAGATGCCAGAACTGTCGATTCCTTAAACCAGATTCAAGTTCATGGTTAATTTCAACCGGACGTAATTTTAGCGTGATCTAATCTACCGGGTAGTTTTTAGGAATTTATAATGCAATTGACCCGTGGTCGATTATTTTCAATCTACATTGTGCATCTCTGACTCATAGGCAACTCTCGGTTGTCGTGAAAATCTCAAGGTTTCAAATACGGGCATAGGATACGAAACGACAGAAAATCGGTTTAGTGCTATTCGACAAAAATTTTGCAATTAGGTGGAATCACCCACACTTTAAGTACGTGCCTCGTTGAACTGACATATCTTCGGTCTCTAATCAATTTTGATGGTGCCGTTTTGACTCTTACAGATTAACACGGTCAAGCAGTCGATTTCTAATCGAATTCTCAAGTTAGTCGCGTTTAGATTCCTTAATGGCTTCACCTGATAGATTAGTTATCTCATGAGTAATCAGCTTAGAGAAAAAAGACTATAGGTGCATCGATGAAAAACCCATTTCATATAATCAGTACAAGGTCAAAAATCAGGATGTCACACTTGGCCTGAAATCGAGGATGTTACACTACCCAAGGTGGGTAGGCTGTTGAAACTATATTTGTCGGCCATTAGTACTATAATCTAATGCGTGTTGACACAAGAGAATGATGAGGGGAAAGAGCAAGCAATGCATTATTTGAGTCAAATGCTGAACGATGTAGAGACAAGATTTATAGTTATTGGGAAATTGTTCTTGTCATTGTACCATGCTTGTACTAAGTTATGTCATTATATACTGCCGACTATGGTGCATGTAAAATGTAAAATAGATGTTGTCAAGTACATGTTAACCCGACCAATAATAAAGGGTCAAATATTTACACCCTCAGAAATTAACTTGGTATACATCCCACTAAAGGCCGTAAAGGGCAAGCAGTAGTAGGCTTTTTTATTGAGTACCCAGGTATCCAAATGGAGGATCATTCGAAGGGATGTGTCTAGGTTCCTTGGACCTTGTATTTCGATGGGTCAAGTGTAGCTAGGTCAGCAAGAGCTGGAGTTTTAATAGTTTCTCCCCACAAACAAAGGTCCAAAATGATGTTTAAACTAGATTTCAGTTGCTCAAGTAATCAGGCTAAATACGAGGTATTAATTGTTGGGCTACATATTTTGGCTGACATGAAGGCAAGATTCATTAAGGTAATTGGCAACTCTCAATTGGTTATAAAACAGTCATTTGGAGAGTACCAATGCCTTAATGAAAATATTATTTCTCATTATATGTTAGCCAAACAACTTTTAGATCGTTTTGATGATTATGAGTTGGCTCATGTCAAAAGAAATCAAAATACGGAAGCCAATGAGTTAGCTCCAATGGCATCCATATATATGATATCTAAAGAATTGGCAGATCATATTATCGCACGATAAAGACATTGCTTTCGATTGATAATAGGATCATGTTGATTCAAGACAAAGGCCCGAGACAACCTAATAACATATCAAGATTGGAGAATTCTATTTATTAAATACTTGAAAAATCAATTTGCCAATGACAAAAAAAATTAAAAGGAAAGCAATTAAATATTTGTTGATTGGCGATGATCTATATCACAAAACTATAGATGGATGGTTATTGAAGTGTCTGGAGAAACATAAGTCTGCGCTCGTAATGGTTGAAGTACATGAAGGCATATGAGATGCACACCAAACCGAGGTAAAAATGAAATAGCTATTGTGTCGACATGGTTATTTCTAGCCAATTATTAATCAGGATTGCATCAATTATGCTAAGGAATGCAAAATATGCTAAAAGCACGGCCCCCATTCAACATGTATTGGCCTCAGTAACGAAACCCATAATTAAGTTTTGGCCATAGAGGATGGGCGATGGATATAATTGGGAAAATATATCTTCCCTCATCTAAAAAGCATAGTTTCATAGTAGTGGCCATGGATTATTTTATAAAATGGGTTGAGACCGCATCTTATAAAAATATTACACAAAAGATTGTAAAAGAGTTCATTGAAAAAATATTATCCACAGGTTTGACATTTCGGGGTCAATAGCTACAGATCAAGGGACAGTATTTACCGTTCGAGAGGTGTTGGATTTTGCCAAGTTAAGATGAATTAAGATGATACATTCGACGCCTTATTATGCCCAAGCCAATGGTCAAGCTGAAGCCTCCCATAAAATAATTATTAATTTAATTAAGAAGCATTTAAAGGATAACCCAAGGGAATGAGATTCTTTACTGTCGACGGTCTTATGGGCCTATCGAACGTCTAAGAAATCTGCGACTGGAGTTATTATATACATGTTGATATATGGCCAAGAAGCCATATTGCCATTTGAGATCACTATCCAATCGATAAGGAGAAGGCTCCAAAAAGAACTGGTCAAAGAGGAATATGATGAACTCATGTATGGCAATATTGATGAATTGAGTGAGAGTAGGGCGACTGCTTTGGAAGAGCTGGTCGTTCAAAAGAATTGACTTTCAACTTATGAAGTGGAAGGCAAAGAATTGCCTCGTACAATAAATGGAAAGTTCTTAAAAGACATTACCCAACCATGTGGGAAATGCAAGGAAATGAATAACAAGATATGGAAAATGGTGGTCTTATTAAAAAGAACACTATGTTTACAACCCTAACTAGATTATCTATTCGAATCCTAGATATCTCTTGAAGTCAAGGACAAGACGGGAGAGGCGGGACTCGAGGTGTCGGTTGCCTTCGACTGCTAATGTACTCGCCTTTTCCAAGTCTTGCATGACTTCAAAAACTGTCTGCCACTCATTTTCTAAGCCATTAAGGATGGTAATCCGAGTCTCGACAAGATCGTTCATCTTGCTAATAAGGGTCTTTGAGCTCTTAAGATGCACGTCGACTGCCTTTTAGGTATTGGCCCGCACCGCTCTATCTTGCATAACCTTTTTCCCTCTCCAACGAACTGAGATCTTTGTCCAACTCCTCGACTAAATCCATCTATCTAATAGTCGAGTAAGAATAGAGGCGATAGAGTTGGAGGTGTAAGATGTCGAGTGAACTTCAAGAGTTCACCAATTGATCATACATCGCTTCTACACACCCTATTTCTTCTTGCTTACATTGGCGTGCGTGCTTGGCGACTGCGTAAGAGTCAATGGTTGACTGGTTGGCCTGGTAAGCAGCAAGATCATGAACTCTTCGTATCTCCACAAGAAAGAATGTTCACTTGAGAGCAAGTCTCTCCATAGGGTGAGGAACCTGTCATTCGAGGAAGATGAGGCAAAGGAGGAAGATCGACTTGCCATTTATTTTAAAGCTTGTAAGTTCCAGAAGTGTGACATCCTCATTCCGATCCTAATTTTCATAATGGAATTACATTGGCATCCAATTTTCGGATGGGGTTACAATGAGGATTGGTAGGCCCCAAAAATGCCGTAAATACCACTTTGGGGCAAAAACTCGATTTTTCATCAGCGAGATATAAAAATTTGGAAAAATGAAAATGGGCCACGAACGAGGACCCATGCGGACCCAAGCCCACAAGTGGGCCCAATGGGCCCATGGATAGCCCAACAGGCCTCACGAGTAGCCCATGGGCCACCTAAGTCCTTTTTGTCATTTCAAGTCCCTCATTAATGACCCATGTGCATGAACAGTGCGTGAACAGTACCCAAACCTAATGAAATTACCATTTTGCCCTTCTAGCCTAATAAAACAAAAACCCATATGCATAAATAAAGAGATACACGTCCAATGAAGAGAGAAGAGAAACGATGATGTCATCCCTAGCCTACTCTACCTAGCTAAGCCTACCTATCTTATTTTCTAGCCTAGGCATGATGGGTTCATTAAATGGCATTAATGGAACTTGGGGAAGAAGTAAAGCCAGAAGCAATCTTGGCCCTCCATTCTTGTCTTAGGGAGCAAGCATGCAATTTGGCCATTCAATGGCTTGGACATGAGCTCACCCTATTCTTTTCTCCCCTAGCTCATTTAGCCGCCCCTTTTCTCTTTCATTCTTTCGTTTTTCTCATTTTCTCTCTCTCTTCACCCCTTTGGACGAATTTTCCCTCACTCTCTCCCTTTTTCCTTGCTGGCCAAACCTCTCATCCTCGCCATCCCTCATCTCACCCCCATATCCCTCTCTTTTCCTCTTGGTTGGAGCCGTTGTGAACCACCGGAAGATGCACGCCCTTGCCATCGTTGTGGTTGGACTGCCTTCCTTACCACCTCACGCTGCCATCCCTTGGCTATTTTGGCCTCGTCGTGGACTGCCAAGCACCGACCAGCCACCGCTAAGCCTTGCCGAGCCTCACCATGAGCCATGCCGTTGCCCATAGCCTTGCTCGATCTATTTGGAAGGTGACCAACCACTACTAAGCACCACTTAGCCGTCCAGCCCTTGCTACACCTTCATTGTCACTTGCTGAGCTTAGAATAAGGAGTGAGTAGCTTTCTAGCTCTTGAATAGGGTTGTTATTGCACTTAAGACTTATTTCAGGACTAGATTAAGGCTAGGTGGTGCTTTGATGATGTGATAAGTGAGTTTTTAAGTGAGTTTTTAAATGATAAGTTATCGTAGGGTTCTAATAGGTTATCACAATAAGTTATCAAATTTTACCAATAAGTTATCATGTTTGATCGATAGGTTATCATAATAGGTTACAAGTTTTGCTGATAGCTTATCATGTTTTATCAATAGGTTATCTCGATAGGTTATCAAGTTTTATCGATGAGTTATCACGTTTAATTGATAGGTTATCGCGATATGTTATCACAATAAGCACTTCTAATGTATGATAAGTTATAAGTAGTTATGCAATAAGTTATTAAGGTATGATAAGTAGAGATGCGATAAGTTATTATGTTGTGATATGCGAGGAGTGTTAAGTATTATGACACGTTATATTAATGTGAAATAACTCATTGTATAGGTTATGATAGTATGTGATAGATTATTCTAACAACTTATGGTCAATTGCAATGAGTTATCTTACATTAATGAGTGTTCTATATGCCATTACTTCTTATTTGATTGATGTATGGTTGGTTGCTAAAGTTGAATATAGTGCATGCTTAGGTATCTTTTAGAATGGAAAATGATAAAAGTTATGGTATTCGTTGATTGTAGCCAATTAATAAGCACGTGAGATAAGTGGAGGTATAGCAAATTGAAGTATTCAAGTGATATATTTGGGTGATATGATATGAGATACAAGTATGACATGATGGCATGTGGCTAATTAGTGCATATGTATGAATATGTGGAAAGATAGTATGATGAAGTGTTTAAGCGATATTATGATGCAATATGACATGGGATAGAAGTATGGTTGATTTGACAAATGCATGATTGAGATGTGATCACGTGGCATGATAGCATGACATGGTTGTATATAATTAATGTTATCGCATATTATATAAGCATTGCATACTCTTGCATCGATTATTGAGAAATATATGAAATGAGCTTGAGTGAAGTATGCTCACGTGATCACTTAAATAGCTCGATGCATATGATTATGTGGGGTGATGGTTCTATCATGATGCATATGATTATGCGGGATGATGCCCGATTAACTTCGGATGCTCCCACATGAATAGAATCCTATTCGCGGATGGATTTTGAAATGAAGTTCCTTATTGGAATGTCGTCTTGAGGTGTATGCATACGCGAGATGATACCATGCCTGATGGGGCAGGATGATGCCCGGTTATGATGGATGATTGTGAACCTTTGGGTTGGTCTTGGGCCCTGAGCAGCTATAATAATTTGAAAGCATGGTCTAGAACGTTGCATGGTAGTATGGGATGCCATGCGATTCTCGAGATGCCACGTGTGTAAAGTGCATGAGTGCATTAATGCCTATTTTGCGCTTGATGTTATAGTCTACACATGACATGAGATTGATATATGAGCATGTCTAGACTACTGCGTGGCCTAGGCGCATGACTATGTTATATGGTACATTCTTAAGTTTGGCTCCCTAGTATAGGAAGTGTTATAAGAATTGTTTATGTCCTTATGTCTTGATGACTTGAGAAGGTGAGATAAATGTTCCTGTTTATAGTTAGGGCAAAGTAGGAGTTGCTTTGCGATTGATTTGCCATCAATAGATAATTTGCATGTTTAGGTCATTCCAAGGTGAATAACCTCCCTGCGCGAGATTCAGGAAGTTCACTCGCTGAGTTTACCTCACTCCTCATTATTGAACCCTTTTCCTTAATCGTGACTAGTCAAGCTTGAGCCATGGTATTTTGAGTTGGACGCATATTAAGAGCGAGTGGTGTATATCAATTTTTGAAATCACCCTCATAGTATTAGAGGTGTTAGGCTTACCTGAGACCCCTTTTGGAGATGGTTGTAGCCACGCTTTCAGCTTGTAAATGAAGTAATGTAATAAGTGATGTTGATGTTTGAATGTAAATCGCTTATATGTTGTGATGATGTTATGGATTCATATGAGTATATATAAGCGTGTTTGAAACTATCTCTATTTTGTTGTGAATGATTTGGTGATTTGTTTCTGCTTCCACTTGTATATATAAACGATAATATGAATGGATTAGCGACACTTCCTGAAACTTCGCAATCAAATGACCATAAGTATGGAAGCGAGGGGTGCCACGAGCCCAAAGCAAGTCGAGGCATGACAAGAAGGGACCGAAGATGGCACTGCTATTTTCAACTTTCATGACCATTGAAGCATGTGCTAGCCCTCTATATAGAGAAGCAAGAACTATTGGAGAAAAAGCAATGCGCCTACCACATGCAAAGATTTGCGGCTAATTGAAGATAATACTTGTTCACTTTAAGTGTGGCGCAACAAGAAAACGATGTGTTCCTTTTCATCAACAAGGCTAGTCTCTCTACCATACAGCTCAAGGAACTTACTATTTGCAAGAACTTCATCTGAGATTTAAAAAAAAAATTCTATTGTAGGCGCCTGCTCAATAGAACGACCAAGTAGCTGAAAATCAGCTATAGTATGCATGTCTAGTAACGCAAAAGTCATGGGTCCCTAAGGAAAAAGGAAGCAGTTAATTGAATGAGGGCAAAAGAACGCTTCAAGTGCCATAACTTTATCCAAAGGGACATTTAAGTGCCATAACTTATGAAAGGTACACTTAAGTGCCACATTCGAAGAAAAATAGATCACTTGAGTGCCAATCCGGCCAAAGCCCGGCCAAAACGCCCGACGTGGCATTTTTCCGGCAAAGCACGCACAAAAAACGACGCCGTTTTGCACGGCGCGTGGCCAAAATAATACAAAAATGGCGTCATTTTTGGGCTGACGTGGTAAAAAAATTAAAATTTAATTAAATTTAATTTAAAATTAAATATAGTTAAAATAATTAAAAAATTAAACAAAATTAATAAAAAAAAAGGGAACGGGTGGGAGGCGGCTAAGGGATCGCCCTCGGCCCGCCGCTGCCGCGCCGCCCGAAGGACCCGACGGCGGGGGCGGCGGGGTCGCCGGCCACTGGCCGAGAGGCCAGCGACCCGGTCGATCGGCAACGAGGGCTCGCAAGCCCTCGCCCCGGATCGGGGCGAGGTTGTAGCCCTCGCCCGATCGAGCGAGGGTCGGCGGCCCTCACTGGCTGAGCCAAGGGCCACCGTCCACCGGGGTCGGCGGGCAAGGGCCGCCGACCCTCGCCGGATCAGGTGAGGCTGCTACCCCTCACCCTAGACCGGGCGAGGGCTTACGAGCCCTTGCCGCCCGGCTAGGGTCGTCGGCCCCTAGCCGGGCCCTGGTGACCCAGCCAACCCTCCCCGCCGTCGGCGGCCCTTCCGGCGATGGCGGGGTGGCGGCGGCGGTAGCGGTGGCGGGCGAGGCTAATCCCTCGGCCGCCTCCCCCGTTCCCTTTTTTTTAAATTTTTTAAATTTTTTAATTATTAATTTTGTAATATTTTAACTAAATTTAATTTTAAATCTAATTTAATTGATTTTTTATTATTTTTTACCACGTTAGCCCAAAATGACGCTGTTTTTGCATTATTTGGCCATGTCAACGTGCAAAAGCGGCGTCGTTTTAACCCGATTCGCCGAAAAATGCCACGTCAGCATTTTGGCTGGACTTTCGCGGATTGGCACTCAAGTGATCCATTTTACTCGATTTTGGCACTTAAGTGTACCTTTTGTAAGATTATGACACTTAAGTGTCCTTTTGTGCAAAGTTATGGCACTTGAGGGGTCCGCACGTCATTGAAGGAGACTAGAAAGTTATTGTAGACCCTACTAGTCCACGGTTTACATCATAAGAAGACAAAATGATCGTGAGCATCTTCTCAATCCTAGCATTTATCCAAGCAAGTCAAGTTGGTTCATCATCCCTTAACTTGAGATACTATTTATGGAAATATACTTCAAATGAAGGGAACCCACAAAATTGAGGAGAAGTTGAAGACAGGACATCTCATAAGGAGTTGTGTTGAAAAGCCAAAGTCTCACACCTAATAGGAAAGGAAGCTTTGAGTGGAGAAGGCATTCTATTATAGTCAATAATGCTAGGACCCAGAAGAAAGCACCCTATTACATCCTCGACCTCATTCAACAAGCCAAAAACGATAATCTTTGGCATATTCCCCATTTTGGAGAATGATCAAATTGTTGATGTAGTCTGCTAAGTCATATCTGAAGGTTTTCTTGGGTGCCATAGCAGGTGACGAAGCATAGATAAAAGGAATAGCGAAGAGAATTTGGAAATAGGGCAAGGCAAGAAGATGAAATACAATAATGGAATTCTTGAGGAGATACTGGTAGAAGACGATGCCTTGAGGAAGAAAAGGGAAAAGCTACAAAATTAGAGGAGACTTGTCGAAATAATATCTGGAATGAAAATCCATGTCAAGGAAAAGATGTCAAAAGACAGAAAAGCATTATCACCTTAGGAGACATCACAGAAATAGGGTATTTCTTTAAAATAAATAAATTCAAATTTATTTCTTTTAAAATGGGGCATATATTGACACCCAAAATTACCCTTGAAACCACATGCTGGTCATGAGAGAACACTAGGTGAAACAACTTTCGTGAAGGTTACTTAAACTAAGCCTCAATGGGACTATAGAAGCCAACTTTAGAGTCGATGGCCATGAGATTAATCACCACATGTCAAGCTATGGGAATAGTGCACCAGATTTGGACACAAAGCGAAATTAGCATTAGAACTCGAGCAAGAATAACTACTGCAAGGAATGCGCATAAAAATAGGGAGCGATTATTTGCTTGAAGAGCAAGCTGCACAAGCATCGTCGATGGATCAGGAACCGGTGGTTAGAGGATAAGGTCATCAAGAAGAAATGGAAAATGTGGAGAGTGCGAAGAGTATTGCCCAAGGAAGAGCAACCGATTGAGGAATGATCAGTCTACTCTATAAATACCCATCATTGATTAAATTCCAACATGCATCTCAATCCAATCTAGCATCATCATTTGAATTCCACTATTCCACAAGCCTAGCTTCACTGTATCGTAGGTTAAATTCTAGCATAATTTGAATTTGAAGCATAGAATAGCTAGTTACTAGTGTCCAGATTGCATCATTTATTAAATTCTAATGTAATTTGTGGCCATGAGCAGTTAATCTTTGAGTCGTCCGAGTATCAATTGTCAGGTTTGTATATACAAGTTGATAAATAAAATTCCTCCTTGCATTTGACATTTTATAAGCTCAACACAAAACCTAAGTCTCCTATTATAAAATCAAAACGCAACATTCGGTGAAAGATTTTCACAGGGATCAAAACCGGTGAAATAAGAAGATATGGATGGATGGCTATAAATCAGGTATCTATCAACATTATCCTATTACATTTTCCTTGAGGCAACTGGGTTCAAGTCAATATTCCTGGGCTTTAGTTGCATTTCAAAAAGTGTGCTGCCTTGTGCAATTTTTTAGTTGCAAGGCATTTCAGGGACCGAAACCCAGCTTGGCAATATACTATATTAGATGCTTTCTTGGCATAAAATCCTATATAAAATGATTAAATGAGGTCTTTTATGACCAGAGTTTGCACTGAGTATCTACTTCTTTGCGAGAACCGCTCGAATGTGCCGATGCTAGATATGAGTGGCGATAAAAGATATAATCGACTAGTCTTATAAAATAATGGTACTATTTGGGTCCGAAAGGTCAAACTAACCATGCAGGTTTTAGCTTAATCTTAGGTAATTTGATTCTCTATACCCACGACTCTTATCCTCGAGAATAGGTTCATGGATGTCTCTCTTCCTGACTCTCACAATACCTCCACTTGGCATGTTTCTGACCTTTCTCCATCAGCAGCAGCACAGTATCTGATACGAAAGGTTCTTGCTTTAATTTGGATTCTTGACTAGAGTGGAATTTTATTTTATTCTTCCATCTTTTAGGGAGAGAATTTCCGGCAAGCATACTGATTAATCCTCCTGTTCAATTCCTTCTGTGGGTACGTGCAGCTCTCCAACTTTTCAAGATGCCCACTACAGGAACAGCCAATTACGCTGCCACCAAACATAGGGTTCTATCTTTCATTGTTGTTCTTGTTGGTTTTTTTTTTTTTTGGTGCCGATTGACTTGGTCCACTTGGCTTACATCTTGCACCTTTTCTTTGGAATTTATAGTCCATTTGTTGCAATCCCTCCAACCTTGATGCGGACCAGTTAAATTACATTTCACGGATTGATACTAAGATCATCAATCAGAGTGAGAATGTCACCAAAAGGAAAAGAACAAAATCCTTTCTACAGTTGTGACTCTCATTCCCTTCTGAAACTTTAATTTCTGGAAAGATTTTGAATTTGTGTTGCCATAGATGTGTATATAGCTTCTAAACAGAAAGAGTAAGAGAAATGCTTGAACTAGGCTAGTTTAGGGACTTGAGAGCGTGCATAAACACTCAATTAGACCTTCCTTTCTCTAATTGAAAAGCACTAGCGCGGAAATGGTTGTAAGCAAAGAGGCTTTAGCTCTGTTATGGTAGCTGCAAAAGAGACGTGCATGTTTAGCGTGAGTCAGACCCATGACTGGCTGAGACAAGACTAATCGAGAACCATTTCACGATAATCTTTGATCCTGTCCATCGCCCAGTGTAAAGATTTGTTTCTATGACAGTTGCCTGAACAGGACGATCTACATGTCTATGATCGATTAGATCAATTTATCCATTCCCTTTGCAGATGAATTACAGATGGACATGTGATGATTTGTTACAACCCTCTCTAGAATTAATTTTTCAGTAAATTTTAGACAGAATAAACCTTCTTTGAATTGCAAGTGTCATGATTGAACTTGTTAATTATCTAGTGTGAGTACACAAGGTACTACTTACCTGAGTAGAAGAATGATTATACATGTGAACAATGGACTAGATTTTCCCACAAAGATCTCTCATGCAAAAGACCTTTCAAGCATACACTTGACAGTTGAAAGTTAGCAAGAGTAAATGCAGGTAGCTCTCATCAATCTCACCTAACCCACAAAATGATGGATACTAAATGCAAAACAGACATGTTCAGAATAATTAAAATGCTACATCTCCAATGAACAAAATAGTCATACATCTCTGCAGAAGGCAAACTATACTGTGATCTCTTGTGGAAGACAAATAAGATCAGCAAGAAGAAACCCAGGAGTCAATGTCCCTCTTCCCTAACTTAACAGACAAAACCTGCGACTACATTGAAACACTTGTCACTCAAGGGGACTAGACGAGAGCTTCTTGGCCGATGTGAGAGTAAAAGCCAAGTACCAGAAGAAGGCCAAATACAGGAAATCAACAGAAACCAACACTTGGTTGCAGAACATGGGCACTCTGTTGCAAAGGCCATCCCAACCCATCCACTCCTCCTTGTAACGACCCGCATTCCCGATGGCCATCCTGGTCGCACATCCAGATATCATCAGCATCATCACTGCCGGTATCATCAAAATGAATTCACTAGTTGTCGCCGAAAGTAAAGTTGAAGAAGCCATTTACAAGTTAAGGTCCATTAATTTTTTTTTAACGCAAGGTTTCAACTAAAGTCACATTAGCAACCGCTACTATTCTTCTTTGAATTAGGTAATTTTAGGTAGCACTAAGGAATATGAGGGAGTGGATCTCTTAATGTTACTATGAAATGCACCTACAATATTTATTTTGGTATTAAATATTGTTGACACTTAAATTTTTGCAACCCGTTTAGAATTTATAGCAAAAAAATATTAGGGATTGACTCTATTCCCTAGACAAAAAATTAGTTAAATTGCACATAGATTTTAGGAAAATTTAGACTAGTGGAGGATTGAGCTAAGTGAATAGTTATTAGGAAAAATTCCAAATAAAAGCTTGAAGTAAATATTGTTTCAAATAAGAGTCTAAAGTGTTCTTATTTTCTCAAATAAATGCCTTAAATGAACACTATTACAAATAAAGGCCTAAGTGACCATACCAGTCTCAAAGAAGGGCCTAAACTCACTGTTTGGTGGAGGGCAATTTTTCTTTTAAATTGTCTTTTTTTTTTTTTTTGGTAAAGGTAAGATGTGTATTAACTTTAACCCAAAACGAAGTTATACAGAAGAAAAGAGACGACAGACATCGACGAAGGGACTTGCACCCATGGTGACATTGGGAAATGTCAATAGGAGTGCAAGGGTGTCATGGTAACCAACACAAAGAAACAAGAAGGAAAAACCCTCGGCAAAGGAAACAAAGTAGAAACAAGGCATAGCTCGGTCAAAGAAAATAGTCGGGCCGAGGCTCCAGCTCTGGGCTGCAAATCTCCTATTAATAGGGTTATCCGGCACCTGCTAGAGCTTTATCCCTAATAGCCTTGTCAAGGCGTTTCTTCACAGCCGACAGGAAGAGAGTCCGGTCACGAAAGAGGATATCATTCCCCGCATTCCAAATTATATTACATAAGGCTCCAAAAGCAAAACGAGAAATGGTGCGGTGGAAGGAATCTCTGGATATATACTTGGTGGCCCATTGAAGGTTCTCCATCCATGAATTATTACGCCACACAAGATTACATCTCGAAGCCCAAAAAATAGCAAGAGCCCCAGTAGTACGACACCCAAAGAAAAGGTGATCAACGGAGTCAAGATGACAAGAACAAAACGCACAAATGGCATTCAAGATTCTGCCATAAGCAAGCAACATAACCTGGGTGGGCAGTTTGTTTCTAGTTATCAGCCAAACAAAAAATGGTACCTAGGGATTAGGGAGCTATTCCATATAAAGGGGGCCCAAGGCACAGACCGGCCTCTCAGCTGGATGATATCCTAGGCTGAAGTAGCAGAGAAGACAGCAGATGGGTGGCCCAACCAATAAAAATATTCTGGGTCTTAATTAAGAACGGGCGGGCATTCATTCTAGGAAGCCAACTCCTCTGAAACTCCAGGTGCAACAGCAGGAGTGAAGCTTGTCTAGGCAGTTCAAATCGATAAATGTCACGGTTAGTGTGACATCCCAAATTTTCAATTCATTTTTCAATTAAATTGATCGGGCCTTTCATTGACACGTCTATAGTGCTGTTCTCAAAGCTGATCACTCTCCAGATAACTAGATTATTTGGGAAATCCATTAAGGAATTTAAATGCAATAGGCTTGACAATTCGACCAGGAATCGGCTATTTGACCGTGCTCATCTTTAGAGGTTCTTACGGTACAGTTAAAAATCGATCAAGGATCAAAAATAGGTCGGCTCGACTGAGATGTGTGGCTAAACGTGGGTGGTTCCACTAAATTACAAAATTATCATTGGCCAACACTAGACTGATTTTTCTGTCATTTTGGTACCCTATGTTCGTAATCGAAACCTTGAGATTTTGATGACAACTGAGAGTCACCAATGTGTCAAATGGGTTCATTGTGGTTTGAAGAAAATCGATCAAGAATCATTTGCATAAAAAGTTTCTCAAAGTTACCCGGTAGCCTAGGTCACGCTAAAATCGGGCTAGATTGAAATTAAATGCGTATTTGAATCTGATTTTAGAAATTGAAAGTTTTTTCATGTCACGAATCATTTTAGAAACATTGACTTAGTCTCGAAGATTTTTCGCAACCGAGACTCTTTGGGAAAAAGTCGCCGTAGGGCCGCTTTTGTCCGGAAATGTCGAGACCGTTTTTTATAGCAAAATTGGGATGCAAGTGGGATCTATTGGTGAGGAAAAATACCAATTTGATCAAGGACTCGATAGTGGAATTTATCGGAGCCGAATTGGATTAATTCAAAGAGGAATTGAATGAAAATTGAAGTGCAACTTCTACAAATTCGTATGCCCCCTAGCTCCACACTTTTTGGCCACTTCAAGCTTCTAGATGGGGCATTGTGGTCTGGAAATCTGAAGGGAGGCTAGCTGTGGTGGTAGGACCACTCCAAGAGGGTCAAAGGGGACAAGAAGATAGAGGATGACCAAGTGGTGGCCCCCATTAGCCAAACCAGTTCCCTCTTCTTCCCTTTCCTCTCTCCGTCGATCCTCCTTTCCCCGTGTTATTCGAACATCAGCAAACTCGCAGAGAAGCCAATCGAAGCCGCCAATGCAGCCCATCTAGCCGTCCGACCGCCACAACGCCATTTACCCCGCGTGCTCGCACGCTCGCACGCCAGCCCGCGACTTCCAGCTTGTCATTCAACCTCTACCGCAAGCCCGGGCCACCTCCGGTCTTGCTTGAGCCCATCCTGTCATCGCTAGAGCTCCCTCCGCCCCCCTGAAGCATCGTCCAGCCCGCCTGGACCCAATTCCGCCCATCTCAGCCCATCTCCGCCTAAGCCGAGCCACCGTCCAGCCTTCTCTGCCACCGAATAAAGCCGAAGCTAGTGGGTCTTCAAGTTCTTGTTTAGGCCCCTTTGGAGAAAGTTGATCCTTGCTACGTCCCCATCGTTTGAACCAAGCGGTTTGTTAATCAAGTGAGTTTAGCTCACTAATCCTCGCTTAGTAGGTTAAGGACGTTTAAGGGTTGATTAGTTTAGACTAAGCTTGGTTTAGTGAATTAGTTAATTATCGATGCATGTTATGTGGTTAGCTTAATCAATTAGTGAGTAACTAGGTTCTAATATTTATTTAACGAGTCTTGGGAAATTTCCGGGCCTGTTCTGGCATATAATTAGGCTTTTAGGGCCTAAGTATGCATTTTTTGCATTTAATAATTAATTTCCGTAATTATTTATTTATTTTCCGAAAATCAGACCGGTATAGCTGGTGACCGGAATTTTATGCTAATTGCAATGGTGTGATATGTTTATTTAATTGAGCTTTAATTTGTGTAGATTTTGTGTGATTTGTATTTTAGGAATTTATTCCTAAATTTAGTTAATTTCTGTAATTAATTGGAAAACCACTTTGGGAGTTGGTTTATAGCCAAAAATGAATTTGTTGACTAGTGAAATTAGTGAGATTTTCAAGTGAGAAAATATTGTCCTTTTGCTAAGGCCGATCGTGTACCCATACACGAGTATTTTTATCTCGCAAAGATAAAAATAATGATTTGATCAAGCAATCAGAAATTATAATTGAGGCAGCTTCTGGTGAGCATAAATAGTATACTACATGAATATAATTACGGCTGCTTCTAGTGAGCATAAATAGTATATTATATGAATATAATTGCGATAGCTTCTGGTAAGCATAAATAATATACTATATGAGTATAATTGCTGCAGCTTTTGGTGAGCATAAATAGTATACTATAAAGTATTTGAGGCAGCTTCTTGCGAGCTATACTACCCTATTATCGGCTTGTAGTACGCAGTCCTAGGTATGATCGGACTTATAGGTAGTATTGATTTAGATGACCGGGGAATGGTCCTGTTGATATGTAATTGATTAAGTCGATTGATCGATAGTTCGATTTGTTTTGATGTGTCGAAGTGATTGGTTGAAAATGTCAATTGTACTGATTTGCGGGGAAGGAACAAAGGCAAAGGTAAGACATTCGAGTCATGTTGTGCTTAGGCAGCCTTAGAGCGTATTTTCTTCTTAATCAGGTCTTAGGGGGTAGAACTCGCTAATATGCCATCTCACCCCATTGTGGGATAAAATTTTAGGTCCTTAGATGATAGCTCCTGAGTTTTTTGAACGACCTAAGAGTGTTACGGAAGCAGACATCTTATATTTCGATGAATCAGGGGCCTAGGGGTTAGAACTATGAGCTAGTAAGGTCCGTCGTTTGGGTCAATGCAGGTCTCACCCACAAGGTGTCGTATCGATATAGATCGTGGTACCGTCAGGCTCAAGATGGCTAGAGACAGGATCCTATTCCGGAATCTGAGATTCCTCTATATGCTCTGGAGGTTGCTTTTGGGATAGGCACAGCTAATCCTACTCAAGGCTCTATCGTAGACATGGTGGACCCTACCCTTGAAATTCCAAAGTCCCCGGTGCAGTTTGCTGAAGGCTCCAGTTGGAGCGTTGAGGAGGATGAAATCAAAGATGATGGGGAGGATGAGGACACATAGAGTTGTGAAACCCCACCCCTATTTTTAGACTTGTTTTCTTGACTTGGCTTTTATTATATATGACATGACATAGTTTGCTATGCATATATATAAGTGCGGTTGTGTTTCAATTCAAAAAATTTATGGCCCTACTTTTTTATCCCATTGTATTATTGTCTAGGGATTAGTTATCTGCTTCCGCATGCATATTAAAACGAATGAGTCGGTGATGCGTCCTGGGACGTCGCTATTAACCGACCAAGGAGAGATGGGCACATGCTTGGAGTACTGGGGCGTGACAGTCAAAGAAGAAAGGATTTAAAGGGCCTCTCGAGTGCCAATTGTCAAACCAAAAGGATATAGAGTGGCATTTCCCACCCGCCAACATAAAAGCCAGCAAAAGTCCCGTTGAAGGTCCAGCAATTTTTCCATGACTAGGAGTAAAATTTTGGTCTAGTAGCTAACCAAAAGTTCTTATTTTCAGAAAGGTAGAATGGATCCATTTGCACCACAAGGATTCCTTGTCTGTGAATAAAAACCAAAAGTGTTTAAGCATAACTGCCTTGTTGCTTTCGCGCAACCTTCTAATACCCAGACATCTTTCCTCTTTCGGGAGGCAAACATTATTCCAAGCGACTTTGGCGCCTCCCGTACCTAAATCCAGACATTTCCAAAGGAATTGCCTCAAGATCTATTCGATTTTATCAAGTAATGCGATCTTGGCAGGATAAAAACGTTATCCCAATAAAGCCGAATCGAGTGTAGCACTGACCTTATCAACTACAACCTACCCACAAAGGAAAGAAACCGCTGTGTCCACAATTGCATCCTCAAGGTTATTGTGCTTACCAATTAGAGCAGTCAGCCTTATGAAGCCTGGAAGCAATAAGAGGCACTCCTAGATACCGAAAAGGTAGCAAGCCTTCCCGATAACCAAGGAGCTCCTTAATTTTTTTCCTTTTTCTCTTTGTTTTTTCCCCCAAAAAAACCTAAAAAGTTAAAACTAAAAAAAAGAAAGAAAGGAAAAACATGCACAAGAGGGAGGCTCCCTTCCACTTATGGTGTTGCCCCATCACCCGGGGCGGCAATGGTTGACAAGGTCACCGATGCTTGGGTGAGGGTTGGTGACCCTCGCCGACTAAAAGCAAGGGCCAAAGACAAGAGAAGGTGGCGACTCTCTCCCAGATCTAGACGAGGGTCGTCGACCCTCATGTAAGCCTTATAGCCTGTGCCCAACGCCCCTTAACTTGGGCGGCCAAGTCCAGGGGAACCAGGGGAGGGTTGCTAGGCCTATGTGAGGACTAGCGACCGTCGCCTTTGCCCCGGCATTGGCAACCTTGTCAACCGCGCGTGCTCATCGGCCATCACCATCACCCCACCGGCGATAATGGCCCCCACGGGTGGGAGGGAGCTCTCCCGTCTCTTTTTTACTTTTTTTTTTTGTAACTTTTAAAATTTTTAATATAATTTAATTTAAATTTGAATTGAATATGGGCAAAAATATCCTTGATTAGCCAGAATTTTTGTTGGCCGGTAAGCCAGCAAGATTGGGCCCTTATTTGAAATAATTATAATCACTTTAGGACCTTTTTTTATATTAATATAATCACTTCAAGCTCTTATTTGAAATTTTCCCTAGTTAATTAATACAACTTAATAAACTAAACTGAGCCAATATAATTTTGTAGAATTTGAGCTGATTGGACTAGTTTGAGGATGTTTTGAGCTTAATTTTATCAAGCCCAAGGGAGTAAGGAATATGGCGAAGTCCATTATGGCAAAAATATGATAATTAATGTACCAAATTGGAAAAACTAATTTGTTAGTGTATGCTTGGTGGATAATTAAGTTTTATAAAGTTAATTCCTAGTCTGGGATATATGATATATTACCTTGTATCGAAATAGGAACTAAGAGATCTTTTCTCATTCCTGAAAACCCTAAATTATGACCTATACAAGGGACTTCGCTTGTGTTCCGAGCTCAGAGATGGAAAGGAGGTCAGAGAGAGAAAGAGGGGGAAGACCTCAGGCTTGGGCCTTTGGGCTCCTTGCTTTTATACTTTATGGGCTTTAATGGACGAATTATCTGCAACTGGGTTCAAGTTCCTTTGTTAATGGGCTCAACTATTTCAGACTCTATATAATAAGAAACAACGAGTTTGGGCGTAGCCCATACGAATTAAGCCAAGCTGTAGACAAGTTGGACCGAGTTGATAGGCAAATTGGGTTGAACAAATGAGTTTGAAATAAAAATGAGTTTGATCCAAATCAGTGGGTTGTCATTATTTTGTTTTTGTATTTTTATTTATTCATTTTTTAATATATCTTAACATAAAATGCACGTTTGATTTGTCAATAAAAATTAAGGTGTCAACAATGGTCTAATTACATTGCATGTTAGTTTATTTCATATCATGAAAAATACAAAAATTGCATGGCACAATAGAATATATTAGTTTTCTTAGATAAACATCATATATCTAAGAGTCATGTAGAAAATTAGGAGATTTTCTAGCTTAGAATAGGATTTAATTTAATTTTTAAAAATGAAATTAGATAATTAAATATTGGGTATGGAGATTTTAGGAGTTTGACATTTGTCTTAAAAGAAATCTATTGACAAGATTATTAAACGTTTTAATATGCGATCAGCTAAATCTATAAGTATACCTTTTGTGAAACACTTTAAACTTTTCAAAAAGTTATTGCCACAAATTGAGGAGGAGGAGGAGGGTATGTTATGGGTTCCTTATTCTAGTGCAATTAGCCATTTTATAAAGCGCTCTTGAAAAGCTCATAGGAAGCTATGAAGTGGATTTACAAATATTTGAATGGGACAATAGACATTGGCATAATATATAGAATCAACGACAATGGCGGTGAGGCCACCGGTTATGTGGATTTGAGTCACAATAATGACTTGGATGAGTGCAAGTCTTCAGTAGAGTACGTATTTATGCTAACAAGTGGTGCGATAAACTGAAAGGCATCCTTATAGGTTCATATTGCCTTGGGCAAAGTACATGGCACTAATCTTTATAGCGAGGAGGCAATATGATTAAGGGATGTGCGCTGAAAAGCCCGATTCAATCAAGTGTTAATATATTCCGTGATAACCAATATGCAATCACAAGTATGACATCCTGAATTTCTAGTTCTATTTTCAATTGAATGAATCGAGCTTTTCATCAACACACCTATAGTCCTATTTTCTAAGCTTATCACTCACGAAATAACTAGTCTATCCGGTGAAGCCGTTAAGGGATTTTAACACAATAGATTTGAGAATTCGACCAGAAAATGACTGCTCGACTATGCTAGTCTACAAGGGTCATTATGGCACAGTTAAAAATCGATTAGAGACCGGAGATAGGTCAACTCGACTAAGCTATATGATTAAGTATGGGTGATTCCACTTAATTGCAAAATTCTTGTCGATAGGCATTAAACCGATTTTTCTGTCGTTTTAGTATCTTGTGTCTGTATTTAAAATCTCGAGATTTTCATGACAACTGAGAGTCACTAATGTGTCGAAAATATACAATGTGGCTAGAAAATAAT
The DNA here is from genome assembly GCA_014182585.1 of Eucalyptus coolabah. NCBI lineage: Eukaryota > Viridiplantae > Streptophyta > Magnoliopsida > Myrtales > Myrtaceae > Eucalyptus > Eucalyptus coolabah. Next base: position 10,417,317 of record CM024628.1, on the reverse strand, counting down.
CGACCACGGGTCAATTACACTAACGATTCCTAAAAGCTACCCAAGTAAGCTAGATCATGCTAAAATCACACCAGATTGAAATTAACTTTGAATTTAAACTTGATTTTAGAAATTGAAAGTTATGTCATGTCACGATTCATTTTACAATCGTTGACTCATCCTCCGAAGATTTTTCAGCAAACCAAGATTTTTGGCGAAAATTTAAAGTAGGGTCGTTTTTGATCGAGAAATTCAGAGGAACATTTTTGGTCACGTTTTTGGGATTCAAGTTGGTTCAAATGGTGAGGGAAAATATTGTATTGGATGATGGCACCTTGCTTGAATTTTTGTGGATTCAATTGAATTCAATTGGAAGGACATTTATTTCAATTTAGGGGAAAATGTTCCAAAATTCGTAGGCCATGGGGGAGGGAACATTTGGACCACTTGGTTGGCTTGCTAGGGAAGTTTGAGGGCTACCAAGGGGCCATGGATGTCATCCATGGCTGGTGGGACCTTGCTAAGGGACAAAAGGATAGAAGAGAGGAGTTTGGAGGCAAATTGAGACCCTCCAACCTTCAGCTATCTTCTTCTTCCTCTCAAGGCCCACTTTATCCATTGTTGGTCCATCTTTAGGCTCCAAAGAACTAGAGAAACTAAGCAACACCTCCCCTAGCTGTGCACGCTCGCCCGAAGCCGTCGGACCGCCGTTTGCTAGCCGCTCGCGTCGTGCGTCCCCGCAAGTGTAGTCCGCCCGTTTCGCGCCTAGTCACCATGCCCTTGAGCCCCTAATCACCATAGGAGCTCAACCGGAGCTTCACCGTCACTGTCCGCAGCCATCGTCACCCATCGTCGCCCGCTGCAGCCGCCGGTCCACCACCTTATTCGTTCCGCTCAAGCCAAGCTCGCACCAGCTCTCTCAACCCAAAGCAACTAGAACCGAAGCTAGCGAAGGGTTCATGGACTTCAAGGCCCGTTTCAGGCCCGTTCGATCTCCGCTTGGTGTCGCCGCTCGGAGTTTGCCGCTCGGATTGCTAAACCGGGGAGTTTACTTGCTAAACTCTGCTTAGGGAGTTAATGACATTTAAGGCGTAATTAGTTTAGGTTAAGCATGAATTAGGTGGTTAGTTAGAATAGATTAGCGATTTAATTATTCATTTGTGTATGTTAGGTGGTTAGAACGGATAGATTAGAGACTAGATAAGTTGTACTATTTATCTAGATAGATTCGAAAATTTTTCCGACCCGTTCGGGCGGTTAATTAAGCATTTCTGGCCTAAGTTGGTATTTTTGGTAATTAATTGTATTTATTTAATTATATATTTTTTTCCATAAATTATACCGAGATAGTCGGTGACCAGAATTTCATGCTGATTGCAATGGTGTGCCTGGTTTATTTAATCAGATGCTATTTTGTGCAAATTGAGTGATGATTGTAATTTTGGGTATTTATCCCAAAATTGAGTAATTTTGGTATTTGATTGTAAAATATTGGGTTGACGGTTTTTAACGCCAATTTTTTTTTTTCAGCACTATAATAAATAGTGGGATTTTTAAAAAGAAAAATATTGCATTTTTGGCTCAAACCGACCGTGTACCCACACACAATTATTTTTATTGGGTATTTTTAACACGGTGATATTAGGCCAAGTTCATTATTTTAATTGAGGGATTGGTGTGCTAAACACAATGTCCTTGTTCGGGATTGATTTATCGTGTATCAGCTTATGTGAGCAGAATCGTCAACTTGTGTGAGCATATAATTGTCAGCTTGTGAGAACAAAATATACTATATCATCCTATGTGAGCTTGATATGTTAGCTTGTGAGAGCAATATATTATATTAGCTTGGGTGAGCTATAATATATATTAGCTTGTGCGAGCTACCATCTATATATCAGCTTGTGAGAGCTATAACCATCTATTTCAGCTTATGTGAGCAGCGATCATATTGATGAATTGATAGATGAGATAGATTGATAGATAGTATTGATTGATAGAATGGATTGTATCGAATCGATAGGATTGAATTGATTGGTTAAGATTATGAACTGTATCTTGACATGTAGGAGGGAAGTGAGACGAGGTAAGTCTTCGACTTATGTGTATAGTTGCCTCTAGGTGTATTTCCTTTCTAGTCGGAGTTTAGGGGGTGAATTTGCTGAAACATTGTCTCACCCCGTTGTGGGCTCAACCTTTTTAGGTCTTTAGATGGCGGTTCCTCCGGAACGTTTTGGTCGACCGATGAGAGTTACCGATTGGAGTTTTGATTACCATGCCCAGGTGGTCAATAGGTCTATGAACTCGTGGTGACCACCGTTTGGGTCGATGAGGGCCTACCTCGAGAGAATACCCCATTGGTTCGAGCATGATTTCACTACGGTTTCAACGAATTCTGTGTGGGTCCCCTCCGGGGTTTTGAAATTCTCGTTGTGGTAGTCGATGCCACTCTAGGTGAGAGTGCAGCTGACCCCCCAGATGGTGCTGTGGAGGACCCAGTGCCCACAGAGCCTGTGGAGACCGAAGGATTGGTGAATGGATCTGGCTAGCTGGTCATAGGACAGGTTTGTTTTGAGGATCGATCTTTTGTAGACTCCTGTTTATAGACTAGTCTGTACATAAACCAGGGTGTTTATAAAAGTGTTTTGGTTGTGAATTGGTTTTATGCTTTTCTATCCTCTGTTGGGTGTTGTCAAGGGTGTTGTTTTGCTTCCACATGCGTATTAAAAATGAATGGGTCGGCGACGTGTCCTTAGACATCGCAAGATTTATCAACCATCGAGAGATGGGCAGCGCTTGAGGATTTGGATGTGACAACAAGCTATCAAAGCATATCGACATTAGGTACCACATAATCGAAAATGTCTATTATTGTGAAGAAGATTGCAACATGGAGAACTTGGTAAACATGATGACAAAACCTGTTTCTTTGGTTAAGCTCAATGTTTTCTTGAGAACAATTGATTTTTATAGAGAATGAGTGCCCACTAGGGTGTTAGGAGAACAACATGAATGATGAGTACTATGACTTGGTTTTAAACATCAAGTCAAGATGGAAAATTATTGAATTATTTTTCAAGTTTAAGCTCTTATACATGACCCAATCTGAACTAGATGAGGTGGATTGGGATTCTTGATCGAATGCTTAAGGCGCATTTGGTAACCACTCTATTCCCAGAAACAATTTCAGCTCGGAAATGTTTTTTTTTTTAAATTATGTTTCCCAAACAAGTTTCTAAAGGCATTTGGTAACTGTTCAAAATTTCTATTCTCAGAATTGAAATGCGTTTGATACGACTCTCAAATTCTTTGGTGATTTAGAATTTCTTTTAATTTTTAAATAATTTTATTACATTTTCTTTTCTTCTTCTTTTTTGTCCTTTAGCCGTCGCATCCCTTCGGTCGCTAGCCCCCTATACAAGGGCCAGCGACCTTGTCGAAGCGTTATTGGCTTAGGTGAGACCTCACCTAGATTTGGGTGAGGATGAACTGTCACGCCCCAAACCCGGGCATGCACACATCCTCGACGGTCGATTAAAATTGCGATGTTCCCGGGACGCGTCGCCGACCCTTATTTTTTTAATGTTCATGCGGAAGCGAACTCATAATTACCCAACCAACAAACAAACACATGGGATAGTAAAAGTAGGATAGCCAATTATCACAAGCCAGACTTTATAAACAAACCAAGTTAGTATTATAGGTCTATGCACATAAGTCTGTTTCAAAAAGAAACTACTAGGCCACCTACACTCCAAACCCTTCCACCTCAGGCTCCAAGTTCTCCATCCTAGGGACCTGAAAATATTTAACCACAATAGGGTGAGAGAAAATCTCAGTGAGTCAATACCCTAAACCCTAATTAGGATGAAAATTCACTCAAAGACAACCTAAACAGGCGTCACACACAAACTTACCTCGCCTCAGCGCATCCCTGCACATTAGCTCATCACATATATCACATGCATACAACAAACATATATAATAACTGGAACACCTCAATTCATCTTTGCGAATAATCACAAGGTCCTGATTATAAGTTAAAACCATTATGACATGTCCCATTCCGTGCCACACAATTTTGCCCTATAATCAGGCGGGGCTATCTTAATCACTTAGGCATGTCCTAATTATTTACGAGCCATTGGCCACGGCACCCCACTGAGGAGCTTCGTTCTGAAATCCATTCATGAACGGCATCGTCTAGCATCCTCCGCCAAGATGGTACCCCACTGAGGAGCTTCGTTCCGAAACTTATTCGCGAACGGCAACATCTAGCATCCTCCGCCTAGATGGTACCCCACTGAGGAGCTTTGTTCCGAAATCTATTCACAAACGGCAACGTCTAGCATCTTCCACCTAGACAGTACCCCACCGAGGAGCTTCGTCCCGCGTAAACCCATCAAGACAGATTCCACTTAGTGATCACACGCACATCCATACGTGGCCAAGAACACCGTACTTTGCACTCTAATACCTCAATTTCAAATAATGGACTTGGCCAATTTTCTTCGTATTAAAATTCCCGGTAATATAATTGTGAGTGATCACACCTTTAAATTGAACATTCAAACATGGTACTCTCCCATTTCAAAATCCCACAATTTAATATAGTACATAAAATATTTTGGCGTCAAAAACCGACACTCGGTATTTTTCTAATATACCCATAAAATCAATTTTTGCAATAGTAGCCCATAACGACAACCAAGCAACAAATTGCACAATTAAGCAATCAATTTCAGATATGAGTTCAACCACGACGATCGCATAAAATTTCACTAACTAGCTATCCCGGCACAATTTACGCTAATAATAAATAATTAAATAAATTACATTTAATTAAATGAATTGTAAATTATTTAAACTATATCACTTAATTAATTTAAATAAGCTAACCAAACTAACCTAATTAAACTAACTAAACTAATATAACTAAGCTAGCTACATGAACCTAATTAGACTAACTAACCAACCTAACTAAGCTAGTCTAGGTAACTAACTTAACTAACTTAACTAACTTAGTTACACTAACTAAATTGACACTAATCATAATTAATGAATAAACTAACCACTAAGCGTAATTAACTTCATAATCCGAGATTAAGGAGGTAACTCATCGGATTAGCGAGGTGATGGGGCCACGGTAACAAAGTGGCACGATGATGACCAAGACCCGTAACTATGGCGTCACCAATGAAGGCTCAACCAAGGCTGAAAAGCCAAATGAAGCCCACACCAAGGGGGCCGCTTAGTTCTTTGGGCTGGCTGAAGGCATAGCTGGGCTTGGCTAGATGGGCTTGGCTAGACGGGCTAGCGGGCGTTGGGGTGGTTCGGCTGGGTGAGCAAGGGCTGATGGTGGACGACCAGGCGGTTTGGCAAGGCTAGCAGATGATTGGCTAAACATGGGCTGGTAGGCTAAGGGACGGCGTGAGACGGTGAGGCAGACCAGCTGGGTGGTAAGCAGTGAGGCCTGCTGGTCAAGTGGCGCTGGTCGAGACAATGGCTAAAAGCGGTGGTGTGAAGTTTGGACGACGTTGGTGGTTCGGCTGAGTGGAGGCTAAAGTATGTTGCAACAAGGAATGAAAAATGGAGAAGAAGATGAAGAAATCAAAAGGCTCGGCTAGGGGGAGAGAAGCTGCACTCACATGGAAGAAAAGGCAAGAAGGAGGGAGAGAGGGAGGGAACAAGGGGCCAAGGAAGTCAAACATGCAACCAATTAGATTTTTAGGGAAATATCTATGAAATGATGAAAGAAACCCCAAAGTCTTCAGCCTCAATTTGTCAAGGCATCAACCAATGGGCATTTTTCCCTCAAATCGTCACAAACCAAGCCAAATTGGTAGCCAAAAATGCCAAAGAAGCTGCCCATACGAATTTCTTCTTATTTTCCTTCAATTCCTCACTAAATCAAGTCATTTTGGTGGCCAATATTCCCAGGGCAGCAATCCATACGAATTTCCCTTCAACTCTTCACATAACAATTCATTTAGGTGGCCAAAAAATGCCCATCTGAATTTCTCTTGATTTCTTTTCGCTGATTTTGATTTTTCCACAATTTTCCGGGCTCGACAAAAATTTCCCGAAAGATGAGACGAGGTCCTAAAAATAAATCGTGACACGCTCGAATGTTTGATTCCTGAAATCGAATTCGACTTTGTGGTTAAAATCGACTGGACGCGATTTTAGTGTGACCTAACCTACCGTATAGCTTTTAGGGATTTTAGCGCGTTTGATCCGTGATCGGTAATTTTTATTTGCGTTTGTGCATCTTCGACTTATCAATGACTCTCAATTGTCGTAAAAATGACAAGGTTTCAATTACGAGTACTAAGTACAAAATCGTTAGAAAACCGGGTTCGTGTTGTTCGACGAGAATTTCGCGATCTTGTGGAATCACCCATGATTCAATTGCGCGTTTTCGTCAAATCGACTTACATCCGATCACTAATTGATTATAACGGCGTCATATTGACCCTTGCCAATTATTACGGTTAAGCAATCGATTTCGATCGAATTCTCAAGTCTGCCGCATTTATATCTCTTAACAACTTTACCTGATAGATCGCTTAACTCGTGAGTGATCAACTTTGAGAAAAAGGACCATAGGCACATCGACGAAATGTCCATTTCATATTATCGAGACGGGGTCGAAATTCAGGATGTCATATGAACTCTCCTAGCCACCAACCATGCTTGACCTCACCGGTGGCTGGGTGGGCTCGATCTTGCCAAATTTGGTTAGGTTAACCTCACTCAACCATGGCAAGGATCAATCTCACTAGGCCACCACAAGGTCAGCATTATTGGACCATGTTGAGGCCAACCATGTGACAGCTCACAACCTTGCTAGTGGCTAGGCAAGCTTGATCTCGCTAGGGGTCGGCAACACTTTGGTTAGGTTGTTGGTCCTTGCCTCGCTAATTGCCGACCATGGCCGAGGCCACCAACCAACAAGAGGAAGCATAAGAAAAAGGGAGAAGAAAAGAAAATGGAAGAAAAAAAGAAGAAGAAAAGACTTGATTTTGGACTTTCTCTCGATAATAAAAAAGCAACTTTTTATTACTTCTTAATTTTGTTTCAAATCTATTCCCGGGAATAAATTTGTTCTTGTGAACAAAAATCGTACTAACCAAATTTCTATTATTTTTTGTTCTGATGAATAAAAGAGTAGAAATAATTATTGTTTAGCCAATTACCAAACAGGGTCTTAGTGGTTAAGGATTTAACTACACAAAGAAGAGGGAGAAGTTCTCTCCACTAAAAGACAAAAAGTTAACATTACGAAAAATCTCAGAGTAGTACATACACCAGTGATAAACTTTCTCCAAACTAATAAATCGGTACACCTATTATCACGCCCGATCCTCAGGCACGCTCACATCCGTCTCACTTGGTCGATTTTATAATGCGATATCCCAGGAAGTTGTATCGCCGATCCTTTCATTTTTAAGCACATGCGGAAGCAGTTAAAATCCCCAGACAATAAAATGATGGGATAGTAAAGTAGGGCCATATTTTTAATATTGAAATTTATAACCAAACTTTTATACAAACCACGAATCACTTCATAACTATTCACATCAAAATGGAGATCTCAAAAGAAGACAGAAACTTAGACGAACTGGGCTGTACTCAAGACCCCTCTCAGGATTGTCTTCTTCTTCCAAAAATCCTTCTCTTCAGATCTCACCTCCGAGTCCTCCTTCTCGGATTCCTCCTCCTCAGCTTTTCAGCAGGGTCCTGAAATGGTTTTTCCCAAACTGGGATGAGACTACGTCTCAGCGAGTTCTACCCCACTAAGCCTGATTAGTAAACCACTATACTAAAGGCTGCCTAAACATGCACAGGGCAAAGGACTTACATTGGTCTATGATCCCACCTGCAAGTCAGTACAATTCACAATAAACAACCATTCACTTCAAACAAATCGAACCAGGTCGATTACATATCATACAATTCAATCCCCACTGTGGGATATTTAAAAGCTAGGCCACGTGCATTCTCCAAGACGACCTTCCAAGTCTCCGAGTTCACGTGCCTCGAACCTTGGGCCCACGTGCATTCTCTAAGGCGACCTCTTCACCAAAGTGATACATCAAGTCACCGAGCCCACGTGCCCTTTTAGATGCCCGAGCCCACGTGCATTCTCTTAGGTGCTATCTCACCAAAGTGATGTATCAAATCACCGAGCCCACGTGCCCTTTTAGATGCCTGGGCCCACGTGCATTCTCTTAGGTGCTATCTCACCAAAGTGATGCATCAAATCACCGAGCCCACGTGCCCTTTTTGATACCAAACTCTATCACCGAGCCCACGTGCATTCTCCAGGAGGACATACCGAGTCTCCGAGCCACGTGCATTCTCTCAGCGACCTTTTCGCCAAGGTGACATATTCAACCACTGAATTCACATGCATTCTCCAGGTGATATTCCAATTCACCGAGCCCACATGTCCTCTTTCAAGTGGTTACCAATTTACTTTCAATACCGACAACCAATGCCCAACAATTTCTCGATCAAATAATTAAATCAACTCAACAAAGCATTATAAATGCTAAATAACATACTTGGCCATTTACCAATCAACAATTCAATCTCAATCAATTCCAATCAATTTAGGGTAAATCCCTAAAATATCACAATTTATTCAATTCCATACAACGTGGAGCTCAAATAAATAAACAGATCGCGCCACGACGATCGGCACGAGATTTCGGTCGTCGGCCATCAAAATCTTAATTTCCGAAAATAATTAGTTTATTAATTAATTTCGAAAATTAATTATTAATTACTAAAAATTCATTTTAGCTCAAAATAAAGGCCGATTAAATAAACGGACTTCACCATGGTCATTAGCATAATTTTCCGGTTCCAGGCCATCTCAGTTGAATTTTCGGAAAATAATTATTTATTTAATTTAATTCCGAAAATTAATATTTAAATACTAAAAACCCACTTAGGTCCGAAAAGCCTAATTGGAGCCCACTAACGGTCGGGAAAAAAATCCCGAGGCACTTCTAATAATTAGTAGACCACGTCTACTTGCTAATTACACATTCATTTTATCTAATTCGCATCACAATTGGTTAATAATTGCTAATTTAATCTAATCTAACAACCTAAACATAATTAATCAAATATAAACCAACCTTAAGTATAAATTAGCCACTAATCCTGGATTAGTGAGATTACTCACCAAATCGCGCGCAAATCGGATCAATTCGACGGCGGCGACTCGAGGAACGATTGTTCCCAAAGCACGGCTCGAGTTCGGGGCCGGGAAACGGCCCAAAAGTAGGCCCGAAGATGCTGAAACCCACTACGCGGTCTGTTGGACGGAGCAGATCGGGGCTGCTCCGTCGGCTAGGGCGGCGAGGGGAAGCCGGCGAAGGGCGAGGGGGTCGCGGGTGTGGTCCGGCGGGGCTAGGCGGTGGCCGGAGGTGGCCGGACGGTGGCTGGTCGGTGCGGACAGGGGCGAACCAGGGCTGATTCATGCGGAGGGAGGAGCGGCAGCGAGCGACGGATGGCGGGACGGCGGTGGGCGCACAGGCGCAGCGCGGGTGCGGGCGGCGGTGCGACGTCGAGACGAGCGGCTCCGTCGAGCTGCAGCCGTGTGGCTTCTTCTTCCTCGTTTCTGGTTCGGCTTGCTCGATCGTGCGAAGGAAGGAAGAAGAAGAAGAAATAGAGAGAGAGAGAGAGAGAGAGAGAGAGAGAGAGAGAGAGAGAGAGAGAGAGGGAAAAGATAAGGGTGGACTGGTCAACGGAAAAAAAAAAGAGAGAGAGAGAATGGGCGGTGGGGGCACTTCGCACGAGGGGGAGGGGAGAGGAGAGAGGAGAGAGAAAGAAAAGAGAGAAAAAGAGAAAAAGGAAAGGAAAAAGGAGAGAAAGAAAAAGGGGGAGAGAGAGAAAAGGGAAAATAAAATATGCATAATTCCTTTATGCAATTTTCCTTTCTCTTTCTTTTCCTTTCTATTTTCTTTTGGTCTTCAAATTTCTTCCGATAATTTCTTTATTGAAATTTCGGACTCATCAATAAATTGACGAGCGATGAGACAGATCCTAAAAATAAGAATTATGACGCGCTTAAATTCGATTCCCGAAATCGAGTTCAATTTCGTGGTTAAAAATCGATCGACGTGATTTTAGCTCAATCCAACCAATTAGGTAGCTTTTAGGGATTTTACAGCTGATACATCCCTTAACGGCTTCACCTAATAGGTTAATTAACTCGTGAGTGATCAGCTCGAGAAAAAGGCCATAAGCACGCCGACGAAATGCCCATTTCAATTTATCGAAACGGGGTCGAATTTCAGGATGTCACAACTCTTCCTCTTATAAAAATTTCATCCTCGAAATTTAAACCATTACAGCTTTGCTCAAAAGGCGGGGGTACAACTGTCTCATCGATTTTTCAGTCTCCCAAGTCGCTCCTTCAGTGCCGTGGTGTTGCTAGACCACTTTGAGCAACGGGATGGTCTTTGTACATACGTAACTTGCTCTTTACGATCGACAATCTGAACCGGGCTTTCAACATATGACACACGGTCATCCACTTCCAATTCCTCGAAATTGAGCACATGGGTCAGGTCAGGCTCGTACTTCCTTAACATCGACACGTGAAAGACGTCATACACTTACGCCAATCTTGGCGGCAACGCAAGACGATACGCTAGGTTTCCGATTCTTTCAAGAATCTCAAACGGACCTACGTACCTCGGACTCAATTTGCCTTTCTTACCAAAGCGCGGTTCCCTCATTGGTGACACTTTTAGAAAACGTGATCACCAACTTGGAATTCCAAAGACCTTCGGCGCTTATCCGCATAACTTTTCTCGCCCGCTTCCGCGCTGTCTTCAATCTGTCTCTCGATCACGCCACGGCATCTACTGATTACTAAACCAACTCTGGGCCTGTTATCTTCCTTTCTTTGACTTCATCCCAACACATTGGAGTTCTGCACGCTCTGTCATACAATGCTTCAAAAGGAGCCATCTTGATGCTCTGCTGATAACTGTTGTTGTAGGCGAATTCCACCAAATGAAGCTGATCCTCCCAACTTCCTTTGAAGTCTATTACACACGCTCTCAGCATGTCTTCAAGAGTCTGAATCGTCCTTTCCGATTGGCCATCCGTCTGAGGATGATATGCCGTACTGTACTGAAGCTTTGTACCTAAAACACTCTGCAAGCTCTTCCAAAAAGCAGTAGTAAATCTCGGGTCTCTATTAGATGTTATCGTAACCGGCACTCCATGCATACGAACCACCTAACGCACATACAGGTCTGCGTGTCTATCCAGACTCAAGTCCTTTTAGACTGCAATAAAGTGAGCTGACTTTGTCAGCCCGTCGACTACTACCCAAATCGAATCATTTCCCTTTGACTCCTTGGTAGTCCAAATACGAAGTCCATCGTGATATGCTCCCATTTCCACTCGGGATCGCAAGAGGTTGCAGAAATCCTCCCGGCTTGCAATGCTGGGCTTTTACTTGCTGACAAGTCAAACACTTGGCCACATGCTTGGTGATGTCCACCTTCATACCTGACCACCAATAATGTTGACGCAAATTTTGATACATCTTAGTGCTTTCGGGATGAACGCTGTAATTGCTACGATGTGCTTCAGATAAAATTTCTTCTCTAAGCTCTACATCGTCAGTACAACCAAACGTCCACGAAGCCTCGCATACTCCATCATCGAAACTTGAAAATCAGCCTTTCTTTTTATTGGTATCCTCTTGAAGAATTTTCTGTACGTCCGGATCTGTCGGTTAAAGTTGCTTGATTCTAACCTGGACATTCGGCTTAATTCTGAGGGTGGCCATAAAACTTGAAAGGTGGCCTACCTCAAATTTGAATTGCGAATCTCGAGCTCTCTCGATTAAGTTCCACTCCTTAACCAAGATTTGTGCCACTGAAGACTTCCGACTCAATGCATCGGCGACCTTGTTCGCCTTTCCCGGTGATGTAGAATATCAGTCATAGTCTTTTAGAAATTCCATCCATCGCCGTTGTCTCATGTTTAACTCCTTCTGAGAGAACAAATACTTGAGACTCTTATGGTCCGTGAAGATCTGAAACTTTTCCCCACACAAGTAGTGCCTCCAAATCTTCAACGCAAATATGATGGCTGCGAGTTCTAAGTCATGCGTCGGATAATTCAATTCATGAGGTCTCAACTGCCGGGAAGCGTATGCAACAACTCTGCCATGTTGCATCAGCACGCAACCCAATCCCCTGAATGACGCATCACTATAGATCTCGAATCCTCCAGGACCAGATGGAATTGTCAGCACAGGTGCGGTAGTCAGCTTTTCCTTCAGCTCTTGAAAACTACGCTCACACTTGTCTGTCCATATGAACTTCTCATTTTTCTTTGTGAGCTTTGTCAAACGCGACGTTATCGATGAAAACCCTTCCACAAACCGTCTGTAATAACCTCGCTAACCCCAGAAAACTTCGATCTCTCCACCGATGTCGGTTTCGGCCACTTGATCACGGCTTCTATCTTACTCGGGTCGACGGAGATTCCTTCTCCGGAAATCACATGACTTAAGAACGCAACACGAGTCAGCCAAAACTTGCATTTGCTAAACTTAGCATATAGCTGATGTGTTCTTAAGGTCTCGAAGCACTAATCTCGATGATTCTCGTGCTCTTCATTACTTCTCGAATAGACCAGATATCATCTATAAACACGATCACAAATTGATCTAGATATTCCTTGAACACTCTGTTCATCAAATCCATAAAGGCAGCCGGAGCATTCGTCAATCCAAACGGCATCACTGTAAACTCGTAATGACCATACCGGGTACGAAATGCTGACTTAGAAATATCCTCTTTCCGAATCCTCGGTGATGATATCCTGTCCTCAAATCGATCTTCGAGAATATTGACGCCCCTTGCAATTGATCAAACAAGTCATCTATCCTCGGCAATGGATACTTGTTCTTGATCGTTACTTGATTGAGCTGCCGATAGTCGATACACAAACGCAACGAACCATCTTTCTTCTTAACAAACGTAACTGGGTGCTCCCAAGGCGATGCACTAGGGTGAATAAATCCTTTATCCAGAACTCTTGCATCTGCACCTTTAGTTCCTTCAACTCGATAACGCCATTCGGTAAGGTGCCTTTGAGATCGGTTCTGCCCCCGGTGCTAACTCAATTACAAATTCAATCTCTTTTCGGCGGTAACCCTGGCAATTCTTTTGGAAAGACATCTGGAAACTCCTGTACCACTACAATATATTCCATTTTCAACTCTTCAACTGTCGTATCCACAACAGTCGCTAAGTACCCTCGGCAACCCTCGTCTAACAAACGAGTTGCTTCCAGCGACGAGATTAAGGAAATCGAAGGTCCTCCTCGATTCCCGACAAACTCGAAGCTTTTACCCCCTAATGGGTCAAACTGAATCGCCTTGCGATAGCAGTCCATTTTAGCCCGTTGATTGGTGAGCCAATCCATGCCAATTATCAAATCAAAATCATACATGGCTAGGACTAACAAGTCAATTTTCCCCACTCGCTCACCAATCTCTAACTTGCACCCCGAACATCCCAAAGCAGCAATAACTTTATCTTTCAAGGGTGTAGATATGCAAATTGCCGATTGCAACAATACAGGATTCAATCCTAGCATCCTAACATATTGCTCGGCAATGAAGGAATGGGTTGCTCCCGAATCAAACAAAGCATAAGCAGGTTGGTCGTTGAGCGAGACCGTACCTGTAATCACGCCAGATGCACGCTTCTGCCTGACCTTGGGTAATCGCGTACACAGTGCCTTAAGCTGGAGGTCTCTGTTGTCCTCCTTGCGGTGCATTCTGAGGGGCATACCCTCCTATCTGTCTCATCGGTGGCGGCGACAAAGAACGAGGTTGTCCTCTTTGCTTCTTTGGACAAAATCTGGCTATGTGGCCCTGTTGGCCACATTCAAAGCATGCACCCGTCCTAGCTGGGCACGGTCCTACCCCATGTCTTCTCCCACAGAAGCGACACTCATTAGTCCTAATAGGTCCTGACCTATTAAATCCACTCTTCTTGCTGGGCGAACTTTGGAATCTATTTCCAAATATCGGCCTCTTCCCTTGGCGGATGTTGTCTCGTGCGAGCTAAACCTCGATCCGATGAGGCTGCTTGCTCCGATATACCTCTCTCTATCATCTCGAGCCCAACGGTAGACTTCACGATAATCTACCAAATCCAATGGTAATAGAGGTTGTTTCAGTTCTATACGAAGACCATTCCTAAATCTCTGAGCTTTCTCCTCAGGGTCCTCGATCAATCTTGGGGCATACTGAGATAGTTCAGCAAACTTAACCCCATATTGATCGACAGTCATCGATCCTTGGCGAAGGCGTTGGAACTCCTCCATCTTCAACTCTCGGGCAGCACTCGAAAAATATTGATCATTAAAAGCTTTGAGGAAGGTGTTTCACACCCTTGGTACTCCTTCCGAACACAACATCCTTGGTGGCTCTCCACCAAATATTGGCATTATCTTGAAGTTGAGTTGATAATGCTTTCTCCATATCTTGTACCCATTGTGAGTCTCCGGTACCCCTAAACCTTGGTGGACTAGCCTTTCTTCTTCATTACCTTCAACATCAAGACTGCGGCGGCAGAGTGGCCCATCGAATGCTTTCTCCATTCTATCTTGCAAGATCCCATCCCATTGGGGCTGATCTATGACAGGTGGATTCACTCCACTCGCGGGTCTCCGCCTCGGGTTCCAACACTGCCCCTAAACCTTGGTGGATCTAGCCTTCGAAAGTGCCCCACTAACTTACTTACTGGTCTTTCGCAACCACTATTCCCGGCCGACCTTCAACGTTCACCTATTGCAGGAGGAACTATGGCAGGTGCGACTGTGGTGGAACTAAGTGCGGCGAGAGTGGCTCCGAGCAATGCGGCGGCAGCTACGGCATTAGCGGCGGCTAGAGCGGCGGCTTCAACTGTAGCAACTTGCCGATCCATTCTATTACCCATCGCTTCCAGAACACGCAAGATCCCATCCACCCACATCAAGGGATCATTAGGGGCTACTACCCCGACATCTATGACGGTGGATTCACTCCACTCGCGCTAGCTCCGTGCCTCGGCACTCGACCACGTCCGCCTCGGGTTCCAACACTAGTCGGAGCTCTACCCCGAATAACGGCCCTACTGGTCTTCTTTGCAGGAGTTCTCGACTCCTGATTGCTCATGGTATAGCTTTACTCAACTAACACCTGTTTCCAATTCAACACCGAATTAGAAACAGAGCGATCCAAACAACAACCAATTTTAGCACTCGCTAACACGTACATGCACCAGCATGAATTTAAAGGCCATCCTACTAACTATCCCATGGTCAACGCTCCTTATCACTCCAATCTTCAACTTCACTCGATACCACTTAAACCGGATGTCACGCCCCGATCCTCAAGCATGCACACATCCGTCTCACTTGGTCGATTTTATAATGCGATATCCCAGGACAATGTATCGCCGACCCTTTCATTTTTAAGCACATGCGGAAGCGTTAAAATCCCAGACAATAAAACGATGGGATAGAAAAGCAGGGCCATATTTTTCATATTGAAATTTATAACCAAACTTTTATACAAACCACGAATCACTTCATAACTATTCACATCAAAACGGAGATCTCAAAAGAAGACAAAAACTTAGACGAACTAGGCCGTACTCAAGACCCCTCTCAGATTGTCTTCTTCTTCCAAAAATCCTTCTCTTCGATCTCACCGCCGAGTACTCCTTCTCGCATTCCTCCTCCTCGCTTTTCAGCGGGGTCCTGAAATGGTTTTCCCCAACCGGATGAGACTACGTCTCGGCGAGTTCTACCCCACTAAGCCCGATTAGTAAACCACTATACTAAAGGCTGACTAAACACGCACAGGGCAGATGACTTACCTTGGTCTCGATCCCACCTGCAAGTCAGTACAATTCACAATAAACAACCATTCACTTCAAACAAATCGAACCAATCGATTACATATCATACAATTCAATCCCCACTATGGGATATTTAAAAGCTAGGCTACGTGCATTCTCCAGGACGACCTTCCATGTCTCCGAGTTCACGTGCCTCGAACCTTGGGCCCACGTGCATTCTCTAAGGCGACCTCTTCGCCAAATTGATACATCAAGTCACCGAGCCCACGTGCCCTTTTAGATGCTCGGGCCCACGTGCATTCTCTTAGGTGCTATCTCACCAAAGTGATATATCAAATCACCGAGCCCACGTGCCCTTTTAGATGCCTGGGCCCACGTGCATTCTCTTAGGTGCTATCTCACCAAAGTGATGCATCAAATCACCGAGCCCACGTGCCCTTTTTGATGCCAAACTTTGTCACCGAGCCCACGTGCATTCTCCAGAGGACATATCGTGTCTCCGAGCCACGTGCATTCTCTCAGCGACCTTTTCGCCAAGGTGACATATTCAACAACTAAATTCACGTGCATTCTCCAGGTGATATTCCAATTCACCGAGCCCACGTGTCCTCTTTCAAGTGGTTACCAATTTACTTTCAATACCGACAACCAATGCCCAACAATTTCTCGATCAAATAATTAAATTAACTCAACAAAGCATTATAAATGCTGAATAACGGACTTGGCCATTTACCAATCAACAATTCAATCTCAATCAATTCCAATCAATTTAGGGTAAATCCCGAAAATATCACAATTTATTCAATTCCATACAACGTGGAGCTCAAATAAATAAACGGACTGCGCCACAACGATTGGCACGAGATTTCGGTCGTCGGCCATCAAAATCTTAATTTCCAAAAAATAATTAATTTCTTAATTAATTTCGAAAATTAATTATTAATTACTAAAAATTCAATTTAGCTCAAAATAAATCCCGATTAAATAAATGGACTTCACCATGGTCATCAGCATAATTTTCCGGTTCCAGGCCATCTCGGTTGAATTTTCGAAAAATAAATAATTATTTAATTTAATTCCGAAAATTAATATTTAAATACTAAAAAAATCCACTTAGGCCCAAAAAGCCTAATTGGAGCCCACTAATGGTCGGGAAATATCCCGAGGCACTTCTAATAATTAGTAGACCACGTCTACTTGCTAATTACACATTCAATTTATCTAATTCGCATCACAATTGGTTAATAATTGCTAATTTAATCTAATCTAACAACCTAAACATAATTAATTAAATATAAACCAACCTTAAGCATAAATTAGCCACTAATCCTGGATTAGTGAGATTACTCACCAAATCGCGCGCAAATCGGATCAATCCGACGGCGGCGACGCGAGGAACGATTGTTCCCAAAGCACAGCTCGGGTTCGGGGCCGGGAAATGGCCCAAAAGTGGGCTTGAAGATGCTGAAACCCACTCCGTGGGTCTGCTAGACGGAGCCGATCGGGGCTGCTCCGGCGGCTAGGGCGGCGAGGGGAAGCCGGCGGAGGGCGAGGGGGTCGCGGGGGTGGTCCGGCGGGGCTAGGCAGTGGCCGGAGGTGGCCGTATGGTGGCTGGTCGGTGCGGACAGGGGTGAAAATAGGGCCGATTCGTGCAGAGGGAGGAGCGGCAGCAAGCGACGGACGGCGGGACGGCGGCGGGCGCACGGGCGCGGCGCGGGTGCAGGCGGCGGTGCGACGGCGGGACGAGCGGCTCCGTCGAGCTGCAGCCGTGTGGCTTCTTCTTCCTCATTTCTGGTTCGGCTTGCTCAATCGTGCGAAGGAAAGAAAGAAGAAGAAGAAAGAGAGAGAGAGAGAGAGAGAGAGAGAGAGAGGAAAAGATAAGGGTGGACCGGTCAAAGGAAAAAAAGAGAGAAAGAGAATGGGCGGTGGGGGCAATTCGCACGAGGGGGAGGGGAGAGGAGAGAGGAGAGAGAAAGAAAAGAGAGAAAAAGAGAAAAAGGAAAGGAAAAGGGAGAGAAAGAAAAAGGGGGAGAGAGAGAAAAGGAAAATAAAATATGCATAATGCCTTTATGCAATTTTCCTTTCTCTTTTTCTTTCCTTTTCCTTTCTATTTTCTTTTGGTCTTCAAATTTCTTCCGATAATTTCTTTGTTGAAATTTTGGACTCGTCAATAAATTGACGAGCGATGAGACAGATCCTAAAATAAGAATTATGACGCGCTTAAAATTCGATTCCCGAAATCGAGTTCAATTTCGTGGTTAAAAATCGATCGGAAGTGATTTTAGCTCAATCCAACCAATTAGGTAGCTTTTAGGAATTTTACAGCTGATACATCCTTTAACGGCTTCATCTAATAGGTTAGTTAACTCGTGAGTGATCAGCTCGAGAAAAGGCCATAGGCACGCCGACGAAATGCTCATTTCATTTTATCGAAATGGGGTCGAATTTCAGGATGTCACACCTATGAAAATTTTACCCTTCATTAATTTCATTAAATTTATTATCAAATTGTTGAGCTAGATAACATGTGAAAGTTGATGGATCTATCACAAGTGTATCGATTTACGTTTTTCTGTGATATTAATACGATTTAACAAAATCTAATATATTGTAAATTTGTTATAAATGTATTAATTTGAGATTTTTGGTGATTAAAAATTTGTTTAAAGTAAATTTGTCATAAATGTACTAATTTGGGGTTTTAATGGTAAAAAAATTAATTTATGATAAATGTATCGCTAATGTTTCAGTTTAAGGTATATCGTGATATGAATCTAAAAACAAAATAAGTCACTTATTTTATTATTTTACCTGTGGGGGCAAAAACATCTTGGTCAGAGGAAGTAACAAAAATGACATAGGTTTTGTTTAGGATTAATACTACAAAGAAAAAAAACTCTAAATTGGCACACCTGTAACAAATTTACCCCAAGCTAATTTTTTTACTACAAAATACCCCAAATTAATATGTTTATGACAAATTTAACCTCTGATAGTTTCTATTAAATTATATTGTTAAATTGCTAAGCTGGATGACACGTGACAGTTGATGAGTGTACCGATTTGAGGTTTTAGCCTCTATTTATTACATGTATACCGGTTTGTAATTTTTCATATATTAATTCAATTTAATGAAATTAATAGAGGGTAAATTTGTCACAAATGTAATAGTTTGGGATTTTGTTGTAAAAGAAAAAAAAATTCTTGGTAAGTCTATTACAAATTGATCAATTTATGATTTTTAGTGGTCAAAAAAAGTAGTTTGTAGTAATTTTGTCATAAGTATACTAGTTTAGGGTTTTCTTTAATGTTAACCCTTTTGTTTATTCTTCCCTATTATCGTAGCCATACAGTGGACTTCGATAAAAGTCGAATAGTGGTTTATTTTCTTTCAATGAAAAAGACATGTTGTTCAATAAAAGAAAAAGAATGTAGAAGACATTCTTACTTCTTGACGTGACAAAAGCTTTTGCTTTGGGCTTAATGTAACGACCCCAACTCCATCTCTAGGATCACGAGCGCCAAGGGTTATTTTCGTAATGTCCCAGGCTTGTTGCCATCCCAATCCTTTTTATCTTATTATCATGCACATGTGGAAACATGAACAATTAACTCCTTGAACAAACAACAGTTGGAAGATTGGGACATACATCATCCAGAACACATTGATTTATATTATAATAGTCCTTTTTCAAGCCCTTTCTCTACAGCCCTCTTTTCTTTTTACATCACAAAGACAAGTATTCCACATAGGCCAAGGGAAATCCTAAAGGGAAATCCTATCTCATCTAGCATGACTACAACTCCCAAAACTGATGTGAGACTTCCATGCCTACAAGACTGAAAGATGAGGGATGAATTTTGGAGAAACTTAGTGAGTAAAATTCCTAATTTTCTGCTAGGAAAGCATCTCATCATCGAAATCTAGCGAGTACAACACTAGCAAACAGTGTTGATGACAGATCAATAACAAACTTGTTGCTACCCTTAACTACATGCAAATGTCCATTGCAACATGCTACAATGCATACTTACCTTTGGTTTATCAATAAATACATGAACATATGATACTTATGCATAACCGGCACTTATGCAAATTCATTTAGCGTTGTCCTAGCTCGACCAGGCCCTCCTGGCTCGACCAGGGCTTTCAGCTCCTCGCCGGGCTTCCTAACTTGACCAAAGCATCTAGGCTTGAGTGAGGTTTCTCGGGGCTAGCTTCTCAAGGCTTCTAGGTTCAAAACCCAAGCATTTGAGCTCAACCAAGGCATCTGGCTCAACCAAGACGTCCCGTTTAATGAATGAAGCATCACCTTCAATGCTATGTGGCGACGGGCACTTTTTCTTCTTTAAGTGCATGCATAAATACATCACACGAGTCCATTCTTACCTTTGGTTTATCAATAAATACATGAACATATCATACTTATGCATAACCAGCACTTATGCAAATTCATTTAGCATCGTCCTAGCTCAACTAGGCCCTCCCAGCTCGACCAGGGCTTCCATCTCTTTGTTAGGCTTCCTAACTTGACCAGAGCATCTAGGCTCGACCGAGGCTTCTCGGGGCTAGCTTCTCGAGGCTTCTAGGTTCAAAACCCAAGCATCCGAGCTCAACTAGGGCGTCTGGCTCAACCAAGACATCCCATTTAATGAATGAAGCATCACCTTCTATGCTATGTGGCGACAAACACTTTTTCTTCTTTAAGTGCATTCATAAATACATCACACGAATCCGTTCTTATCTTTTCTCTTATTTGACACATGCATAGCCCAAAGAAGTGCTCATTCGGTCATGTGCACCATGAGTTCTTGCATGACTCTAATAAACATGCCGGAACGATCCTTGGTCCATAACTTTAATCGATTACTTAGCACCGATCCCCGCACCAGACACGGCTCGGAAATGGCACGCCTCAATGCCGATCCGTGACCTTGAGGCTTGAGTACACCTCGCTTAAGTGAAGATCCTAAGCTTGAGGGACCTTGGTTCAACCCGATGTGAATGCACATGTATCAAGAATGACCCTTGGCTCGTGGTTTGATCCAACACCAAGCACAAAGTCCCCCACATCCACTTGGACTATAGAAATCGACATGCTTGGTGCCTTACCAAGACCTAGTGGATTTGGGCGATTCTCATACCGATCAAGACATAAGATCGACATGCCTCAATGTTGACTTAGGACCTTGCGGCCTTAGGCGGTCCCTGCACCAAGCGAGACTTGGACCTGGCATCTTATTTATGCCGAAACCAAGGCCTTATGGCTTGGGGCAACCTTGCCTTATGATGAAGTCAACTCAGACGAACCTCGGCGTCTTTCCTGGTGTGAACACTCAAACATGTGTTCAAGCACAAACATGAACAAAACCATATAAAAGATCCAACATCCTACCCACGGCTTGATGGGTGAGCACCTAACTAGACTCGACAGTTAAGACTACCGCCCTAGAGGAGATTTAAGGATCTTACTTACTTTGGCGAACCTA
Source organism: Eucalyptus coolabah (assembly GCA_014182585.1). Lineage (NCBI taxonomy): Eukaryota > Viridiplantae > Streptophyta > Magnoliopsida > Myrtales > Myrtaceae > Eucalyptus > Eucalyptus coolabah. The sequence goes on along the minus strand of CM024628.1, from coordinate 10,395,943 downwards.
GAGAACCAACTTAGATTAGCTTGAAGGATTAAGGATGCAAGGCCAAGATAAAATAAATAGATCAGGAAGATGGGAGTTAATGGCAAGGGGTGTAAGGTGGATGGGAGCTCCTCCTATTTATAAGCACGAAGCTCATCATTACTCATCCAAGTGGCCCAATCACATTTCTTTAAATGGCATGGCTATGCCATCAAGATGGCAAGTCCAGTTTGCAAGGTGGCATGCCTAGAGTCCTAAGAGAACACTTGTCATCTTCTTATTGGACCACTTTTTGACTTACTCTCCAAGGCTCAATTTAAGCTCATGATGTGCCTATGGTCCTAAGGGACACATAAGCCCCTTTGATGTCTAATTTCTTCTTCTAATTGGTTGGCTCTCACCTTGTTCACCAAGGCAATATTTTAGGTCATTAAAGCCTAAGAGTCCTTCGACCAAAAAAAAAAAAAAAAAGCCTAAGAGTCTAGAGGACACCTAAGCATGAATTGCTAACTTCTTCTCCAAGGCAAATCTCAAGCCATCATTACCAAGCCAAACGGTCCACTCTCGGGTCAACGATGGCCCAGAGTTAGGATGCCTAGAGATTCGAATGAATTGATGCCCTTTGGATGCCCGGTTGTATTATGAATACATGCTCGAGGTTTTCCTCGAGAGTTTCGGGATGCCCGGTGGTATGTCGGTACATAATTCCGAGAGGCAGGGGTAACCATTTTCATGGCAAGCCCTGGTAATTCCTCGTGATACCAAGTGGGATACGAGATGCCTGGAGGTGTGTGCCGGAGGACTTCACGACGCCAGGATTGGGTGCGAATGCCTAGAAGCACGCAAAAACATTGGTCCTCCGGGGGTGAAACCTTTGGAATGTCAAAACCGATGGTTCCACTAAGTGTGTGTGTGGTCTGGTTATAGGACTAAATTGTATGGCATGAAATGCGACGTGTCATTACGCTTTGGCCTTATGATCGGGACTTGTGTGACCGGGCATGATGCATCTTCATCGGTTGGAAATGCACCGGGTCATTGCATTGAAGAGTTATATGGTTTGGATGCATACTCATTCATTGATTGCCTATCCTGTCTATCTTGCATGAATCTAGATATTGATGGTACTGCATGATATAGCTTAATAAATCTTTTACTACTGAGTGGTTTTACTCACCCATTTTGGGGACTAACATTTCAAACTAGACAAGATACTTCTGCCGCCACCGCCACTAGCAAATGGACTGAGTGGTTGGACATGGTTGCGAGGAGGAGGACAATAGAGGAAGGAACTTTTGGATGCCGACACTAATTGATGGACTTTAAGTATACGACTGTTGGAAAAGATGTCGGTCATCTTTTGAAATATAACCGAGTATAGAAGACTACGGCATTTTGGTGTACCGACAAATGATGTCTATTTGATTTAAGTAAATAAAAGTGTTCGGCTTTAATCTATATAAAATGTTTAGTTGGTGTGTATTGTTTTTTGAATATAAGGAAGGGAGTTGTTGGATACGCTTCCGCCATATAAATTGCGCAAGGACCAATCTAAAGGATATAAACCCCTAGGATTAATAGACCTTCAAGTCAAGTAAGAGAAAGGTAAGCGAATTGTGGTGACCCCATCGGGTCAGGGGCCATTTGGGGGTGCCAAAATTCTACTAAACTATATTACATACGTCTACCGCTACCTGACTCCACACAATCCGAAACAAATCACACAACTAGAGAAAGGAGTAAACATCAATTCAAGAGAATGTCATAACAAAACGGCATATTTAAAACAAATGAGAATTTAGAAACTCATTTTATCTCAAATCACTACCACCATCTTCTGGAGGACCAAAGGTGTTTGTGTCCCTCCAGTGCTCTCGCACCCTACTTGGTATTACAAGGACCTCCGGTTCCATATTTCAGTCACCGGGCATCCGGAGCATGTTATGTCACACCTCCAGGCATCCCGCACCCCACCTGGCATCATGAGGAACCTCCAAGGCTCACCATGTCAATGATGTACCCATGCATCCGGTACGTGTTACGTCACACTCCCGGGCATCCTGCCTTCGGGGAACCTCCGAGGCTTACCATGTCATGATGTCCCCAGGCATCCAGAGGCATCGCCATCACGATCCTCTAGGCAACCCGACACCCAAGGCATCATTGTCCCAAGGGTCTGACGGCATCAATAACGTTTCAACCATGGTGTAGTAGTTTAATCAATTTAATGCCAAAACATTTTCGTATCGACAGTAAGAAAACTGCTTTAGTTTTCAAAATCCCCAATTCATGGTATAAAGCAACGTGCAATGTAAACTTTAGAGATATACCAAATCAGTGGCAATAAACCCCACATAAAATCCAAAGTTCAAATACCAGAATAATTCAAAATAAATCTTTATCGTTCCACGCGGATCATAGTCTGAAATTCATAAGTGTGGGCTTAAATCGTGTTCATGCCTCAAAACTTGATAATTTTCATCAAAACAGTACATATATCTTGAAATGTTGAAAACGACACATCGGTGGTTCGAAAGTTTTGGGTCCTGACCGTAAGATTTTGAAATCAAGGTTTTGAAATACCAAGATCGACACGTACATGTTTCCAAACTCAAACAAATCCATTCAAACACAACAATCCTTTCTCAAATAGTCCAGGGTCAATCCGACAATCTCTGAATTCACAAATTAATGCAAATATCCTAGAATAGAATTAGTTTGCAGAACGCATTTCATCAAGCAGTAACTGAGTTCACGCGATATAGGTTAGTAGATATTGACTTGCCTCAAGTCCGGTGGCGTTGGTGATAAGCGAACCGTGAGCTGTGGCTACAAGCACGGCTAAGGCGAGCTGCTAATCTTTCAGTTCGGCTGCAGCTGAGGGACGGCAGTGAGGAAGGTTGGTGGCGCGGGGTCAGCAGCAAGGCGTGAGTGAAACAGCGCTGGAGTTTGGACTGGAATTTACCGAATTCTGGGTGAAGAAGAGAGTCGACAGTATTGAAGTGAAGCCGAGCGCGAGAGGGAAGAAGACTGCACCTTCTGCCTTCTTGTTGGATTTCAAATTGTTGACTGATGAAGTCAACCTTTCTCCTCCAGCTCGTGGCAGCCAGAGAAGGAAACAGCGGACATCTCCAGCTCTTGCATGGACTTGTGCATGGCCAAGTCTTTATTTGTGTGCTGGAGTTGACACGTCTCGGTCAACATGGCAGCAGATGGGAGTTCGGCTGGCTGAGGAAGGGGAAGAGGACGTGGCTGCCATCTTGCATTTTTCATGCAAGAACGTGGCTCCTTCTTGTTGACTAATTAAGTCAACAACTCTTCATTCGGTGGGCAGCAAAGGGCGAAGACAACACCCATGGTTTGGCCTTGGAATGACACTTGCAATTCTCATGCAAATGACGTGCCTTCATGCATGGTCAGAGACAGCAACGGTTGTCCACGAAGTGAAGCAAACGTGGCTGCAGAGTTAGAAGTTAATGGTCTTCATTTCTGCATGGGGGAGGGTGGCTGACGTAGCTGCAGAAATTACAAGTCAATCTTCCCCATTTTGTTGACTCCTTGATAGACGTATGCATGGGAGATGCATGGCGTGGCTGCGGGGCTTCGTTCCGGCGTAGACGTGAGCTGAGAAAGACCTCCGATCCTTCTGCCTTGCACGTACACATGAGGGACGGTGGAAGTCTTCACGAAAAATGGCTTGACAATGTGTTATTTAGAATGAGCCTCGGTTTCGCGTGTGATGTTACGTAAGGAAATTTCCGACGAGACTATAAGTTACTTGATGATCGGATCATCTCGACGTGGCAAAGGCGTGACTATGAGGGTACGTCGTAAGATCATCAAGAAACGTGACGTCTCAGTCTGGTGATGGAAATGATGAAATGGCATCCACAAGTGGTGCCAATGACATAGTCTGACAACATACTCATCTACCCATCACGAACCATTACGTACTCGAGGTCCGCGAAATCCGGATGTCACACATGGTCGGTGCATTACCAATCCATGATCGTACATCACCAATTCAAGATTCATTTTTGATCGCTAAGACTTAAATAGGGAATAATGCATTTTTGGTTGGAAAGTGATCACATTTGATCAAGTCGAATCGTCTGTGTATCGGTGCATAGCTGGGCGGAATCACCTATGGCAGAGCGCTATGACCGATCATGACTACGATCATGACTATCCGCCGATCCAAAATCATCCCGTGACCAATCCTCGTGATCAAAAGGTCATCTTATGAGCTGGTGATCCTATCCCATTAATATATTAGGTAGATAATTCACGGGCAACACCTCAACTAGTTCGTGACCGGTCGGTCGGTCGGTCATTCAGACCATGACCGATTCTTGATTCATTGCTGATCGAACCAATCGATCCATGGTCAATGGCCCATGATCAATCCTTTTAGGACATTATGGCCAATCCTTATGAGCTCAAAAATCGAGGGTGTTACACTTAAGCACTTTGAGATTTATGACATGTGTTAACACCTAAATTTTGGCAACCCATTTAGTCATTTATTGCATAAAAATTAGGAGTTAATTTTATCCCTGAAAAAAAATATTAATTGCATAGCATATAGATTTAGGTACATTTAGTTTGCATATTTTGCATTTTATTTATTGGACCGATGGTGGACGGGTTCGAATTAATGTTTCGAGCTTAAATTGACAAGTCGGACTAAGCCCACGAAAAGAGCAAATTAGCCCAAACCCATTGTTTTTTTTAATCAATTATCTTGTGAAAAATTGAAATTTGATGTGATATTCTGATGATTTTTTTTTAAATTGAAAAAACCGCATTGCAATCTCATCTTTATCAATAGGCGAGAAAATCATTAGAGATATTTGGGAGATAAGGAGAATAAAAATATTTTTTGTGATCAAGAGGTTATCGGCAATCTTTTTGTTAGATGAAATATTGATAAAAAGATTACATTTTGTTTTAGCCTATAAAAGAGCGGGTACGGAGGTCGAAAAAGGGGGTTCGGTTCTTGGTTTCGAAGGGGAGAAGAGAGAAAAAATCAAAAGCAGAAGCAAAGTACAATTAGCGGGGTTGAGGTGACGTTCTTGTTCATCGTCTTCCTCACCCTTGCTCTTGCACCGTTGCAACCTCCGATCCCGTGATTCCGGCAGTCCGTCGCCGCAGAGCCCGCGCCATGATCCGCCACGCTCAGCCCTAGCGACGACCCATGGCCTCCGACCCATTTTTTCCTACGGGTCACCGGAGTTCCCCGACGCTGCTCGAGATCCGAACCCCGCATAGCACCTGCTGTTGCAATTGGCGGTGACTCGCGAGTCCCCCACGCCGGCCTCCGCTGTTCCGTTTGTTGCCGAGCTTTTTCGCCGCCGGTTTGCCCTCGTCGGACCTCCAACCGGCAGTGACCAGCCTCCTTGTGACTTGCCACGAGCACAAGGCCCGGAAGGAAAAAGAAAAGAAAAAAATAAAAAAGAAATTAGGTAGTTTTATTTTCTTTTTCTATTAGCTTTATTTTACTTATTTTTTTAAGTTTAGTTGTTATTGTGAAAATTTGAAGTGATCTTCATTTCATGAATTTTGTAGGCATTATCCGCATGGTCTTCCCCATAATTATTGTAATCACTAATTTGATCCGTAAGATATTGGATCATTTTTTAATTATATTAATTTTTGGGGTTTGTCGATAGTATTTTAAGTGTTAAATCAATATAATTATTAATTTGATCCGTAAGAATTCGGATTAGATTTTTAGTTATTTTGAACTATTCGTCGTGATAATTAGGGATAGGATAATCGTTAATTTGACCTGTGAGACAACAATTTATTTTTTCAATTATTTTAATCCTTTATTTGATTGGATGCTTTGATTAGTTTAAATACAATGTTTATTTGATAATTGCTTGTTTTGGAGAACCATTAAAAAAAATGCAAAAATATTTGAATTAGGATTCGGTTTGTTTTGAAATATTTCTTGTTATCATGCATATCTAGAATAGAGATTTTATTTAAAAATATAAAATAAAAAATGCATTCGTTTAGGATGTTAGTTTTTGTTTAATTTAAGTTGCATGTTTAATTATGTGGCAAGTTTTAATTTTGAATTTCATAAAAAAAAAACATAAAAAACATCAAGCATATGTCATGTAGAATTAGGGCATGCTTTTGTTAAGAATGATTATATGCACATTATATAGAATTAGGTTCAAGAAATGTACGTCATTTAGTGATTACTAGATTCATTTAATTAAAACTTCCTCGTCATTAGACTAGGTTATTTAATAAATATCGTGTGACATATAACTCGTATACTAAATTGTATGTTGCGTGTCATTTTAGTTAAAATAATTTTGTATGTTATTGCATCGCATTACCTGTCATTAGAATTAGGTCATTTGATTGCATATTTAATTACTCTAGGATAGATTGCATGCTTATTTATGACATACAATTTTGGTCATGTTATCATATCATTTCATGTTAGAATAGTGACATGCATTGCATAAGTCATGATTTTCATTAAATAAATGAAAAAAAAAAAATTAAAATTGCGTGTTAATTAGAAATCATATCTAAGGTTGCTGATGTGAATTCTGATTTAATAATGCAGATGCTTTCGTTGCTTCTATGTATGTTTTGCAATATTTAATTGCTTTCTTAAGTGCTAAATTGGTGGTATGCGCACATGTATGATCACCTTACATGTTAGAAAGTTAAATTAGAATCAATTCAATTGCAAAACATTTTTGAAAATAAAAAGAATGGTATCGAAAGAGCATTAGAGAAATCTAGTGTAACTAAGTCCCCGTACCCTTAGTCTCTGGTTCGTAGGAGTAAAGTAAATCTCCCGTTACTTTGCTTGAGTTTCTAATCGACCCACCAAAAATAGATTAGTGGTGACTCGATTGAAAATCATTTGCATGTTAAGAATTCAAACTTAAGTCGCGAATTGGTATGGGCTTGGGAGAGCCCGAACTAAGCTTAAAAACTTAGTAATCCATTAACCTACTTTTTAGGTGGTGATCCCGAAAAATTGGATCGCGACAGTATGAGTTTTATATTCAAATTAGGTTGTTTATTTGTAAACACCATGGGTTTGGGTTTAATATAAGTTTAGGAAATACTTGAGTCTATAAGTGATTGTAAGTCTAATTCTCCAATCGCTTATTAATTGCTTACTCTTTTCGTGAATGTAGAGACCAACACTAAGATTGAACCATATGTATCTTTGGTGCCTTTCATTGTTTCTCGTTTATATTTTCCGCAATTTTGGCATTAACTTAAATTGAAAAATCCAATATTTTTTCTTTAAAACATATATCCTACCAGCACCAGTTATTTACAACTAGTTATAAATTTTGAATCCACAAATAGCATATAGTTATTGATAAGCAATTGTAATCCTAGGCACAAAGCGTTATAATTTAATAGTTGTTATCCACAACAAGTTACATTTTCCAAGATCACGAGGATAACCAACAAACAATCATGTGATTGCATCGATCCATCATCTTTTTTTATTTGAGCTTCAACGCTTAGCAAAATCTATGATAGTTCGCTGTCAATCTTTTATAAATATTTTAGAGTTCCAAATTCACTACGAATGCGTTACCATGAATGTAATCAACCAATCTCTTATAGAAAAATTCTTGTTTACACTATCAACATATTCTATTTATGTAGATCTAACCAATCACTTCTTAGGTCAATTGTGCATGAATCACCCGTAAGACCGGGTGAACTATGACAATGAGCGGTCTATTCATTAGTAATGAGAGAATAGAGCGATGAGAGTAGGATTTGAAGATGCAAATTCTTAAGCACATCCATAAACTGTGATATCCTAAAATTCGACCCCGTTTCGATAAAATGAAATGTGCATATCGTCGGTACGCCTATGGTCCTTTTTCTTTGAATTGATCACTCACGAGTTAACTAACCTATTGGGTGAAGCCGTTAAGGGATATATCCACGGTAAAATCCCTAAAAGCTACCTAATTGGTTGGATTGGACTAAAATCGCGTTCGGTAGATTTTAATTATGAAATTTAATTCAGTTTTGGGAAATGAATATTCGAGCGTATTACAATTCATTTTTATGACCGTCTCATCATCTATCAATTTATTGCCGAGTCCGAAATTTCAAGAAAGAAATTATCGGAGGAAAAATCGAAGACCGAAAGAAAATAGAAAGGAAAATGGAAAGAGAAAAGAAAAAAATAATAATGGTATTATTCTTTTTCTTTTCTTTTTCTCTCTCTTCCCTCTCCTCTTCCCTGCCCCTTCGTGCGGACGCCCCCCCCCACGCCTACTCTCTCTTTCTTTTCCCTCTTTCACTAGTCAAAAGCCTATCCCTTCTCTCTCTCTCTCTCTCTCTCTCTCTCTCTCTCTCTCTCTCTCTCTCTCTCTCTCTCTCTCTCTCTCTCCCCTCTCTTCTCTCTTCTCCTCGACGTGACCGACTTCTTCTTCTTCTTCATCTTGTTCTTCTTCGTGCAAACCAGCGAACCAGGAAGAGGAAGACAGTAACTCGCCGAGATAGCAACCAGTCATCGTCGCCGCCCGTGCCGCGCCGCGTGTCCGCCGCTCGCCGCGAGCTCCGCCAGCCACCATTCCTTGCGCCCAGGCGTCTTCCCCGTGCGATTTCAGCCACTGTCTAGCTCAGCTCGACGCCTCCAGCCGCCGCTCGCTGCCATCCCGACCTCCCCGGTGTCCCCTCACCCTCCGCCGGCCTCCCCTCGCCACCCGAGCCGCCGGACTAGCTCCGGCCAGCCTAATCCAGCAAACCCGCGAGTGGGTTTCCAGCGGCTTTAGGCCCGTTTTTGGGCCATTTCCGGGCCTCGAACCCAAGTCGTGCTTTGGGAAGTTTTATTCCTCACATCATCCCCGTCGGACTGATCCGATTTGCACGCGATTCCGGTGATTAATCTCACTAATCCATGATTAGGTGGCTAATTATGCTTAAGGGTTGTTTATTTTTAATTAATTAAGTTTAGGTGGTTAGATTATAATAGATTAGCGATTATTAGTTAATTGTAATGTAAATTAGACAAATTGAATGTGTATTTAGCAAGTAGACATGGTCTACTATTTATTGAAAGTATCTTGGGATTTTTCCCGACCCTTAGCAGGCTTCAATTAGGTTTTCCGGGCCTAGGTAGAATTTTTGGTATTTAAATATTATTTTTCGGAATTAAATTAAATAATTATTTATTTTTCGAAAATTCAACTAGGATGGCCCGCGATCGAGAATATTATGCCGATGACCGTGGTGAAGTTCGTTTATTTAATCAGGTTTTATTTTTGGGCTAAATTGAATTTTTAATATTAATTATTTAATTTTCGAAATTAATTAATTAATTATTTATTTTTCGGAAATTAAGGTTGAGATGGCCGATGAACGAAATCTTGTGCTGATTGTCATGGCATAGTCCGTTTGTTTATTTGAGCTTTGAATTTTGCCAAATTGAATTAAATGTGGAATTTTAGGATATATTCCTAAATGGTTATTATTAATTATTTCATTGAGAAATTGTTGAGTATTGATTGTCGATATCGAAAGTGGTCGAGTGGGACCGTAAAGCCATTGAATTTTGAAAGTGGTTGAGTGGAACCGTAAAGCCATTGAATATCGAAAGTGGTCAAGTGGGACCAGTAAAGCCATTGAACTTTGAAAATCGTCGAGTGGGGCCGTAAAGCCATTGAATATCGAAAATGGTCGAGTGGGACCGTAAAGCCATTGAATATCGAAAGTGGTCGGTGGGACCGTAAAGCCATTAAATATTGAATGTTGTCGAGTGGGACCGTGTCTTCCACCTATGCTTAAGATGTGATCTCGAGGATCGTGATTCGTAATTGGGGATTGAGATGGAATAATCGAATCAACCTAGAAATGGTCCAACTGACATGTAATCGACTAAGTCGATTGAACTGTGATTTGACTGATTGTGCATTGAGATATATAAAGTATATGTATATAACATTGAATTACAGTTGAGACCGATGCCAAGGTACGTCTTATGCCCCGTGCGTGTATAAGCAGCTTATAGTATAATGGTTTACTAATCGGGTCTTAGTGGGGTAGAACTCGCTGAGACGTAGTCTCATCCCGGTTTGGGAAAAATATTTCAGGACCCCGCCGAGGAGCCGAGGAGGAGGAGTCTCGAGAAGGAGAACTCGGGGTGAAACTTGAGGAGAAGGATTTTTGGAAGAAGAAGATAATCTCGAGAGGGGTCCCGAGTACGACCCGGATGGATTGAGATTCCATCTTCTTTTGTGAACTCTATTTTGATGTGAATAGAGTTTAGAGTAAAAAGTTGTGAAGTGCTTTGGTTTGTGTTTGTATAAAAGTTTGGTTATAAGTTTCAATATGAAAAATATGTTCCTGCTTTTCTATCCCATTGTTTTATTGTCTGGGGATTTATAATTGCTTCCGCATGTGCTTAAAAATTGAAAGCGTCAGCGATACATAATCTTGGGATATCGTATTTTAAAATCGACCAAGTAGATGGATGTGTGCGTGCCCAAGGATCGGGGCGTGACATATACACACGCTCTTGTCACTTTTTTCTCTCTTCAAATTTTCTAAGGAAAATACCAAAAGCATATCTCATAGTTGACCTAATAATCACTTATATACCGTATACATGCATAAGTTTTGCCTTTGGTGGACATTTTTCACTTTTGCATCAATTATCATTGCATCCCTATTTACGAAAATATTATTTTCTTTTCAACGTGTCCATTTCCATATCCTAACTCATAGCACCTGTGCATAGCACTTAAAATATTTTCTTTTCATAAATGTCAATTTCCAAATCCTAAATTTTCACTCCAGTGCGTAGCACTTAAAATGTTCACTTTAAGTGCGTGCTGGCAAAATCCAAAATGGGAGTGGACAGCACCCGGAAAGCGATGGGATGTTTGAACTTGTCGGTGAAAAAATGTCAATTTGCACGTATCATCGACAGTGCACGCAGTCACACATTCCCGACGTATTCATCACATAGCCATGCGTTGAAGTATACCTTCAAAGTCAGATGGTTTTGATAATCAAACATGCACAATTAGAGTGTTCCTTCTCCATGGAAAACAGCGAAAATCAATATTCAGTTTTCCTTTGCTTTTCAGCTTTTTATGTTAATATAAGCCACCATTCGCAGCTTTCACAGACCTTCTGCTGGTTTCCGATGACTGGTGGCCCAAGGAAGGTGGGCGCTTTCAAAGAAGAAAAGAAGGCCTAACATGAACATGAAGAGCACGTCAGATAAGCCAGGATGACCTGCCTGGTGACCATGCAATCGTGTGCATCAATCGACGAGAACAGCGACCATAATTGAAGCCTCTTGCACGAAGCAGGCAAGTCATCCTTGGCTTACAAACCAGACTCGTCATGTCATGTAAGGCCTCTCTTCCTCACAAAAACACTCCAATGCCTCTTGGTGTGTGATGTGATAAAGAAAAAGAACAGACAAATTTCTTCTTCTCCTGCTCCTCCTCCTCCTCCTTAAGTCAATTTGCCTCATAATCTTCTCTTTTAAATTTGTCCTTTTCTTTTTTTGGTAAAAACATGTAACGATAGTTATCATCATTTTAGAATATCATTGTTTTATATGCAGAGGGCTTACAGGTGTGCAAACGTGCAAAAGAGCCAGTCGAAAATTATGAGAAGATATCAAAGGAGGGTTCTTAATCAGTCATTTATCAGCTTCATCCTGTTACATATTCCTTGAAGCAACTTGGGTTGAAGTCATTATTCCGGGGCTTTAGTTGCGTTTCGGTGATAAGTTTGATTCATACAACTCTTTATCGCACTGCATTTTATGGATCAGCTTGGCAATGAACTATATCAGATGATTTTTTGCCATATTATCCTGATGAAGATGATTAAATGAGGTCCCTTATGATGCAGAGTTTGAACTAAGTATTTATTTCTTTGCAAGAACCGCTTGCCGACGCTAGATATGAGCGGCTGAAAATTAAAATTGACATTTTCCAAAATAAGGGTACTACTTTGGTCCAAAAAGTAATTTTGCCATGCAGCTTTTAGCTTGAATTCAAAGATAATTTGATTCTCTATACCCACAACTCTCATCCTCAACACTGCATAGGTGTCTCTGTTCCCGACCTTCATAATACCTCCACATGGAATGCTTCTGACCGTTCTCCATCAAAAGCAGCACAATAGGATTCTTGACTAGAGTTGAATTCTATTTGAAGCTATCTTCTTTTAGCGAGAGCAATTTTGGCAAGCAGAATGATAAACCTCTTATCCTTCGATTCTTTCTTTTATTCTTTTGTGTGCGTAGGGGATCCAAATGGCATGGACACATCAACTTGTGAAAGATGCCCTCCAGGGCAAAAGTCTATGACTCTGCCACTAAACAGAGGGTTCTTTTTTTCGGTGTTTTGATTGGCTTCTCTCACTTGTCTTACGTCTTGCACTTTTCCTTGGAATTGATATTGCATTTGTTGCAGTCTCTCCAAAAAAATACCCCGATGGGGACCAGTTGACTTACATGTCGTGGACCGATAATATGATCATCAATTGACAGGGAATATCATCAAAAGGATAAGAACGCAATGCTTTCTACAGTTGTAACTCTCATTCCCTTCTGAAATTTTCATTTCTGGAAAGCGCAGAGACATTTCCATGCGTAGCTCCACAAGTGCAGCTGAAGTTAAGTTTTTTGAATTAAAGGTTGCCAGAGATATGTACGGCTTCCAAACTGAGAGAAATAGAAATGCTTGAAGTACACCTGAGATACTACTTACCCATGCAGAAGAATGATCACATATAGGAACATTAGACTTAATGATTCCTCCATCTCAAAGTGAGAAAATATATATACATCTCTAAAGAAGGCATACTAGACTGTGATCCCTAGTGGAAGACGAAAAAGATCTTCAGAGAGGAAACCAAGTGTCAATATTTCTCTTCCCTACATACGACAGACAACCCCCAACTACGTCAAAAATCTTTCAAGTCACTCAAGGGGAGGAGATGATAGCTTGTTGGCATAAGTGATGGTAAGAGCCAAGTGAAGAAATCGCAATTTTTGTATATTGTATTTTGATCTCTCTTGTACAAAGCTATATATAAAGATATTACAAGAGCCCTAAATTAGGGATGATTGAGGATGCTTAAGGCAAGTAGAGAAAATACGGAACAATATCAACAATATCTTAAATTAGATACAAAAGATAATATTGCTGACTAGAAACGTTATCACCCTCCCATAAGCGAAGCATTGTCAACAATGTGAAGCTTGGACCGTAAAAGACGAACCCGTGCTGATGACAGTCCTTTGGTGAAGATGTCCGCGATTTGATCACTGGTGTTGATGTAACGGATGTCAAGTAACTGGCGACCCACCAATTCACGAACATAATGATAATCTATTTCAATGTGTTTAGTGCGACTATGAAAAACTGGATTCCGAGTTAAAGCAATGGCAGAGATATTGTCGCACCACAATATGGGAGCGCGTGGGAGTGAGATTCGTAATTCTCGGAGAAGAGATAGGAGCCATTGAATTTCAGCAGCTGTTTGAGCAAGTCAACGATATTCGGCCTCTCGTAGAAGAACATGCAACAAGAGGGTTGCTTCTTTGCACTCCAAGAAACAGGGGTTGGCCCCGAGAAATAAACAATACCCACTGGTAGAACGACAATCATCGGGACTGCCAGCCCAGTCAAAGATCACAATAGGCATGTAAAGAAATAGGACCAGGCTGAATCTGCATGCCATAAGAGATTGTCCCTTTTAAATAGCGAAGGATACGCTTTACAGCATGCCAATGGTGTTCTTCGGGTGCTTTGAGAAATTGACAAGCCTGATTAATAGCATAGCTAACGTCAGGACGACTAAGAGTAACATATTGAAGTGCTCCAACAACACTCCTATATAGTGTAGGATCTGAGACAGGGTCACTACTTGAATGACCGAGTTTATTCGAGGTAGCAGGGCTAGAAACAGGCTTGCAGTCCAGCATATTAGTACGAGATAAGAGGTCACGAATATACTTTGCCTGATGAAGGAAGATATGATGGGGGTTTCGTTGAACAAGATGAATGCCCAAGAAATAAGTCAAGGGGCCTAAGTCCTTCATCTTGAATGAGTGATGAAGTTCCTCAACGATAGCAGAAATAGCCTTGGAATCATTTCCTATTAAAATAATGTCATCAACATAAGATAAGAGATATATAATAGTAGAGCCATGACTGTAAATGAAGAGGGACGGATCCGAGATAGTGGTTGAAAAACCAATGTCTTCTAGCCGAGCTGTAAATTTTTCAAACCAAGCGCGAGGCGCTTGCCATAGACCATAAATAGATTTGTGCATTAAGCAAACCGAATGAGGAGCAACAAGATCAACATAGCCTGGTGGTTGAGCCATATATACGGTTTCCTGAAGATCGCCATGTAAAAATGCACATTCAACATCGAGTTGTTGAATCGTCCATCCATAAGTGACTGCCAACGTGAGAATGACCCGAATGGTAGTATGCTTTACAACAGGACTAAAAGTGTCCACAAAGTCAATGCCGGGTTGTTGATGAAATCCTTTCGCTACGAGGCGAGCTTTGTAGCGACTAATGGTGCCATATGGGTTTTGTTTTATCCGATAAACCCATTTGCAGCCAATGACGTTCATGGTTGGATTAAATGGCACAAGGGACCAAGTGTGTTGTTCTTGTAAGGAATTAAATTCCTCATCCATAGCTTTTCGCCATTCAGGTGATTTGGAAGCTTGAGTGTAGCACGTTGGCTCCAAGGGAAGAGAAGAAGATAAAGCAATAGGATAACGAGAAGTAAAGGTTTTTGGTTTGAAAATACCATGTTGAGAACGTGTGATCATGGGATGAGTGCGGGTGGGAGGTGGTGGGGGAGGGGGTGGTATAGGGAAGATAAAGGAGGAGATTGTGGTTCATCTATAGTTAACGAAGCAGAGGCAGCACCGTTGGCGGGGCTAATGGTGGGCTCAACCCATGCGGTATCCGTGGGGGAGGTTGATGGTAGCCGATGGAGATAGGACCAAGTGAGGGTAAAGTGGTAGGAGATTTTGGAGAGTTAGAGTTTGTGATAAACGGGTAAACAGATTCATCAAATTTAACATGACGAGATATGTAAACTCAGTGACTTTGCATGTCATAGCAGCGATACCCTTTATGAGAGGTACTATAGCCTAGAAACACGAAGAAGAGCGGAACTCCAATTTGTTAGAACAATAGGGACGAAGCCAGGGATAACAAAGGCATCCAAAGGCTCGTAAATGAGAATAATCAGGAATTTGTTGAAACAATCGTTGATATGGGGAAATTTGAGAAATAATAGGCATGCGGTTGATGAGATATACAGCTGTATTGAAGGCTTCAAACCAAAAGCGAGAAGGCATACCAGCTTGAGCTAGAAGGGTGAGACCGCTTTCAACCACATGACGATGTTTTCGCTCGACGACACCATTTTGTTCAGGTGTATGTGGGTAGGAAAATTGATGACGAATACCATGTGTATGAAAATAAGATTCAAGTGCATCACTAGTGAATTCGCCACTAGCATCGGAGCAGAAGAATTTAATTCGATGGTTAAATTGATTTTCAACTTGCGGTTTGAAAGCCATAAAAATTTCGTAAAAATCAGATTTATGGCGCATAAGAAATATCCAGCTGTAACGAGAGAAGTCATCAACAAACAATACATAATAAAAGAATTTTGATATAGAAGACACTGGGGCAGTCCCCATACATCACAATGAATCAGTTCAAGTGGAAATTGAGTGTGTGTGTGAGACAACGAAAAGGGTAACTTGCAACTTTTGCCTAACCGACATGCAGAACACGAGAGTTGTCACGCTTATTTGATATTTGAAGCTGTTTAAAAATAAGATGTTGAATAGCTGTAGAAGGGTGGCCAAGACGATGATGCCGGGGAGGAGTTGATGCGAGAAGAAAATGAAACTTGAGGTTTGAGGCAAGGTTTGGGGAACCGCATAGGATAAAGCCCATTCTCAGGTCCAACCGTGGTGCAGAATTTGCTTCGTTAACTTGTCCTTCACAAAGAATTGAGAATCATCAAATAGAAAATAACAATTATTGTCTTTAGCAAAATGACTAACTGAAATTAAATTGGCAGATGCTAGAGGACAACGAAGTATATTAGTTAAATTCATGGAGGAAGCGGGATGTGAGAGAGAAGTGGAACCAACATGAGTAATAGACAAACCTTGGCCATTTCCAACCTGAACTTTATCAGAACCACTATAGGGAGCGGAGATGGAGAGATTACCTAGATCTGCGTAATATGATGGCTGGCGCCGCATATCGGTATACCAAGTGCCATTGTCGGAGGTGGTGCAATAGCCATGGCAGCAAGTTTTTCAAGAGGATTGCGACCATGATATGCATAGTTCATGCGATGATAGCGATCCAATGGCACTATGGCCATGTTTGTTGCGATTTGACAGATCAGCCGACCAAGAAAAACAATTGACGACCTTGATGTCGAAATGATGGAGTAGGGAGAAGTCGACTTGATTGGAATGATCCCCGCTGCGTCCTCTATAACCAGTGCCACTCCTATTGAGATTAGGTGTGAATGAGTGCTGTCCAGGAGAAAGAGTTCGAGGTTGCCGGTTTGCAACGAAGGAAGTAGTAGTTTTGGATAATGAATCATTAGTGATGCTCAATTCTTCAGAGAGTAGGACATTGTGTAAATCTTCAATAGTGATGGAAGTTTGATGAGCACGAACACGAATAGAGGATGCAAAGGAGCGGTAAGCAGCAGGCAATCCATCGAGAATGCAAATTAGGAGATCATCATCACTTACTGGAGATCCACAAATTGCGAGTTTATCAGCTAAAGTTTTGAATTGTTGGAGATATTCTTGCATGGTGAGGTGGCCCTTCTTGAGGTGATGTAATTGTCTTTTAAAGACATTACATGAGCAGGAGTGAGAGAGGCATAGCGACGAGCGAGGACATCCCACGCAGCTTTTTGCGATGTAGCACCAACTACATATGGAAGTGCAGATTCAGACAGAGTAACGTTGATCCAGGAGAGTAGCATTTGATCTTTTTTCGATCCATGTCTTGTAATTTTCATCAGTTGAAGTAGGCGCTTGGGAGGTTCCATCAATGTAAGACATGAGGTTGTGACCTTTGAGAATTGGTTCGAAAAGAGAACGCCAAAGAAGATAGTTTGAGCTGTTCAATTTGATGGGTATCAAGTTGGATATGTTTGAGATGACGAGTGAGGGAGATGCCATAGATGAAGACAAGCCTGTCGACATTCTCTTTGGGAAGAAGAAAGTCGATGAAGAATGAGAGGAGAAGGAGATTTGAGGATCGTAAGGCGAATTACGCGAGATGCAACTCTGATACCATGAAGAAATCGCAATTTTTGTATATTGTATTTTGATCTCTCTTGTACAAAGCTATATATAAAGATATTACAAGACCCCTAAATTAGGGATGATTGAGGATGCTTAAGGCAAGTAGAGAAAATACGGGAACAATATCAACAATATCTTAAATTAGATACAAAAGATAATATTGCCGACTAGAAACGTTATCACCAAGTAGCGAAGAAGGCCAAGTAAGAGAAAACAACGGAAACCAACACTTGGTTGCATAAGTTGCTCATCACAGTTGCAAGGCTGCAAGGCCAACCCAACCCATCCTCCTCTCCCTATATTGACCTGCATACCCGATAGCCGTCCCCGCTGCACATCCACATATCATCAGCACCTTCGTTGCATGCATCATTAAAATAAATTCACCAGTTGTAGCTTGAAGTTAAGTTAAAGAAGCCATATATGAGTGACACTCCATTTATTTCTTCCCTCATGTCCTCTTAAGTTAAGAATGAGCTTTCCAATATCTATATGACCAAGTCAATACCACAGAGCAAGTTCCTTAATAACCGCTTCACCTAGACTCTCGGACAAGTGCGGGATAGGTTTTCAAATAATTTCATTTGAGAGTCCACACCCCTCATAGTAAAATCACAATAGCAAACTCTGATATTCTTCTTTGAATTTTATGGAAAGTAGAAAATTTCTTGCCTCGGTGATCTTAAGAAGCACTAAGGAATATGAGGGAGCGAGTCTCTATCTTAGTGTTACTATTGGATGTACCTACAATATGTAGTTTGATACAAATCTTTACAAATTGTGTCTTTCATTAAGATTGCATTTGGCAGTCAAGATAAAATTTAATTTATCCTATCTTGTGTTTGCTACATGCTCAAAATATGATAAAGTCGAATATAAGGAAGATATAGACTGGATAAAATTATTCCATAGGGAAGACGGGATAAAGGTGGATAGGATATCTAATATCCATAATAGGAAAATTATTTTTCTCGAATAAAAGACTTCTTAAATTAACAAAACTAAAATTATATTTCAATATAAATAATATTTCGATTCTAATATAAGAAATTTAAAATAACAAAAAATGGCAATTTAGTTATTTTAATTTTATCTTATATATATATATATATATATTTAAATTTAATGCTATTTTACAATATAAATATATATTCATATTTATTACATGTTTTAGGTATTTTAGGTATATTAGTACCATTTGCTACTTAATAAAGTTTTATTAGAGAATGATGGAAAATGGAAGAAAGAAATAAAAATAAAATAATTTAAAAAGAGGAAAATAAAAAATACAAATAGAAAAAAGTAGGCAACAAAGTGTTGCAATAGATTTTTACCATCTCCTTTTGCAAAGTTTTTGATTTATTTATACTAATATGCCTTTTATACCAAACACTCTACAAGATATGATATCAATATATCCGACTTTATTACCGTAATCACTAAACGATGGATATAATATAACAAAATCCTTGGATTTTATATTTTGTCTTATCAAGTTCTATCCCGATTAAAAATTTGCATGACCAAACGCAGTCTAAGAGTTAATGATTTTGAATAACTAGAAAAATTATATTTAATGATATTGTGGATGATCTTTATTTGAGGAGATAGTGAAAATGTGAATTCAGCGGAAGATTTTCATAGATTACATGAGAGTTTACTTACACATATTTTAAGGGAATGATGTGGTATATTTAGACTATGTAACTGAAACGAATGGAACATTGAAGGACTGATCAATGACCGGTGAAAATAAGAGGAATTAAACTCATGCCTTAGTAGATGTTATGATTTCAAATTTTGGGGATATCGTGAGATTAGGTTTTTAATGTCGAAAAACAAGAGAGAACTTGATGGTGCTAGAGAAACTATCTCATGGTTAATATTGTAGCAAATAGCGAGCGATCAAACAATAAATTAGATAGAATTAAAGAAAATAAATCAGATATCATATTTACATGATTTGATTGTAGTGACCTATTTTTACAGGGTGAGCAGCAATGAATTATACTATAGATCAAGCGATAAAACAAATATTACACACTCAAGTCACTCAAATACTCTTAGTATTTCTCAAGCCCCAATTACATCCAATAATGTACATAGTGTTAAGCCTCACAATTTCTCGCTAAATAATCTTTCAATCTCACAAGGGAATTAAGAAATCTTGAACTCACAAGATTTGATTGGTTTGAACATAATTCTTCCAGATGTAATTGAATGAATGGAATCAATGGAGAAAACCCATGGCCAAGCATTCGCAAAACTGGCACTTCAAGATCAACTCTTCTTTTTTCTTTTGTCTTTTTTTCTTTTTTCCCAACAAAGGCGCTGCTCAATCCAATATATATTGTGAGCACGCCTTAGAGAAAAATCAACACCTAGTTGGAGAAGGAATCTACTCAACTAGACTTTCCTTCTTTTCGTTGTTTTCTTGATTTCTTCTTCTAACACATTGACCGAGTCAAGGTGTTTTACCAATCTCCACCCTAGCTCAATGTTTGAGTCAAGTCACAATCGCTTCACAAAAATTCGAACTTCGCCACTACTCTCTCATAGCCCTTAATGGGTTCAATTGCCATAGCCGTATTTCAAGTCCAACCTTCGCTTGAACTTCGCCAAAACTAAAGATCTATCAGAAGACCAATTCTACATGCACCTTTAATTGCTATGCAAGGGTTTTCTAATACAATCTCCTTAATCACTGATAAAACAAAACCATTATTGCATCTATATCTATCGAGAGATTGAATACCTACTTTGTCAATATCATCAATTACAACAACTATTAGGTCTATAGGCTCCACCTTGCTACGAATACCATTCGTGTCAATTACTTCATTAGTATTCCTACCTGCTACCTTAGGAGTTTATGGTTACAACTCCCCCTCAAGCTGAACACCATTTATATCCGTATAAATACTGTTATAATCACTCTTAGCTAGAAGTACGAGAGACTTGCCAAACATAACTTTCTTCGCGATAACACGTGAATTTAGTTCTGAGAACCACAATCAATAACCCTGCTCACCTTGTGCATAACCTAGGAACATGCACTTTTGTACGTTTGCATCGAGCTTACCATCATTAACTTCAACATAACAAGCAACCAAATATTTTAAAAACGAAATAATTAGCATTGTTACCTAACCAAACTTCTTTGGGAGTTTCACATCCAATCGCAATTGATGGGGACCTATTTATCGTAGCTCGTAGTACTAAGCACATCTACCATGAATCTCCTAGCCAAACTAGCACTAGAGAGTATTTTATGAGCCGTCTCTAGTAAAATTTTGCTCATCAATTCTATAACATGTTGCTGTTCATTGTTATTTGTACGGTATTTCATTATGCTTTCCTTCATGCAAAATTTATTTAACAGCTTCAATGCTGATATGCACCTACTTGATCATTTTACTACTCTCCTTTTTGATCAAAGCTCTCAACCGCCTAATACGCCCACAGCATCAAACTTATGCCCAAGCACAAACACCCACTTGTTCATCGAGTAGTTGTCAACAACTGTTAGTAGATATCTAGCACTCTTCCTTGAAGAAAATCATGATAATTTGCAAACATTCAAAGTGAATTAACTTTGTAATTTCCGTCATTTCTTTGATAGTTGTATTGAACTGTAGTTTATATCATTGATCTAAATCACAGTACATGCATACATTCAGTTTGTTAGCAATATAACCACATAGTGGATTTCTTTCACTTAAAACCTTTAGGGTTCTCTCGCCAATGTGCCCCAAATCCATATGCAGCTATTCAAACTCTCGAACAGATGTATTCAACATCTCCATGGCGAAATAAGTCACTATCTATGACATCCCAGATTTTTAATCCTGTTTTCCATTGAATAAATCGAGCATTTCATTGACGTGCTTATAGGACTGTTCTCAGAGCTGATCACTCTCGAGATAACTAGACTATGCAAGGAAGCCATTAAGGAATTTTAATGCAATAGAATTGAGAATTCGACTAGGAATCGACTACTCGACCGTACTCATCTTTAGAGACCATTACGGCACAATTAAAAATCGATCGGGGATTAGAGATAGGTCGGTTTGACTGAGTTGTGTGGCTAATTGTGGGTGACACCACTAAATTGGAAAATTCTCGTCGGCCCAAAGATTAGACTGATTTTTCTATCATTTTGGTACCATGTGTCCGTATTTAAATCCTCGAGATTTTCACGACAATTGAGAGTTTCCAATGTGTCGAGTGGGTTCATTGTGACTCAAAGAAAATCGACCATGGGTCATTTGCAATAAAAATTTCTGAAAGCTATCCGGTAGCCTAGATCATGCTAAAACGTGCCAAATTGAAACATCGCGAATTTGAATCCGATTTCAAAAATTGAAAGTTTTGTGATGTCACAATTAATTCTAGAAGCGTCAACTCAGTCTTAGAAAATTTTTCTGCAAAATGAGACTTTTTGGGAAAAAGTTGGCATAGGCCATTTTTGGCCGAAAAAGTCGGGGACCATCTTTTATCGCAAAATTGGGAAGCAAGTGGGATCCATTGCTGAGGAAAAATACCAATTTGTCCTTTGAGGTGTCGGTGGATTTTATTTAGGCCGAATTTGATTGGAAGAATTGGATGAATTTCCAAGCAAATTCCTATCCCTCCTATGCCTATGGTTGTTGGACCATTTTGAGGGTTGCAAGAAGAGCCTTGGTGGCTGAATTGTAGTCAAGGACATAGCTGTGGGTGAGGTTGGTCAAGGGGGACATTTGAAGAGAAAATTTGGTTAAGGTGGACCCCTTGCTCTCTCTCTTTCCTCTCTCCTCCAAGATCGGCGACTAGTCGTCGTCCCCTCCCTCCATTTGTGCCTCGTTGAAGCTCCAAAGCAAGCCAAAAGAACCGCCGTTGAAGCTGCACGCCGTCACACACCACCACCCGATGCCATCCCCGCCTTGCCGCACCACTCACGAACTGCGCCTCACCGCGCGCGCCTCCGCCTTCCTCTCGCCTGTCCCTGTGTCCCAGCTACTACCATGTGGAGCTCAGCCGAAGCTATCCCACCTCCGTTCAACCACCATGAGTCCCCACCTAGGCCCGGTTTGCCCCTTTCCATCTTCCTCAATCCATTCCCGCCTTAAACGGAGCTTGAACAGAATAGAAAAGAGTAGGTTTCTAGTGGTGTTCATTGCCCGTTCTAAGGTGGTTCCAAGTTCCGAAAGCTAGGCCCGCTTTGGAGAGTATCAAGCCTCGTCGCGTCCCTGACGATTTGAGCTGCCCGAATCGCCTTTCGAGTGAGTTTAACTCACTTATGCTCACTTAGTAAGTTAATCACGCTTAGGGGTTGTTTAGTTTAGGCTAAGATGGATTAGGTGGTTAGATTAGATTAGATTAGTGATTTAATTATTTGCCGACGCATGTTAGATAGATAGTTAAGGCAATTAGTGAGTAGACACGTTCTAGTATTTATTTAACGAACCTTGGAATTTTTCCAGGTCCGTTTCGGCGTTCAATTAGGCATTATGGATCTAAGTTGGATTTATTTGCATTTATTTAATATTTTCCATAATTATTTAATTATTTATTTATTTTCCGAAAATTAGACTTAGATAACCGGCAATCGAATTTTATGCTGGTTATTGTGGTGCAATCTATTTATTTATTTGAGCTCTAATTTGTGTTGAATGGATTTAATTGTGATTTTAAGATTTTATTCCTAAATTAATTATTTTTGTAATTGTTTGGAAAATAACCGAGCATCGCTTTATAACATCAAAAATATTTTGGTAGACTATATAAAACGGTGGGAATTGTGAAAGTGAAATTATGATATTTTGGCTAAGGTCGACCGTGTACCCATACATGGCTATTTTTATCGGGTATGATAAAAATGAGAAATTGGTTGTATTGTGAAAGTTGTATTCTATATTGGCTTAGGGGTCATAATTTATTAACTTTGGGTGAGCATATAAATAGTATACCATATATCGGCTTTGGGCGAGCATATATAGTATACCATATCATCAGCTTTGAACGAGCATATATAGAATACTATGATGGCCTAGGGGCCCTAATCTACCAGCTTTGGGCAAGCACATATATAGAATACTATATTATCAGCTTTGAGTGAGCTATACTATCTATTTTATCAGCTTTGAGTGAGCAGTCATGATTTGATAGAACTTTATAGATAGTATTAAATGTATTGACCAGGAGAAGGTCGTGGTGACATGTAATCGACTAGGTTGATTGATCAATGATTTGATTCGATGTTATGCATTAATTGATTGATGTGAATTGAGGCATCTATAAATGATATTGATTTGCATGGTGGAACTGAGGCCAAGGTAAGTCATCTGATTTATGTTGTGCTTAGGCAGCCCTAAGGGCATATTTGCTTTCTAATCGGGTCTTAGGAGGGTAGAACTTGTTGAGACGTAATCTCACCCCGTTGTGAGACAACATTTCAGGTTCTTAGATGGCAATATCCCCACCTCCTCTCGAGCATTTTGGTATATCTGTGGAAATCACTAAGATAGGTTATCATATTCTGATACACCATCACCCTGAAGGCTTGGAATATGTACTAGTGAAATCCATTGTCTAGGTTGATGTGGGTGAACCCCAAAAGGTGCCCCACAAATATTGGTCGTGATATTGCCACTACAATGATGGACAAAGGGTGGACCCTATGCCAGAATCCGATGTACCTCTGTACGTTTTAAAGGTAGCGTTCGGGAAGGGGATAGCAAATCCTAAGGGTGGATCGGTGATTCATGCGAAGGATCCCAAGCTTAAGGATGATTATGACTCCTCGAGTGAACTCAGCAATGGACTTTAGCTGGAGTATGGAAGAAGGCAAGATTGTCGAAGAGGAGTTGGAGGAGGCCCCAGAAGAGGATCTAGGAGAGGATTGAAACCCCACCCTTGTCTGTAGACTTGGTTTTGTGAACTTGTTATTTAGGACCTGGCTTGGTAGTTAACCTTGTATATATTCGCACTATGGGTTGCAATGTATATAAGTGTGGTTGTTTTTAAAGTTTTGAAATTTGGTCCTACTTTCCTATCACATTATTTTATTGTCTGGGGATTTTATATATGCTTCCGCATGCGTATTAGAATGAACGAGATTGGCGATGCGTCTGAGACATTGCTATTTAATTGACTAGTGAGGGATGGGCATGTGCTCGAGGATTGGGGCGTGACACTATCTCATCTTGAAGCTTGTACAGGCCACTATGCTTGATTCCTTTTACAATTATAAAGTAGCTTGAACAACTTCTAGAATTTCTCATTCTGAAATATAACGATACCCAGCTAATTTAAGGCACTCAACAAAATTAAGTTCTTCTTCAACTCTAGAACATGCCTCACTCCTTCTAACGTCCTCACAATACTATCATGCATTCTGATTCTAACATTACTAATGCTGACAACATCACATTTGACATTATTCCCCAACTGTCCTTCAATACCATCCATGCATTGATAAGTAATAAACCAATTTCTATTTGGTGTCACATGAAAAGAACAATCAGAATTCGTAATGCATCCATCAATCAATGAATCATTAGTGACAGATAAGACAAGATCAGCATTATCCAAATTACTATAGCTATAGCTGCAACATTATCTACAAAATTAACTATGATTCATTTACCCTTCTCGTATTTCAGCTTAAGGCAATTTCTTTTAAGATGCCCACTTGCCATAGCTTCAATAAATAGCACCACCGGTTCTAGACTGACTACACTTTTTCATGTTTATGTTACTTCTACTAATACGTGTATTAGTTTTTCCTCTATTTTCACCTACTAAAGCAACATATATAGGTTTGTCAGATTCTCTTTACGGATATCCTCACTTAAAATTAAATTTGCAACCCCATCAAATGTCAAGCTTGTTGACTCGGATGAATTACTAACAAAGTAGTAACAATAGTATTCTAGCTATAGAGCAATGAGGATAATAGAATCAAAGTACGTATCCCATCTTCAAAGTTAATCTCAACTAAACTCAATTGACTAATAATTACATTGAACTCATTAATATGATCTACAACCAACGCACATTCGCTCATCCTTAAAGTAAATAAGCGTTGCATCAAATAGACATTATTGATCTCAAAGGGCTTTACGTACATATCCAATAGGGTTTTCATCAAATCAGTAGTAGTTTTCTCCTTCATAATGTTAAATGTAACGTTATAAGTCAACGTCGCCGCATAATACCCACAGCTCGTCTATCAAGCAAATCCTAATCAGTTTGCTTTATTATCTTTGGCTTCTCTCCAAACAGGGGGCAAGTGTAGTTTCATCTTATGGAGATAATCTTTGATCTGCATCTTCCATAAACTAAAATCCTTCCCATCAAATCTATTGATTCTCACTATTTCTTCTTCTATCGTCATTGATTTGCTTTGATAACAATTGTTGCGAAAGAGAGCGATCGAACAATAAAATAAACAAAAGTTAAATAAGAATAAATCGGACACCTGATTTACGTGGTTTGATCATAGTAACCTCTATCCACAAGGGGAGTGGTAGCGAATTCTATTATAAATCAAGCAATATAATGGAGATTATACGCTCGAGTCACTTTTACACTCACAGTGTTTCCTAAGTCCCAATTACATTTAATAATGCACGCAGTGTTTAGCCTCGCAATTCTTCGCTAATTAAATCTCTCAATCTCACAAAGGAATTAAAAAATCTTGAACTTGCAAGATTTAATTG
This sequence comes from Eucalyptus coolabah, assembly GCA_014182585.1. Classification (NCBI taxonomy): domain Eukaryota; kingdom Viridiplantae; phylum Streptophyta; class Magnoliopsida; order Myrtales; family Myrtaceae; genus Eucalyptus; species Eucalyptus coolabah. The sequence goes on along the minus strand of CM024628.1, from coordinate 10,369,891 downwards.
GCTTAAACACTAATTCTAGATGTACTTGCATGAATGAAATCAATGGAGAAAATCTTGAGCCAAGCACTCACAAAACCGGTGCTTCAAGATCAACTCTTCTTCTTTTGTTTTGTTTTTTGTTTTTTTTTTTTTCAACAATGGCATTGCTCAATGCAATATATATTGTAAGCACACCCCAAAGAAAAATCAACACCTAGTTGGAGAAGGAAACTAACTCAACTGGACTTTCCTTTTCATTATTTTCTTGATTTCTTCTTCTGACACATTGACCAAGTCAAGGTCAAATTCAAAGTCCTAGTGGACTTTCCAATACTAGTCCAGAGAACAATGCAAATATGAGTCTGACAATAAATTTTCTTCTCTATTTTGCTTGGCTGATTCCAGCCCTAACATGATTTTTATAATTAACTTAATTTACATTTCAATTCAAATCAAGTACATTCAACGGCTCAAACTCGAGACATAGTTTTAACAAATATGTTAATTGAGAATCACTTAAAGATATTAGAAAGAATTTAGGAATTGATTTTTAGAGTTGGGGAAAGCTAGATCACTTGAATAGTTATTGCCATGGTGTTGTCCTTTTGGGCTACGACAAATTATAATGATTGAACCCCGTGACTTTGCTTGAAGATAGCATTGTAGAAGTGGAAAAGACTAAGCAATGATTTTGAAATTAGTAAGTAGTTTTAGAGTCTACAAAAGCTAATTTTTTAGGAGCAAGTTGGTGAACCATTTTGAGGATTTAGTAGGGAAAAGCTATGACATCCTAATATTTCTTCATTTCTTGAAGTCAAGAAGGATATTAAGAAAGGCTCATGCTATTTCCACCTTTATTGGCTCCTAACACACATTTTCACGTTGAATTGACTATATTATCCTTTGTAGGTCCCACTTTTGATTTAAGATTATTTCTTATTGTTTTGTTTTCTTTTTCTTTTGTTTTATTTTTTTCTAGAGACGAAATTACCCATACTCCTCTCAAACAACACTCATTAAAATGTGGGGCCTACTCTTGATTTAAAATTATTGCTTGCATTCTTTTCTTCTTTTTTAGTTTTTGTAAAAAAAATATTTGGTATATAGCTGATAATTATTTGACAAAACAAAAAAGCTAATTATTTGGTATATTGTTGTATATTATTATTCAAAAAATAGCCTAAGCACAATTAAGAGTGAAAGAAATATCTACCAATTTTAGTACACACTTTTTTTTTTAATTATCAATTTTGTATGTGTCATTGTGTTGTAGATAGTGTATTTTAACTACTCAACTTTCATTTTATTCAACGAATCTAATTGTCAAATTTTTAATTATTTATTGTGCAATGCATTAGACATTTTACATGACCCTAATACAATTTTCTATTTATAGTAATAAACTTCAAGAGGATAGTCAATCAAATGAGATCCAATTTTCTTCTCGACTTGCTATAGAATGCTGATCACAATAACTACCTCCCCTCTCACAGGCAAAAAGAACAAAATTGTCTCTCCTTGACTTTTTTTTTTTTTTTTTTATAGAGGCAGCATAATCTTGAGCAAGAAGATGCATCCATACACTACTCAAAAGATCCTCTGGCATTAAAAAATTACCTAGTAAAGTTTCAAATGAAATTGTAGACTCGATGGATTGCTATTCTCCTTTCACAGCTTCATCAATAATAAATACATTTAGCAAAAAACGATATTGTCTTCCACATGCACTACAAAAACAATGCAAATGAAAGATGAGTTAATTGTGTATAATATATACATCAACCACAATATCAAAGTCAAAATTCATGATCGGGGGATAATCTATGGAAATAAAGTAACAATTTGCAAAGAGAACTAACATCTTGTTACTCTGATATATAAATAGTACTTGCTCAGTTCACAACAATGGAGATAACTTTAGAAGAATACATACGTGAAGAAAATGCAGTGATGTAATAGGTACGAAAGAAGTGGCAAGGGCGAAAAAAAAATTGTTTGACAGTGATGTTGATAGTTTTGTCTTTTAGTAAACTTGAAACAAAAGAAAAGAAAGAAAAAAAGGTAAGAAATAATTTTAAATCAAGAGTGGAACCTTTAAAGGATAATGTAGTTAATTTAATGTGACAGGGGTGTTAAAAGCCAATAATGGGGGTGGACATACCACAAGCCTTAGGAAATTGAATAGTTTGCATGGATTACTAGATAACTTCAAAGAACATACCACTCGCCACTAAATTTGTGAAGCTTGGTAAATTCTAAGAGTTAGTTTATAAAGCCCTAATTCATGACTTTGTTAAGTGTCATGAGAATTATAAAAGTGTCGAGAAGGGCTACGTAGAGTTTAAAATCATGAAAATTTCCCGACAATTTATAAGTATTGATAGTTCATTGAGCCTTAACCCCACTAGATTTGCAACATCCAAGTATGATGCCAATGAGGAAAATCAATTAACAAAATGAATCTAGTAGTCTTAAATTTAGTTGGTGTAAATCAATAAATATTTTTCTGTGATGAAAGTGAATGACATATGACGTAATTATTTAGGGTAAATTCCAAATAAGGGTCCGAAACGTCCTCAATTTCTCAAATGAGGGCTTGAAGTAAACAATGTCTCAAACAGGGCCTATAGTGCCATCATTTTTTCAAATAAGAGCTGAAAGTGAACCTTGTTTCAAATAAGGACCTGAAGTGACCATATTGGTCTTAAAGAAGGATCTAACTTGACCAACTAGTCAAGAGCATTTCCGTCCTTTACATTTTCTTATTTTCTTCCTTATTTTCTCTCCTTTTTTCCTTTTTCTGCTTTTATAAAAACTAAAAAAAAAAGACAAAAAGACAAACTTTAAAAAAAAATACATATATTTTTTTTAAAATTCCAAGCGAGAAGCCCTCCTACTAGTGAGGCATCGACCATCGCCAATAGGGTTGCCAACAACTGGTGAGGGCTAACAACCTCACTAACTAGAGGCAAGGGCCAGTAGGCCCTCCTTAGAATCAAGAGAGGATGACGACCCTCCCCTACTAGCCAACACTCCACCGGTGATAGGGTGGCAGCCACGGCAAGGGAGGGCTTGCAACCCTCCTGGCTGTATTTTTTTTTTTTCCTTTTAGTTTTAGCCCTTTTTTCTTTTGGAATCTTTTTTGAAAAAAAAAAAAAAAGGAAAAAGAAAGAAAAAAGAAAATGTAAAGGATGGAATTGCCCTTGACCCGTCAACGAGGTTAGGCCTTTCTTTGAAACTAACATAGCTACTTGAAGCTCTTATTTAAAATAATGTTCACTTCATTCCCTTATTTAAGAAAAAGAGGGCACCTCAAGCTGCTATTTAAAAGTTTATTTACTTCATGTCCTTGTTTAAGAAATTGAGGGCACTTTAGACCCTCATTTGGAATTTTTCATAATATTTACTTGTGGTGGCTAGCATATCCCTAATTACAAATTGGGGTTATCAAAAGTATAAGTAGCAATTAACAGGCCATATTATAAATCTATAATTATTATCGATCAACATTTGCTTTGTAGCTTATCAATGCTTCAAACAGATACTAATTTCTCTACTTGTTTACTAATATTTAGAATTTTTTCAAAATTACGATTTTACCCTCAGACTCACGTTGGCTAGCCACTTATCATTCAAATAACTAATCTACCTAATTGATTTGTTGGCATTTAATTTCACCCACCAACATTACATTATACATTAAATCAACATTGTATTATGTCATGCATGATCCAACCAATTTTGTCTTGAGACCATTAATATTCAATTGCTTAAATCATTTTGATCCATTTTTCACCCTTGTGGCCCATCATGCTTTTTTTTTTTAATCTCTAATGCTCACTAAAACCAAATGCAAGTCCCTTCTAACTTACTAATTGCAAGGATAATAAGGTGGAGCTAGAGAGAGTTTGGCCCTTAATTTAAATTTAGTTTTACAGGCAAGACCCTAACAAAAGTACTATCTCTCTGTACAACCTTTTAGGGATTAGTTCATCAGCAATCATTGAGATAAGATGGTTCTTGGAAAGTGTATACTTTGATGGTCTGTGTACAACTAATTGTGAAAATATACTATCCTTTTTTCTCCTTTTTTTTTTCTCACTAATAAGAGGGGGAGGGGGGAACAACAAAGTGATAGAGTTATTCTTAAGAAAAATCATTTCATATTAGGTCATGCATCATAGTAAATTAGTACCAAGTGTGCAACTAAGCATGCATTAGCCTCATTAAAGTTTGGGTCAAGACAATCAAGGATGGCTATGTAGTCCAAACTAGGAAAATTACAGGAGCCGATTCAACTTGTATTTTCAATTTTGGTTCTACACAGGTCGGGTGTGGAGTTGGGTCACAAAACAAACCTATGCCCTTCATATCTAGATCAGGCCAGGTATCAGTTGGGACCTAAATTGAACTAGTTTGTTGACACCCTTAATATTCCTCAACACCGTTTTACTACCTAGTTAGCTTTGCACAATATACTAACCATAAATGGCAGGTTAGTAAAGTGGGGTATGCAGGGGCCTCCACACCGTTGTTTATGTAATATTCCTAACAAAGATGAGAACCACTTATTTTTATGGATGTTCTATCTCTGCAAGTTTGGAGAGCCATTTTGCAGCTTCATCTTGTTGATAGAGTTCCTGGAGATTAAGGACAAATTACTCGAGCTTTTTTTTTTTTCGAGTAAAGGCATTCCCCCATTTGTTAAGTTCTCTTAGGGTCCATTTGTTTCGCGGAAAATATCATGTTTCCGGAAAATATTTTCTAGGAAGTCATTTTCTTGGAAAATGAATATATTTTCCGATGTTTGGCTGAAACTCGAACTATGACATCCTGAAATTCGAGCCCTCTAAAGGATAAATGAATGTGAATTTTTTCAATGCATTGTTGGTTGATCTCACTCAAATTGATCACTCTGAGATATTGACCTTGAGCGGAAAGGCTAATGAGGATAGAACTCGTACAGCTAAAGAACTCGACCTAGGAAAACAACTTGATAGTAAGACTTGCATGAGGACGATCCTGTAGATAGGTAGGCCAATTTCAAGGATGACTAGAAGTCGATCAACGGACAGAACATAATGGAATGACGAGTGATTTCGTTTACTGTTATCGAACCCGTGAACGACCCTAGGTTGATCCTCAGTAATTGTGTACTTTAAAATAAGAATCTATCCTCTACAATTTCATGTTGTCAAGGATGTGCATGTGTTGAGATGTCTTGAACGTGGATTGGCATAAGTCGGTTATGTGTGAATCCTCAAAGCCGCCCATCAATCTGAGTTGTACCCGAAATGGAATTAGGCAAAATTTGACATGGCATGATAACTAAATATTGGACTTCCAATTATTGGGAATGTTCAGGACGGAATTTGGATGAGGCTACTTCGTCAATCTACAGCGCCAATTAAGCCAATTACTTGGAAAATAGATTTTCGGACCGAGGAAGTGAGCCCATGAGGAAGTGGACCGAGCCAAGCTAGTGTGGGCATCGGGCCCAAGGTGGGACAACCACCATGGTGAGCCTAAGGCAAGCAAGTGAGCCCATTGGGCCTAATCCACTATTCCTCCTTCTAAGCCCATTACCAAACCTTAAGCCCATTTGAGCCCAATCAAGCCCATTCCTATTCATTTCCAAGCCCATTTCTTAGGCCCATACATGAATTTCAGCCCAAGGTTAGATTTATAATTTGTGCAAGGTGAAAATGACCAAATTGCCCTTAAAAGCATTTAGATAAGGGCAAAGGAAGAGAGAGAAGATGAGGGGACTTGCATGGGGAGTTGGAGCAAGCATTGATGAGTCTTGATGGAGAAGACTTCAGCTCTATCTTCACTCTCTCTCTCTCCTCCATCAGCCCCAACCATCGAGCTCTCTCTCTCCCTCGTTCTCTCTCTATTCTAGTTTCGGCTCTAGCAGAACTTCCTCTAAAGATCTGAGTTGATTGTTGGCTTTCGGGACAAATCGGCTCCCATGCTACCCACCATTATCTTTAGGAGGTCCAAACCGTCTGCCTAGAGTTGGCTGTTCGCTGGTTGAAGCTGCCAGCTAACCTGCTGGTCGGCCAGAAGCCAGTGGTAGTCTAACCGCCTGGCGTTGTTTTGCTTCAGCTGACCTTCTTACGAAAACCCGAGTTAAAAGTGGTATTTCCATGACAATTAGCTCACGCTCCACCCACCATCGTGTTGAGGACACCCAGACTATACGGACAAACTTGGCCGCTCGTTGAATAGAGCGGCCGGCCGACCCATTCACGGACGAGAAGCCGCCGCTTGCTGGACCACCTTGAGTTCGCCCGGTCTGCCTTTTTCGCAATTCCAGTCCGTTTTCTCCCTTTTCGACCAAGCTTTCACTCAACCCAGCTACCAGCCAGTCCCCTTAGACCCCCTGGTGCCACCAGTTGCCAGCCAACCCCTCGTCGGAGCTTTGATCAACTGCCCATCTCTGTTTCTCCTCCAGCAGTCTAGTTTTTGGGAGTTTCAGTGGGAGTTCGAGCTGTTGTTACTGTTCTAAAACATGCTCTAAAAGCGAATTTAGCATCTATTCCATGCAAGGACGTGGTGACATTGGCATTACCCGTTACCCAAATGTTTTACTTTGTAAATTCCAAATTCACTATTGATGCGTTTACATGAAAGTTATTGAACAATGTCTTATGGAAAAATTCCTGTTAACACTATCAACATATCTTGTTGATGTGGATCTGACCAATATTAGATCAATCGGGCATGAATCATCCAAATGATCCGGTGGACTATGACAATGGATGGCGGATTCTAGTGTGGTTCAATTGAGAGAATAGAGGGATAAGATTAGGATCAATGAAATTACATATTCTTCAGCACACACATGTGGGCATGCCCTTTGCCACATATTTCTTTCTTCAAATTTTCTAAGGAAGATACGGAAAGCATACCTCACAGTTGACCTTATGATCACTTATATTCAATATATATGCATAAATTTTGCCTTTTGTGGAGACCATTTTGCACTTTTACATCAATTATCATGGTGTCCCTATTTACAAAAATGTCATTTTATTTTCAAAATGTTGACACCTAAATTCTGGCGACCCGTTTAATTATTTATCGCATTAAAAAAATCAGGGATTAATTTTTAAGCCCTAAAAATATATATTAATTACATAGTATATAATTTTAGGTGCATTCATTTTTTATTTATTGCATTCGCATTGGATTAAAAATGGTAGATGGACTCAAGAGAATGAGACTCTAAATATTTTCTTACAAGGTCGTGCAATATACTTCATCGATTCCTTTGTGGTGGCGTCTGCATAATCTTGAACTTTTGGCAATTGAAAATATGAATCTTTCCTTTCATGAACAAGGCGCTTATCCTTAACATAATATACGGAATCGACCAACTCGTGAGCTGATATTTAGTTGGAAGAAATAAAATCGATAAAGATTATTCAGCATATACGATCAAAAGGAAAGAAATATGCACGAATCGTCAAAAGATGGATTCACGGTCAAAAGGAGGGAAGAAAAGGACAAATCATGATATCATTTAAGCAATCAGAAGATGAAATGCGATTTGCTTTCTTTCTTCGTAACCCTGCCTGTTGATGTATAAAAGGAACGCTTCACGACCAAAGCGAAGGGGAGGCCACACAATTGAAAACATACGACCGCAATTGAGAGAAAAAGGAGCTGCAGCCCTAGAGAGAAAGCGAGAGAGAAGAGAGAGAGTCCTCTCTCGGCCGAACCAAGGAGACCCCACGTTATGCAAGACCCCTTGTCACGATGCTGCACCTGAGCCGCCCGAGTTGCCACTGCACCATCCTTGCCGCATCGCCCCCAGCAGCAACGACAGACTTGCTGCTGTGACTTCGCTGCTACCGCAACAAGCCGCCAATCCGGTGCCGACCACCCATCATCATATTCAACACCAGGCTTCAAAGGGGTCCACTTATCATCCCCACGTCCCATTCCTCCATGACACATCAGTCCATTCAAGCTAGCTCTGACGTTGAAGTTCTACGGCTAAAATAGCAAAATTCGGTCACCGCAAGCCTCTTGCACCGGGCGACCACGCTGTTGTTGTGGCTTTGCCCGCACGACGGCGCTGTTTTTTTGGTCTCGCCGTGCGAACAACGAAGTTGCTGTTCCCCCATCTCGACATGTTGCCCCTGCTGATTCCATGCCATCGCTGCATCGTGTTTGCTGCACCGCGCCACGACCCTTCGGTGATGACTCGCTACTGGCGATAACCGTCGAGGAGATGCTGCCCGTGTCCCACAACGGCAACATCGCCTGCCCGCACTGCTTTGACGTCAAGTTCTACTCCCACGAGTGTTTTCAGAGTCCTGATGATTTCTCCGAGTTTGGGCTGCCACCCCGACGCAAGCCGCATCCGTGTGGCTCATTAGGTCATCCGCGGAATCCCCAACGACGCATGCTGGTCTTTCTTTGCAGGTGGAGAATCTGTGGTCAAAGGTTGAAAATTTAGTGGGATCATCAAAGGATTAAAGGATCCCACGGAGCCAACAGTGAAGAACAAACCTATTGAAAAGGAAAAAAATTGTTTGTGCCTGCGCCCAATCACCGACGAGTCCCTTGTCGAGCTTACAAATTCTTGTTTCGCAGGTCTCGTGGAGCCCATCGGGTAACTTTCGAGCAACCGAGCACCGCCATGTTACATCGCGAGTAGTCATTCGAGGATCAGAATTCGGAAACCAATATTCGAATTAGGTGATTATCTTATCTATTTTGATCTTCAAAAATTCCATTACCTTATTTGAGATATTTGTTGATGCATATAATGGAAATTCCAACATACCATTTGATTCACAACCATGCCTGGATTTTTTATTCCATCTATAAGGCTTTAGATGAAATAATTAATCAAGTGGGAATAAAATTGATATTTTGATCTTTCAAGCTTAAGATCAATTTATCGATTTTACTAGCGAAATATTATCCCTTGATCTGAACGATGTGTGATATTTTTGATGATTTCGAATGGTTTGTCTTGTCTTGATTGCTTTATTTATCTTGAAATGTGTTTGAGTTAGAATATCACATGCTTTAGGGTAATCTGCATATTTAGACTAAGCATTTTTATTTATTATGAATTGTCGAAATGAAAAAATAAATACCAAAAAGACATCAATTTAGGATGTTAGATTTTTGTTTCATTAGCTTAAATTGCATGTTTAATTATTTGACATTTTAAATTAATTAAGAAAAACAAAAACAAAATCATCATGCATATGTCATGTAGAATTAGGGCATCCTTTGCACGTCATTGCACATTAGAATAAAATTGCATATTTCATTTTAAGTTTAGATTGATTTAGATAGACTGCATATTGGGTTAGAGATTGATTGGTTAAGATAATATCCCGGTTTAAATTAGGGTTCAGCATGACCTAATCCTTAATATAAGTTAGGTAGAATCTTAATTTAGCCAGATAATTTTCATATTTTTCTAATTTCGAATTTCATTAAAACAAAATACAAAAAAAAAAAAAGCCTTAGGATAAGTTAATTCCATAGATTGCACATTTATTAAGAAAACACAAAAAATGTCATTGCATGTCATATGGAATTAGATTCATGAAATGCACGTCATTTAGAGATTGTTATTAGGTCCATTTAGTTAGAAATTGCATGTCATTAGAATTAGGTCATTTAGTAATATTGCATTGCATATTGCATGATTTTCATTGATTAAGTGAAAACAAAAAAAGAAATTGCGTGTTAATTAGAAATCATATCTAGGGTTGTTGATGTGGATTTTAATTTAACATTGCAGATGCTTTCGTTGCTTTGAGGTAAGTTTTTGCAATTTATTGTTTATCGGGTGTTAAATTTGTCGATTGTGCACCCGCATGATCACCTCACATGTTAGGAAAATAAATTTAAAATTAATACAAACTGCTTGCTAAACATTTTTCAAAATGAAAAGAAAGGTACCGAAAGGGCGTTAGAGAAATCTAGCATAATCAAGTCCCTGAACTCATAAATCTCTGGTTCGTAGGAGTAAAGTAAATCTTCCGTTACTTTACTTGGGTTTCTAATCGACCCACCAAAAATAGACTAGTGACGACTCCTAATTGAAAGTCAATTGCATGTTAAGAACTTGAACTTAAGTCGCAAATTGTTATGGGTTTGGGAGAGCCCGAGTTAAGTCTAGGCTTAGTAATCTATTAGCCAAACCTTAGGTGGTTCACACCCTGAAAATTTGGTCGCGACAGCTTGGCGACTCCACCGGGGACTTGTGTTAAAAATTTAGTGGACTTAGGCCAATTTTTCTTTTTCTTTCAAAAATATTTTTGTTTAGCAGCAAGGATTCCAAGTACGTCCCTAACGTTAAGGTGTTAAATGATCTTATAGATTGGGAGATATAAGGGGAGTAGTCTTTGCTAACCTTTGTTTTATAGGTTGGAGTTGGGGATGAATGTCTTAAATTCAAGTCATTGAAGTGTTGCCTGATTTAAACTATTGTGCATGCCTTGCATTTAACACTACATTATTACACACACAACCTGCCGCCGAACCAGAGCCGCACTAGGATATTTAAGATGGTATTGAGTTGGATACAACTTCGACCGCGAGGCCGCATAGTAGAGGTTGCCCAACTCAATCCCAAAACTTTTTCTTGGTGTCAAGAATGTTTACCTTGCCCGCGAGGCTGCGTCGCATTGGGGTATCATTCTTGATTGAGCCAGAGTTAGGAGGACTTGGCTTAGTATGCGAGGCTACAACTAGTCATCCCACCCTCCTAACTTCACTTTGCTAAGCCTGTCTAGAGTAGAAATCAAACCCCACATTTCATGTGCTTGTCTATGTGGTTGCTGTCAATTTTCTTTGGTGAAGTAAGTCTTCTATCCCTATACCATGCAATTTATTTTGTAGTGCTTTTGGTCAGTCCATGACAATTTAGGTCAATCATTAATTTAACTTCTTTGTCAATTGGAGATGAAATGAGGAAATTGCCATGCAATAAATCATTTGGAAAATAACAAAAAATTGGAGAATTTGAAAATAACTTCTCATTGTGTCATTTGATGAAGAAAAAGATTAGACAAATTTGTATCTTCAAGGAGTAGTTGCTTTCAGAAGGAAGAAGAAGCCTGACATGAAAGATTAGAGACTTTCTGACTAGCCAAGGAGACTGCCTGCTACTGGGATGAACTACTCGAACGCTCAGTCCAGCTCGAATAGGGCGAGTTCACAGCCGGCAAGTCATCCTTGGCTACCAAATGAGACTCTCATCTTCATGTTAGCCTCTCTTCTTCTTCTCCTATTCTAATGCTTCAATGTTTCGCTTGCATTTGTATCTCTATTTATAGGGAATGGAAGAGAATATGAGATCAGATCGAAGCCAATTCAGACTTTTATGAGTGGGGTATTTCGAATGTCAAATTTTCGTAGGACCTCCTTGAGTCAATTTGCCTCATACCAATCTTCTCTTTTTAATTTGTCCTTTTTTTAAAAAAAACATGTAATAATAGTCATCACTGCGATAGGTATAATTAGGCTCCTCATATTAAAAAATCGTTTTATATATGGGGGCCTTACTGCTCTGTAATAATGTACACTGAACTGCGCAAAGGGCCTGTCAAAAATTTATGAGAAGATTTTGACGGATGGCTCTTAATCAGGTATTTATCAGCTTCAATTTACTACATTTTCCTTGCGGCAACTTGGGTTGAAGTCGACGTTCCTGGGCTTTAGTTGCGTTTCAGTAATAGATATGCTTCGTGCAATTCTGGATTGCATTGCATTTCATGGACCAAAACCCAGCTTGGCAACGAACTATATCATATGATTTTTTGCGATATTATCCTCAGTAAGATGATTAGATGAGGTTCTCTATGATGCAGAGTTTCAACCAAGTACTCATTTCTTAGTGAGAACCGCTTGAATGTCGTGATGCTAGAAATGAGCGGCTGAAAGATAAAATTGAAACTTTCCAATATAGGGGTACTACTTTTGTCTGAAAGGCAAAGCTAGCCATGCAGCTTTTAGCTTTAATTCAGAGATAATTTGGTTCTCTGAACCCACATCTCTTATCTGGGCTTATGGGTGTCTGTTCCTGACCTTCACAATACCTCCCCATGGAATGTTTCTGACCTTTCTCTATCAAAAGCAGCACAATATCTAATACCAAAGGTTCTTGTTTTAAATTTGGATTCTTAACTAGAGTTGAATTATATTTTAAGATATCTTCTTTTAGCCAGAGAATTCTTGGCAGACAGACTACAATCCTCTTATCCTTCAGTACTTTTTTTTTCTTTTTGTGTACGTACGTGATCCAAATGGCATGGAGATATCAACTTGTGAAAGATGCCCTCCAGGGCAAACGTCAATGACTGCCACTAAACAGGGGTTCTTCTTCTTCTTCTTCTTCTTCTTTTTTGTTTGACTTTGTGCACTTGGCTTTCTTCTTGCACTTTTCTTTGGAATTGATATTCCATTTGTTGCAATCCGACCAAAAAATACCATGAGGGGACCTGTTCAATAGAGTGAGAATATCACCAAAAGAAAAAAAGAACGCAATGCTTTCTACAGTTGTGATTCTCATTCCCTTTTGGCATCTTCATTTTTGGAAAGCACAGGGACATTTCCATGCGTAGCTCCCCAAGCGCAGCTGAAGTTTAAATCAAATGTTTTTCAACTAAAGGTTGCCAGAGATGTGTGTACAGCTTTCAGACGGAGAGAAAAGTAAAAATGCTTAAAGTAGGATAGTTCAGAGTTGTGATTTCAGGGTGTGCATCAACACTAAATTAGACTTCATTTCTCCAATTGAAAAGCACTAGTGCAGAAATGGTGTTGCGACCTCTTTTTCGGCGCCCGATATGTGCAAGCGTTGGCGGAGGCTAATGGCTTGCTAAGTCTATTAGGCTTAGCCCGGCCATCGCGTCTCCCACCGTGGCTATCGAGTGCTCGAACTCAGAGAGGGAAAAGGAGATCTAGTTCGGGCCTTCTGTCAAGCAGGTCGAGGGCACCACCGGGATGGGGGTTTCTTGGCTCAAATAGGCCAGAAATTGGCGTTGACAGTTCAGCACGGTAGGACGGCGAAGCGAGGACGGTTGACTGTCGGAGCTCACGTGAGCTAGATGGCCACGAGCTCTAACTCGGCCCACTCAGAAGCGAGGTGACAAGCAAGGGGTTAGGGATGCTCATTGGCTTCAGGGACACCGGCAGGAGCTCGTCAAGGGTTGTCAACATGGTTCAAGCATGGCAGGGACCCATTGGCTGCCTGTTGTGTGCGGCCACTGGCTGTCCTTCCTTGTTCCTCGCAGATCTCTCTCTCTAGTCCTTCTCTCAGATCCGGCCTTCTATCTCTCGGATCTCTCTTACTCAGCCTTGATTTCCTCCTCTGCCTCAAATCTGGCCCTCCCTCTCCGGCTGACCTCAGATCTCTTGCTTTGCTCGCTCTCGGTCCTCCCTTATTGTCTTTTAGGGGAAGTGCTCGAGGCTTGCTGCCGTTGATCCCTCTCGGTGTGATGTTGCCTTCCTCTCTGATGTCCTATTTATAAGCATGGAGGCTGGTTGATGGAGGCGCTCAGACCGTCGGTCCTTTGCGCTCCGAGCGGCCTCTGCCGACCAAACCGACATCCTATCGAGGTGGCTCTAGCTAGGCTGCCTACCCTACCACATTCAAGACGCATCCTCTTCACTTACGATGCTCCACGTGCGTTGTCGTCTCCTCCTCCATGCAGCATCGTGCGCATTCGGCTTCCTGCGTGTGCTGCATATCCAACAAAGGAAGAAGACGAGAAGGAAAATGAAGATTAATGGATGCAAATAAAAACTAAAGCCCTAATTTATGCAATTTAATTTAAAATACCCAGCCAAAATTTATGTGTCAATAGCTACCTCTCTTTGAAGGTGAGCTCGCAAAGGTTGCATTGAAAGACGAATTGATACCTAAATTTTGTCCATGCATATGTAATGAATTATATTTTATTTGGGACCAAGTGTCCTATGCAGCAAAAAGAGCAATATAACATTCTACATACAAAGACAGATAAGAAGATACTTGTAGTTACTTACCAGGAATAAAAGAGATAGGACGTGAACCCCAAATTTGGCAACTATCGTGGTACCGTCTTACTTGATGATGCAAGAAAATTGCTTTTCCAAGACCCCAACATTTCTTCGGTCACATTGATGGGAAATTGCTTTTCTAAGAACCTGAACCATTCTTCAGTCACCTATTAGAGCAATAAGTTGTTTGTCTAAGACCTGAACCTTTCTTCGCCGCCTTGACGGGAAATTACTTTTCCAAGACTTGAATCATTCTTCGATCGCTTGTTAGAGTAATAAGTTGTTTGTCTAGGACCCAAACCTTTCTTCTGTCGTTAACGGAAATTGCTTTTCTAGGACCCGAACCTTTCTTGATGCTTTGTTAGAGCAATAGTTTGTTTACTTGACATTTCTTGGGGGATATGCTAACCTTTCTCAAGGCATCTTTTTGTTAGGGTGCCTAATCTTTGTCAAGGACACCGGTTGATTCCCCGACCTTTCTCGGGGATGTGCCAACCTTTCTCGGGGCATCTATTTGTTGGGTGCTTGATATTTGTCGGGGACACCGATTGATTACCGAAACTTTCTCGGGAAATGCGCCAACTTTTCTCAAGGTATGTGTTTGTTGGGTGCTTGATCTTTATCAAAGATCGATTGATTACCCAATCTTCCTCGAGGATGCGCCGACCTTTCTCGAGGCATCTGTTTGTTGGAGGATATTTGGACATTTGCAGGCATTGAAAGAGTACTTGGACTTTCGCAAATACTAAAAAGAGTACCTAGATGTTTGAGGGAGTACTTGGATGATCACAAGTACGAACTATGGGGGGATACCTAGTCATTTGCAAGTATTAAAAGAGTACTTGGATGATTACAAGTACAAACCTTGGAGGATACTTGGTCATTCACAAGCATCGAAGGAGTATTTGAACAATCACAAGTACTAACCCCGGAGCATACCTAGTCATTCACAGGCATCAAAGGAGTACTTGGACAAACACAAGTACTAGACCTTGGGGAATACTTGGACATTTGCAGGCATCGAAAGGAGTACTTGGATGATCACAAGTATGAAACCTTTGAGGATACCTAGACATTTGCAGGCCTTGAAGGAGTACTTGGATAATCACAGGTAATAAACCTGGGGGATACCCGGTCATTCACAAGCATCTAAAAAGTACTTGGATGCTTGCAAACCTTGAATACTCGGGAAGGTCTCTCACCTCCACAGTAAAGAGAATTTAGGGCAATACCTAGGATGAACCTTGGATATCCATGAAGGTCTTTCACATTCGGGGGAAAGAAGTTGTGATATCGAGGAGACACCTTTTGTGAAAGTCTCCCATCTCCTTAAACATTTGTGAAGGTCTCCCACCTTCTAGTAAATAGAAAATCAACATACTTGTGATATTCATAAAGGTCTCTCACCTCCTGGTACATGGAACATCGAGGACATGCCTTGGATATTCATAAAGGTCTCTCACCTCCTAGTACATGGAATATTGAGGACACGCCTTGGCTATTCGTGAAGGTCTCTCACCTCCTAATAATTGGTAAAAGGTCTCCCATCTCTTAGTAAATGGAATATTGAGGATGTATCTCTAATATTCGTGAAGGTCTTTCACCTTGGGAGGGGGAGGGGGAAAGAAGTTGTGATATCGAGGAGACACCTTCGTAAAAGTCTCCCATCTCCTTAAACATTTGTGAAGGTCACCCACCTTCGTGATATTCGTGAAAGTCTCTCACCTCTTGGTAGGTGGAACATCGAGGACCCGCCTCGAATGTTCGTGAAGGTCTCTCACCTCCTAGTATTTGGAATATCGAGGACGCGCCTTGGCTATTCGTGAAGGTCTCCCACCTCCTAGTAGTTGGAATATCGAGGATGAGCCTTGACTATTCGTGAAGGTCTCTCACTTCCCGGTAGTTGGAATATCAAGCATGCACCTCGGCTATTTGTGAAGGTCTCCCACCTCTTAGTAACATAAATTTGAATGTAAATGTAGCACAAGGCTTACCTGGATGGCCGCAAACACTTAAAAGGGCTCCAACACCTAGGTAGCCACAAAAGGGCTGGAACACTTAGGTATACAAGGCAGTGGAATACTTGGATAATCACAAGTATTTAATGATACGGTCTAAGACCACTCGAGTGCAAGTTCAAGTGTCATGATAAGAGAGCATACCCGGTAATCGCTGGTACACAAAGTAGTGGAATTCTTTTGAACATCTATTAGTATTCAATGATATAATTCGAGGACAACTCGGGCAGGTCAAGTGTCACAGAAAGGGAGTACCTGGACGGTGGCAGGTACTTGTAGATAATGGGATACTTGACTAGTCGCCAATACCCATACTATGGGGACAACTTGAATAAATTGAGTGTCGGTAAGAGGGAGCACTTGAATAGCGGCGGTACTCGAAGACAAGGGGATACCTCGATAATCACAAGCATCCAAACTCTAAAGACAACTCGAACAGGTCGAGTGTCGATAAGAGAGTACCTAGATAGTGGTAGGTACCTAAAAAAAAAGGGATACTTGGATAGTGACAAGTATCAATACTGGAGCACAACTCGAACAGGTCGAGTGTCAAGAACAAAGTACTTAGACAATGGTAGGTACTCGGGGATAAAGGGATACTTGGACGGTCGCAAGTATCCAAACTCAAAAGACAACTTGAATAGGTCGAGTGTCGATAAGAGAGATTACCTAGACAATGGTCGGTACTCGGACACAACAGAATACTTGGATAGTCCCAAGTATCAATACTCTAAGGGTAACTCGAACAAGTCGAGTGTCAAGAAGAAAGTACCTAGATAGTGGTAGGTACTCAGGGATAAAGCGATACTTGGACAATCGCAAGCATCCTAACTATAAGGACAACTCGAACAGGTCGAGTGTCGATAAGAGAGAGTACTTGAACGGTAGCCGGTACTCAAAGACAAGATTTTGGGAAATAAGGGTAGAGATATGCTTACTTGATGATATCTCTGATCTATGAAAATATGTCTGCTATTTGCATAATATGTACACATGATTGTACATACTGTAAATTCATGAATTAAAATTTAATTCATGGATGATAATTTTGTCAAATTTGTATCATCTGAGTTCCACTAGGGAAAATTTTTGAAAGACAATCTTCATTCAAGATGTAGACGTCTTGAACATGCCAAATGAGGGACTTTCAGTTTGAAATGACTTTTCACTCACTCTTATGGAAAATGTTATTTTATCCTGACAATTGATGTGGGATTTATAAGGACTATGCCATCTCACTACCGTCATGTTAGTAGGGGTTCGAGTATTCTTGCAAGTGATACGACTTTACCAATATGAGAGGTCTTTGTCGGGACTGTAATGTAGGCTTGGTCAATGGCTTATCAAAGGGGACCATCAAGGTTAAGGCCAATTAAAGAAATGCAGCATGAACATCTCCGGGTTTACAAGTGAAGAACCCTGCGAAAAGAGATACAATAATCTTGCTCGTACTTCTTCAAGCAATGCATATAAACATATGAAATCCTATGTTAATTGAAGTACCCTAGTCTGAAGAGACTTTTACAAGAGGGATGCAACGTAAGCTTGGCTTATGTGTAAAATGGTAAGAGTTGGTGATTGCCTAGACATTGTCACCGATCCTTCTCTCATTGTCAAATGGAGGCTCTATTAATTGAACCACAATAGCCGCTTTGTTTGGAAGACCAATGGCTAAAATTCACTTTTTTCTGGGGCATGGCCTTGCCTTTACCATGCACACTGCTTTTTCATGCCATTAGTTCTTAATCCAATTTTCTTATATATAGGCATTGACCTTGCTTTTATTAAGTACACTGCTTTTTCATGCCCCTAGTTTTTTGTTGTTTTAGGATTTGGCTTAGGCAAGTTCAAGCAAAACACCGGTGTTAGACTCTTGAGTCTTCATCTTCAGCTAGCACTTCGGGTTATGCTACTTGAATGGTAGTACTTTTTGCTATGCCTAACTCAATTGAGTTGTACAATAGACACAAGTGCATAGAGAAAGAATTGTTCTTCGTCATTCTAGGGCACTTAAATTATTGTGAGTGTTCATATGTTATAAAGACACCCAAATATTGGTGCAAGTGCGAGGAAGGAAATTTCTATCCCCTTTCTCACTTTGTGATGCCGCCTCGCCTCCAACTTGCCCTAGTGTGGGGTGGTTCTTGACAAGGGTATTGTCACGCCCTGATCTTCCGAGCGCTTGCCCATCCCTCGGTAGTCGATTAAACTGTGACGTCCTAGGACGCATCGCCGACCCATTCATTTTAATGCGCATGCAGAAGCGAATAATTAAATCCCCGACAACATAAAGATGAGACGGGAAAGTAGGCCCATAATTTTTGAAAACCAAATCACACCTTTATACATATCCGACTAAGTCATATACAGTACTAGCCGATATATACAAGGTCTACAAAAAGGTAGAGGCTACAAATCCTCTACACATTCGATCCCTCAACAGAAGATTATGGGGTTTCTGGATCCGGGGACTTCATATATACCATTGCTCCACAAGGAGGGTCAGTTGTAACCTCGCCAAAAGTGATCTAGGTTCATCTTGCTTGTAACGATACCATGATATGAATTTATGGGGTACCTTATGGGGTAGACCTGTATCAACTCAGATAGTGGATCTCACGAGTTCGTAGACCCAGACTCCTTAGCTCCCAGGGAGGGGAATTAGAGAGTGTTACTCGGTGACCTTCTTCAATTGGCCAAAACGTTCGGGAGGTACAACCATCTATGGACATGTAAATGTTATCCTAGCAGTGAGACAATGTCTTAGCAGGCCTACCCCCTAAACCCTGACTAAGAAGCAAATACGCCTCAAGGCTATCTATGCATGCATAAGATAGAGGTCTTACCTTTACCTTAGATCATTCCCGCAAGTGAGTACAATTCATATAATGATTTAATCATTTCAATTCAATTCACATCAAACATCGATCAGTCAACTCACTCGACTCCATACCATCAATACCATCCACACAATTCGATCAAATTGAACATTGCTCACCCTAAGCTGACAATAGATGGTAAAGCTCATCGAAGGCGATATAGTATACTGCTCACTTTAAGTTGATATATCAAGGCCCTTGGGTTAATATAGTATACTAATAATGCTCACTTTAAGCTGATAAATAATATAACTCATTCTAAGCTGATAAATAATATAGCTCACTCTAAGCTGATAAATAATATAGCTCGCTCTAAGCTAATAAAGTATACTGCTCACTCTAAGATGCAAGCTAATATAGTATACTAATAATGGTCCTTTGGAGCTGTTAAGGTATACGGCTCACTCTAAGCCGATATATCAAAGCTCGTAGCTGACATAGTATACCATTCTAATCAACGACAATTTCATCATTTTTACCATACCTGATAAAAATAATCGTATGTGGGTACACGATCAGCTATTTTAGGCATTAT
Source organism: Eucalyptus coolabah (assembly GCA_014182585.1). NCBI lineage: Eukaryota > Viridiplantae > Streptophyta > Magnoliopsida > Myrtales > Myrtaceae > Eucalyptus > Eucalyptus coolabah. The sequence continues at coordinate 10,350,458 of CM024628.1, read as the reverse complement.
AAACCAATGCCCGGTGTTTCCCAATTAAACCCTGAAAATACTCAATTTTGGAATAAAATCCCAAAATTACAAATCTCATTTGATTTGCACAAAATAGCATTCAATTAAATAAACCAATTACATCGTTGAAATTAGCACGAAATTCTGTCACCAACTATCCCGGTATAATTTCCGGAAAAAATAATTAAATAATTACCAAAATGAATATAAATGCCATAATTGCAAACTTAGGTTAGAAAAGCCTAATTAAATATCGAAATGAGCCCAGAAAATTTATGAACCTATCTAGATAAATAATATGACCTAGCCACTTGCTAATTACACTACTCTAACCACCTAACATGCGATATTGAACAATTAAATTACTAATCCAATCTAACTAACCACCTAATCCAAACTTAACCTAAAATAATCAATCACTAAGTATAATTAACTCTATAAGCAAAGTTTAGTGTGTAAACTCACCGGTTTTGAAATCCGATGAGTTCACGGTGGCGGCAAGGCGAGAGATGAGTGACAAACTCCAAAGCAACGATGCACTACAAGGTCCGAAAGCTGTCCAAAGTGGGCCAAATAGTGCACAGCTTCTTGCTGGGTTCAATTTCTATGCCTAGGCCGAGGGAGTTGCTGCGAAGGTCGGTTGGGCTGGAAACAGCCAAAGCAAGTTGTCGACGGCTCAGCGAGGCCAAGTGAGGCTTCATGGCGGTGGACGGTGGCCTAGTGTGATCGGTTCAATAGCCTGGGCTCGAGGGGATGCGGCGGAGTTGCGGTTGGGCGGGGCGATGCGCGGGATGAGCGGGGCGTGCGGGGCGCACGGTGACGCGGAGTTGGCAGAGGTCGAATAGACATGCGATGAGCAAAGGGAGGAGGCTACAGTTTTCTCTGCAATTTTCAAAGCTCCAAGACACTCTCTAATGGAGAAAGCAGATGCAAAGAAAGGAGAAGGAGACCAGCTGCCCTTGGAGGGTCCCTTCAAGCCATCCTTCTATCCCTTTTGTCCCCTTGACCATGCCCTACCGGTTTGCTGGCTTCCTCAGCACTCAAGCAGACCACAAAGCTTCCTTGGGAAGCCATTGTGGTTGTCCAAAGGTTGAGGGACCAAGGGGCTACGAATTTCGGACTTAATTTCCCCAAATCCACTTCAATTCTCTCTTGAATTGATCCAATTCGGCCATAAAAAATTCCACCATCATGTCCATAATCAAATTGACATTTTTTCACGCTAATAAAACCAACTTGCATCCCAAAAATGCGATAAAAAGGCCCCTAAATTTTCTAAACAAAAATGGCCCTATATTGAATTTTCGCCAAAAATCTTGGTTTGCGAAAAATCTACAATGGTGAGTCGACGTTCCTAAAATGAGTTGTGAAGTGATAGAACTTTCAATTTCTGAAATTGGATTCAAATTTGCAGTTAATTTCAATCTAACGCGATTTTAACGTGACCTAGCCTACCCGGTAGCTTTTTGAAATTTTGGTGCAATTGACTCGTGATCGATTTGTTTCGAGTCACAATGTACATCTTCGACACATTGGTGACCCTTGATCATCGTGAAAATCTTGAGGTTTCAAATACGGATACGGTACCAAAATAACAGAAAAATCAACCTAGTACCGATCGACGAGAATTTTGCAATTTGGTGGAATTACCCACTTTTAGCCACACATCTTAGTCGAACCGACATATCTTTGATCTCTAATCGATCTTTAACTGTGCCGTGATGATCTCTGTAGATGAGCACAATCAAATAGTTGATTCTTGGTCGAATTCTCAAGTCTATTGTATTAAAATCCCTTAATAACTTTCCCAGATAGTCTAGTTATCTCATGAGTGATCCGCATAGAGAATAGCACTATAGGCGTGTCGATGAAAGGCCTAATTCATTCAATTGAAAACATAACTAAATTTTCAGAATGTCATAGGTTTAAAAGAAACTTCATAAGAGTATGGGGCTCAAAGTGGGTAAGTAATGGATAACATGTAGTGTTTAGGGTAGAAATGGAATGCCCTTCACTACTTTGGTTATCATACCATTTGTGAGAGAACCCTTTACCTTACAGACATAGAATTTTCTGCACTCATCTCATAAGTGTATAGATAGGGGACTGTGTGTAGGATATGGCTTGCCTTTCATTATCCTGATGCGCCTCATCCATCGTGCTCGATCAATCTTATATTCTTCATTTAGCTGTCTATTTTGATAATCCTCAGTGGAATTAGTGATCTAGGCAGACAAAAACATCATGCAAAATCCATTTGAAAAATGCATGTAGCCTTTTAAATATGAGAGATTTTGTACAAATAATTGAATTTACTAAAAAAATTATTAATAGCATTAAAGGTATTTATTTAATAGAATTGTATTTATAAGTATGTTAAATTTTGAACATCAAATAGGGAATTCACAAATGGGTGTTCATAGGCTATCCTTATTCAATAGGGATATGACACATGAATGATTAGCTAGGGGTTGAGAATCTTATTATTGATTTGATAAGCATCTCTGCTCTTGCCCCTACGAAAGAGAAGATACAAAAATAGATCAATCAGTAGGGCTAAAATCAAATGCAAGTTGAGGCATAAAGGATTTCTATCATTTGCTTTGACGATATTTGAGATGCCATTTCGCTTGGGAGAGTGCATTAGAGTTTGACATGCCTCTCCTTGATTTGTTATCCGCATTTTTACAATCGGGCGATCCTACAATAAACAAGAGGGATCATATTAGTCACAAACACTTTCAAGAGTCGAACAATCAGAAGCAATACAACATTACCCTTCATTGGTTTGTAGATGATTAAATAGACCTAAAACACGAAAGGATATTAAGTCCTATATCTTTCGTTTCGTTAGGTGAATTATTCTCCCATTTTTGCAGTTGTAGGAGAAGCAAAAAGTTTTTTATTAGTATTTACACATGGCGACTAGTTGCTATTTTCGAGGATCAAACCTCGGACGCCTTTGGATCATTTCATTCCCACCAGGCTACGGCACTGATAGTGTTCATGGAGTGCTTATTTTTCCATTTAACTGAACTGGCTCCCAAATGTGTCTCTTTTCACACCAAGTTAGGTGATTTCAATATGGGTCACTCCCATGTACTTGCTTGGCCAATATTGATTTACCCAAATTAACCATTAAGTTCAGTTCTTGAATCCCGATGCTTTCTGTCAAATAGAAAAACTATGTCAAAACAATGTCGAGAGGGGGAATATCGGAAACGATACCAAATTACCCTTCCTTTAAGTTTGTATTTGATAACTCCTAGGGATATTTAAATGTTGATGACAGCTTTTTGTCTTGATGTAGTTCAACATCTCTTTTGATTGGCCCTTCTCATTCGTGGCCATGTATGCATGATTGATGGTCGTTAATTCATCTTCGACACATTCCTTCTGTGGAATTTTTCTTCTGTATTTGACTATATGATCATTAGCAGCATTGGGATAAATCATGTACCTCAAGCTTCCATGGAATCTAAGATGGAAAATCAAAACCTCCGAGTTTTCGATGGCAATCATTTCTTGTGAGAGTATGTGTCTGGAACAAGAAGTGAGGTTCTCATATTCTAAAGTCATCATTTGGAATAAAGGGCTAGAGATTGCTTCGACTGTCTGAATTTTCTTCCTATTAATAATAGCCAATTCAAAGGAAGAGAAGAAAATCCTTGCTTGTGCTCTTGGCTTGTCGAAGCCGAAAATCTGTTAATGAAATCGCCATGTCTAGTTGCTCGGGCATGTGCGAAGAAGATATTGCTTAAACTTGAAATAGAGTTGTGTAGGTGTGAGGTGGAGCGCATAGAGCTACGGGGATGACTCGCAAAGGTGGAAGGCTAAGAGCAGTATGGAAGAAGTTACCTCGCTCTAAGGTACCATGGTATGCATGCTTTGAGTTCAACCGTATGCACATTGCCTATTATGTCATATCTTTCGTCTCATGTGAATAGAAGAGAGGATGTCATTTCCAAAATTATGTTCGGGGAATAAGACTTACCCTTTTTGAAATGAGATGATCTTTTCTGTTTGCCCATGTTTTCTTGAAAGAGTGTTTTAGAATTCGGCAAGTTCAAATGATGTGCCGGTTTCAAATGCCCCATGTCATGCTAAGTCGAGAGGTCATGATATTTCGAGAGATGAAGTGAGTAAGTTAGAAAAATAAACAAGTTTAAATTTGACATCTTGTTTTGACAAAAATTTTGGTAATGAAATATATTTTGTTTTCAAAATTATATATTTGGGGGGGAGGAAGCATGAGGAAGCCCAACTCTCGGTATTCTCCTTGAATATTATTTTCTTTTCATGGTTGGATAGCATCACTAGGCTGGTTTGGAACACTACCTCATGCTCTCAAAATATTTACAACTTTATTTAGTATTAAGTGGATTTACATTTTGGGATAGTGATTTCAAAAGTCAATTCCTCAAGTGGAAATGATGTTAAAAACAAACTAGACTTAAGAAAGATGATCAAGTTCCCACGTAAGGGAACATGCAAGGAAATTAAAAATGGTTCTTCTCGAGTGGGCTTGCACCCACCCTCTTATGGTCCTTTGTCAATAGCGCCCATGAAGAAATCACTAGTCACACCTTCTTGCGCTCCCAGCTTCGTGAATTTTAGTTCATCCATGCCTTCCCATCCGTCAGGGACAATGTTCTGATGATGGTCATAGAAATCTTGGGGGACTAAGTAGTTAACATAGTATTCGACTTTGCAACTTGGTTGCCCCAAGATGTCCATGATTACCTTTCTTCCACGCGTCTCCTTAGTGTGCTCGGGAACATGGTACGGGTGCTCGATACCACGAGGAGGTCATCTTTGCCATAACATAGCCATAGAGAGCGGAACATGAATACCCCAGCCTCCAAAAGATCCTAAGCCTTGTCTTTCAGGATAGCACAGTCATCTAGCGAGTGCCCCAACTCCCCCGGATGGTAGTCACAATACTTGGATGGATCATAATCCAGGAAGTACTCGGGGGTAAGGCATCTTAGCTCATTAGAGATCATTCATTGCTCTAAGAGAATGGGGAAAATAGTGGCCATATTAGGAAGTGGCAAATGTGCTCTTATGTTGCTTGAGGACTGAAGTAGCCAAGTTCCTTGCCAGGTTGTGTCAGTAAGGTCTTCTTCATCCATTTCGGCTGTCGAGTCCTCATTGTGACGAGAGAAGAAGGCACAAGTAGCTTGAGTGAAATTCTCCATCAAGTGGCGTACTGCCTCGTGTAGTTCATTAACTTGATGTTGAAGTTGGCTGAACGAAAATTTATCACCTATTTCTTCTAATAGTTCCTCCTCGATGGCACCTATGAAAAGGTCTCCGAACGTAGTGGTCACATCATATCATCTGGCTCTTCTTTCTTTGTAAGTGTTAGCTGAGTTATGTTATCCTGACCCATGCCTGAGTAAATGGGAAACTTCGAGCTTTCATGGGTGAATTGCTTTGGAGCACTAATTGTTTCTTCTTCCTCATGCATTGTCCTTGCAAAGCCTAGGAAGGTTTTCTCAAGGTGGGGGTATACAAGGTCTGCCTTTTCCTTTGCCTTTCCCTCTTGGTTTTGTTCTTTTCCTTAGTAATATCCTAAACATATGGTGTGAGGTCTCCTCAGGGCTTTGATAGGCTAACAGATGCCTTGGCTTTCTTTGCCGAGCCCCTAACCGATGATAAAACTATATCCAGCCATGATTTTCCCTACCATGATTACAACGCTTGACATTTCAAGGACAAGGGGTGGAGTCCCTAAAGTCCTATATATAGTAGACACGAGCTCGAATGATTCATAGATTGATTCATTCTTACCACTAGGCTCAATATAAGAAATGGTCGTCTCGTGGTACATACGGTGGTCCTCTTCTCCACAAACCGTGACCTGTTTTCCTTCAACCACGAACTTTAGATTTTGGTGGAGACTTGAGGGTATTGCTCTAGCGACGTGGATCCATGGGCAACCTAAAAGGAAATTGAATGCAGTGGGAATATTTATTACTTGGAATAAAATTTTGAATGTGGTTGGACCTATTTGAACGGCAAGCTCAATTTAACCCATCGTTTCCTTCTTTGTCTGTCAAATGCTCGAACGGAAGTCTTGGCTACCTTGATCCGAGATGTTTGTATTTTAAGATGATAAAGTGTCACTAGTGGACATATGTTAAGAATGGATCCATTGTCAATCAGCACTTGAGCGACATGAGAAGCATTGCACTTGACTAATATGTGGAGACCCTTGGTGTGTCCTTTACCTTCCTTAGGGATCTCTTCATCAGAAAATTGCAATTTGATCTTTTAGAATGATGGTGCTGACAAACTGCCCAATCGTTTTAGGGACATATACCTTCATCAAAGATTTTTGGTGTTTGATAAACAATTGAAGCAATTCTAGTAGAGAGATATGTGCTGGTAATTTCCGCAATTGTTCCACCACATTTTATTCACTGGCTTTGAATGTTGCCAAAAATTCCTTGGCTTCTTCATCGATGACGGGCTTGGCGGGCTGTGTATTGGCTTGAACATAAGTGCGGCCAAATCTCATGACTAAGCCAACGTTGAGGTCGTAGGACCAAGGGACTGCATTTGTGCTTTCATATTTATAAGGTTGGGGGATCTTAATAACTATATGTGCCCCTGCCGTTGACACTTGGGCTATGGCTCCTTTTCCCTCAAAGATGCCTTCAGGTGGGGTGGGATCTATTTTTTCCTTTCCTGTGTTTAGCAACGTAAACTCTTCATCCCAATTGATGACGACTTATGATATAGTAGAGACTAAGCCGGTGTGGCCGGCATATACAATTATTCCGTCCTCCATCATTCTTGATACCCTTTCTTTCATTGTTACTAAGGGTTGTCACGTCCCGATCCTACAAGCGCCCAACTGTTTGTGGTTGATTAAATAGCGATGTTCTAGGACGCATCACCGACCCATTCATTTTAATGTGCATGCGAAAGCGAATAATAATCCCTAGACAACAATCAAATGGGATAAAAAAGCAGGCAACAATTCACAACCAAAACAAGCCTTTATAAACCCTCCAAGTTTATACACAAATCTAGGCTATTTACAAAAGATCGGCTCAACAAAAAGGGAACTGTCCTATGACTCACTAGTTAGACACGTTTGCTAATTCTACGATCTCCTCCTCATCAACTTCGGAGCTTCGGATCCTCCTCAACTGCCTTTTAGGGACCTGAAAAATGTTATCCCATAACAGGGTGAGACGACATCTCAGCAAGTTCACCCCCTAAACTCTGACTAGGAAGGAAACATGCCCAAAGGCTACCTGAGCACATATAAAACAGATGACTTACCTTTGCCTCAGTTCCCTCTGAATGTCAGTACAATTCATATCACATATGCATACAACAAATGCACACATCACTTGGAACGTCTCACACAATCTCAACCAAACACGCGTCCCAATTTTTAATCACGGCCCAAGGTGCACGGCCTACTTGATGCTCGGCGGTCTTCTAGCGTAGCCAAGCATTGTATTTTAATCACGGCCCAATGGGCACAGCCTACTTGAAGTTCGGCGGTTTATCACGGCCCTATGGGCACGGCCTACTGAAAGTTCGGCGATTAATAATGGCCTCATGGGCATGGCCTACTAGAAGTTCGATGGTTTTCTTAACCCATCCCATGTCATCACGCACAACATACGTCACCTCACCTTTCAATAGTCATCTTACTATGATTATAAACCATCACATAATTACTCACTCACAGCCAAGGACATTGTGCTTCACACTTAAATTCCTCAATTAAAATAATGTCTTGGCCTATTTTCTTCGTGTTAAAAATAGCTGATAAGAATAATCATTATGTCGGTACATAGTCAACTTTGAGCCAAAAATATAATATATTTATTTTATAAAATCCCATTAATTATATAGTCTATCAAAACATTTTTGACGTTGTAAACCGACGCCCGGTAATTTTCAAATTAAATACTGAAATTAATAAATTTAGGGATAAATACCCCAAAAATTGTAATTCACACTCAAATTAAACAAACCTGCACTCAATCAAATAAACCAATTACACCATTGCAATTAGCACGAGATTCCGGTCACCGGCTATCTCGGTCTAATTTTCGAAAAATAATGATTAATTAAATAATTGCCAAAAATAATTAATAAATATCAATAAATGAAACTTAGGCTAGAAAAGCTTAATTAAATACTGAGATGGGCTTGGAAAATTTCCGAAGCTATCTAAATAAATACTAGAGCTTATTAAATTGCTAATTGCACTACTATAACCACCTAACAAGTAATAATGATGAATTAAATTGCTAATCTATTCTAAATAACCACATAATCCAAGCTGAACCTAAAATAATCAACCCTTAAGCATAATTAACTCCCTAAGCAAAGATTAGTGAGTAAACTCACTAGATTAGCGATTCAATTGCACCACAATGACGGTGAGATGAAGAGGAGCGATAAACTCCGAAGTGGGGGCACCAAGCAAGGTCTAGAAAGGCTTGGAAATAGGCCAAACAATGTACTACAAACCTAAGGGCTTCGGTTATGGTCGGTGGGCCAAAGGAGCTACTTCGACAGGTGGTTGAGCTAGAATCGGCGAGAATAGGATAGCGAGCTGCAGTGGGGACCAAGCGAAGGCAGGTGGTGGCTCCAACAACCTTGGCGACGATGCACGACAGTTGGCAACGCTGGACAAGGCCTCTGGACACGTGAAAGAACAAGGACAACAGCTAGAGACATGCAGGCAAGCAGGAGGCATGACTGTCATCCGAGTGGTGTGACGGTGGATGGCGGCAGTCAAACGGGTGGTAGGTGGTGTCGACGGGAGAGGGGAGGGCTGGTCGAACTCTCTGGTTCTTGAAGGCTTACGGGTTGATGGGATGGAGGGGTGGTCGACCGGATGGGGAGAAGGGACAACAAAAGGCTTTGAGGGGGCCGTTTAGTCACCCATCTATCTTCTTGTCCCCCTTTGGCGTGACCCCACCACTTGGCTAGCTCCCTCAACAATTTTCCAGCCCCTTAGCTTGCTTAGGAAGCTTTGGAGATGGTCCAAAGGTTGGGGTGGGGGTGTGGGGGGGGGGGCTACGAATTTGGGTGTGATTTCCCTTAAATCCACTTCAATTCTACCCTAAAAAATTCCACCATCGAATCCTTGATCAAATTGGTATTTTTCCTTCCTACTAGAACCATCTTGCATCCCAAAACGTGATAAAAAATGGTCCTCTGAATTTTCTATTCAAAAACGGCCCTATGTCGTTTTTTTGCCAAAAATCTTGGTTTGCAAAAATATTCGGAGGATGAGTCGACGATCCTAAAATGACTTGTGATATGACAAAACTTTTAATTTCTGAAATCGGACTCAAATTTGCGGTTAATTTCAATTCGACACGATTTTAACATGACCTAAGCTATCAGGTAGTTTTCAGAAATTTTTAGTGCAAATGACCCGTGGTCGATTTTCTTCGAGCCACAATGAACCTCTTCAACATATTGGCGACTCTCAATGGTCGTGAAAATCTTTAGGTTTCAAATATGGACACAAGGCACCAAAATGACAAAAAAATCAGTCTAATGCCAATCGACGAGAATTTTTTCAATTTGGTGGAATCACCCACGTTTAACCACACATCTCAGTCGAACCGACTTATCTTTGATCTTTAATCGATTTTTTACTGTGCTGTAATGATCTCTGCAGATGAGCACGGTCGAGTAGTCGATTCCTGGTTGAATTCTCAAGTCTATTGCATGAAAATCCCTTAATGACTTCCCTAAATAGTCTAGTTATCTCAAGAGTAATCAACTCTGAGAATAGCACTATAAGCGCATCAATGAAAGGCCCGATTTATTTAAAAGAAAGCAAAATTGAAATTCCAGGATGTGACAAGGCTAGCACTTCATCGCTGAATAAAACTCAGCCTTTACCAGCCCTCAATAGATGTCAATAGTCTGTGCTTTAACGTTTTTGATTTGGCTAGCTTCATAACTGAATAGCGCATTTACCTTGTCGGTGTGGTAAGGGAGCAGATTGCTCTGGACATTTGACTTGGTGCTTTGGAATGAGAAAGCTTTAATGTCTAACGGGTTTTGGATTTGACTCTTAACGGCAAAGCACTCATCGGTTGAGTGCCCTACTTTGCCCATGTGGTAGTCACATATTTTTTAAGGGTCATAGTTGGAAAGGAGGTTCTTCTTTTGGAGGATTGCCGGTACCTACGATGAAGATCCAAGAAGTGAAGTAAATCGTCTCTTGTTGCTATAACATTGGGATGGCTAACAGCTGGTGGTCTTGTTGCTGTCCAGCACTTGTTTGAATTGTCAGAGGATGACTGGTATTTGCGGTGTAGGTCACGTTGACATCTACCAGGGATTCTTTATCTTTTTCATGTTGACCCTCCTACTTACAGTTGCAGGTTTAGTGAACCAACCATCCCTCAACCCTATCTCGATTTGCTCCCCTACTAGAATGAGTTTATTAAATGATTCGACAATTGTGGTTACCATTCGATTGTGGCACTCATAGGGGAAGGTTTTGACAAACAATTTTTCTTAGCTCAAAATCAGTTGGTTTAGGACTAATTTGGGTGGCTAGATTCCTCCATCTAATGGCATATTCTTTGAATGATTCATATTTTTTCATCATGGTACGCTCAAGATCCTCATGAGAAAGGGTAATGTCCATTATGAACTTGTATTGCTTGAGAAATGCCTCACTCACTTCGCTCCATATTTCGAGGAGGTTCATGTTCTTCGTGATGTACCACCTCATGGAAAGGCCTACTAGACTTGATTGGAACAACTGGATTATCAAGGTATTATTATTGACGTGTTGGGCTATTCAAACTAAGTACATTTGCAAATGAGCCTGGGGCAAGTCATGCCATCATACTTCTCAAATTCCGACATTTTGATTTTTTTCGGCATTTTAACTTTGGAATAGATGGAGAGGTTTGTCAAAGTAGGATCTTAGAGGCCTTACGGTTGTTTCAGCCTCTCCTCAAGCTTCTTGAGGCGTTTGTCATGCTTAGTTTTTATACAAACTATCTAGCTTAGCTCTCAATCGTGATTTGGTGTAGATCATCCTCCAATTCAGGGATGTTATCGTTGGTATTTCTACCTTGATCACCCCTAATGGATGATTGTGGTAACAATATTTGATTGAGGCCGGGGCGGAGTAAGTTTGCCCTGGATGGAGTTTACCTACTTCAAGAGTTGTTGAAGCACCTTAAAGACTTGCTTCATTTCGCTTTCCACAACCGTGACACAGCTTGGTACATTCTCTTCGACCATTCTTGCTCTTGCTTTTTAGCGAATTTGGATTGGCAAACATTGACGTTCCGTGATTACCTAGTCATGAATAAACAAGCATGTGTAAACACAAGGCACAAATAGGGAGTCATTTCATGATGATGACCTAATCCTACCATTTTTGTTTATTCATGAAAAGTTTGTACATGGAGAGGATTTCATAAGCAAAATTGGGAAAAAAAAAAAGAAAGACATGCAGCATATCAGCATGGACTAAAAAGATATCAATTTGAAAGACAACAAAAACATGAATTGAAACAAATTTTCAAAAAAATTCTATCCTTTTTTGAAACAACAAGAAATTTCTTGCTAAAAAAGAAACTTATAACATGCTTGAGGAAACAAAGGCATCAACTGAAAGTATTTTTTTTTTTGCAAAAAAAAAAAACTATGACAATTACTTCCAAATTTAAATGACCAAAGTATTAAATCCTAGATTAATCATGGACTGCTCAATACATATAGGAAGGTAAGTAAATTGCAAAGTGTATGGATGAAAAAACTTACTTCATGTGAGAAAATTGACGACAATCACACAGACATGCGCATGGTATATGCGGCTTGATGTCTAACTGAGAAGGTCTAGGGAAATTAAGAGGGTGATTGCCCACCGCAATCTCACATTGGCATCCTACCTTTTTAACCTCAATTCTACCTAAAGAAATTCAGGGAAAATAAAGGCAACTTCTATATCACAATCTCGCATTCAAAGCCATATCTTTCTTAACACCATCCTAAATATCCTATGGCATTCCAGGTTCAACGACCAAGTTATGTGTGCCCCGTGTAGTGCTAAAAACATTAAAACATGCATAGTAGTTTATAATCACAAGACATTTTATTTAACTAAATTAAAATAAATTCTAAGCATTTAAACAAGATAAAAAACGACCCACGTCCACAAAAAGGTCCCCAATGGAGTTGCCAAGCTATCACGACCTCTTTTTCGGCACTCGATATGCGCGGGCACCAACGGAGGCTTATGGCTTGCTAAGTCAATTGAAAGCCCAGGCTCTCCCAAGCCCATCAATTTACGACTTATGGTTTGAGTTTTTGAACTTATAAGTTAATTTTAAAAATGATTCACCGCTAATCAATTTGGGGTGAGTTGATTAGAAACCCAAGAAAAATGCTTTAAGACAAATATTTCACTTCTACACAACTAGAGAATGAGGATCGGGGTCTTGATTACACTAATTAATCAGTAATGCCCTCCAGGTACCTAATCTTATTTAAATCCTAAGGCCTTTTGGATTTTCAAGGGATTTTCCATGCATTTATGGAGGACAAATATTTTTTGGTTTTTTCCTAATTTTTGAACATACAAAGGCATTTTTTTGGATTTTCAATATTTTTTTTGAAAATATTAATCATCCACCCATGGCCCAGACAGGCCTGTAGCATGGGCCCAACCCGAAATTCTCTTTTCCCTCTTTCTTTTAAAACAAACCCAGCCCAAACCAATATTTTTCATTAAAGAAGGACCGGCCCATCAATCGGCTAGCCCACGCATGCAAGCCTAGATCAAATGGAACCCTACTCGAACGACGACCCACGTTCGACCCGGCTTTGTAGCCACGACCTGATTATGGCCAAACCTAACCCAATTAGAGGGTTTCACCGACACGGTTTGTAGTTATGACCCAATTCGTGGCCGCCACTGCTCCTGACGTAGCTACAGCAGAGACATCGAAGGGTGCGTCAGGGCAATGCCCTAGGTAGCGCGCTTCCATCCATCGACAGCCATCACGTCTCTCGCCATGGCTTCCGAGTGCTTGGACGCAAAGAGGGAAAAAGAGATCTAGTTCGAGCCTTCTGTCAAACAGGTCGAGGGCACCATCGGGATGGGGGATTCTTGGCTCGAACAAGCCCAAAACTGGCAACGGCGGTTCAACACAGCAGGATGGCGAAGCGAGAACGGTCAACAGTCGAAGCTCGCGTGAGCCAGATGGCTGCAAGCTCTAGCTCGGCCCACCTAAAAGTGAGGTGACAAGCAAGGGGTTGAGGATGCTCACTGGCTTTGGAGACACCAGCTGGAGCTCGTTGGGGGTCGTCGGTGTGGTTCAAGCATGGTGGGGACCCGTTGGCTGCTTGTTGGGTGCGGCCACCAGCAATCCTTCCCTTTTCCTTACAGATCTCTCTCTCTCTGGTCCTTCTCTTAGATCTTGCCTTCTCTCTCTCAAATCTCTCTCGTTCAGCCTCGATTTCCTCCTCCACCTCAATTTTGGCCCTCCCTCTCCGGCCAACCTCAAATATTCGGCTTTGCTCGCTCTTGGTCCTCCCTTGATGTCTCTCAAGGGAAGTGCTCGAGGCTTGCTACCGTTGATCCCTCTAGGTGTGCTGTTGTCTTCCCTCCGACGTCTTAATTATAGGCATGGAGGCCAATTGACAGAGGCGCTCAGACCGCTGGTCCTTCATGCTCCGAGCAGCCTCCACCGGCTGAACCGACGTCCTATCGAGGTGGCTCTAGCTAAGCCGCCTCCCCTACCGCATTGAAGACACATCCTCTTCGCCAACGACACTCCATGTGTGTTGCCGTCTCCTCCTCCATCTGACATCACGCGCATCCAGCTTCCTATGCATGCTACATATCTAACAGAGGAACAAGACAAGGGGAGGAAGAAGACAATAAGGAAAAAGGGGGCCGGGCCTGGCAAAGAAAAGGCCGAGCCCTAGGCCCTTGAGGGAAAAGGAGAAAAAGGGGTTGGGCGCGAAGGCCCAACCTCGACGGGTTGCTCTTTGCTTTCTTCTTCTTCTTCTTCTTCTTCTTCTTCTTCTTCTTGTTATTATTATTATTATTATTATTATTATTATTATTATTATTATTATTATTATTATTATTATTATTATTATTATTATTATTATTATTATTATTATTATTATTATTATTATTATCTGAAAAAGTGAAAAATAAGTATAAAAAAAAAGGAAAATGAAGATTAATGGATGCAAATAAAAACTAAGCCCTAATTTATGCAATTTAATTTAAAATACCTAGCCAAAATTTAGGTGTCAACAAATGGTTATCAGAGCAAAGAGAATGTAATTCTATTTTGGTACCTACAAAAGAGATGTGCATGCTTAGAGAGTCAAAACCCATGGCCGTGGCCAAGAAAATGATAATTGAGTCATTTTACGATATGGCTAATCTAGAATCATTTTAGGATAAGGGGTAATCATGAATCATTTTATGATCTAGGTAATCAAGAGTCATTTTACGATATTCTTATCATGTTGATTGCCTAGTGAAAAATGTTTCCCTAACCACTTTGGATGAACAACACGATCTATATGTCTATGATTGATTAGATTGATTTATCCATTCATAGATGAATAATACATGGACAACTAACGATTTGCCAGCACCGTTTCTGGAAGTAATTTTTCAGTGAATTTTGGACATTATGAACGTTCTTTAGATTGCAAGTGCCATAATTGAACCAGTTAATTATCTAGTGTGAGTAGCAAAGAGATAATACTTAGCCGTATAGAAGAATGATCGCATAAAGGAACATTAGTGATGTAGCCCAAGGTCAACTACTCAAACAATAGGATCGGGAGAGTGTCTTACACACAGAGAAACTCAATCACAAAATCAAGCAGAAATTTCATTTTTGCACTAGCTCAGGAAAATAGACATATCTTTGTAGATTCATATCGAATGACTTAATTCCAAAGCCAAAAGAACGGAGACTCTTGGATCTACAACTTTGATGTTTTGAATTTTCTTAGATAAGTATTGTAGGCTTGTCAATTTTGGAAGGAAGTGTGTGAAACCGGATTGGACAGAATGAAAAAAAAAATGATAGGAACTTCAATGGTTGCACTTCTAGGCCTCTAAGGAAGTTGAAAAGGCACCGATTCTTCAAGATTGATGGTTGCAATTCTTTCATAATGCATGCTTTAAAAACTCCAACTCTTCAAGAACAAAGTGAAAACTCTTCTAGGTTTTTGAGAGGTTTGAACTCTTCAAGGTTTAAGGGAATTGCATTAAGTGATTTTTCATTAATCAAATTCGGTGTGTGTCTTACAGAGACTTGATAACCTTTTATGGTAAAACAAAGGAAGAGCAAAAAACGAGACTCAAAACTAGAAACTAAAAATTCATTAATGTACATAGAAATTAGAAACATTTAGAAACTATGAGCTATTAATGTACAATATTTTCAATGCTTATGACCATTCCAAAGTGTTCTGATGCAAGCTTTGATGCATGGGAAATGACAGATGTCTTTATGACAAAGTCAAAGATGAGGCTCTTCACTTGTCAATGAGGCTTTTCAATATTAGGTTTATCGATGAGAGTGTCATCAATCTTAAATACGAACTACTCTTCTTGGTTGAATGAGTTGGTCTTGAATACGAGCTACACCAATTAGTCTGAATGTTTCCTCCACCTCAAAGTGAGAATATATGTATACATCTCAAAAGAAGTGTTGTGAAAGCAAGTGGATCAAACACCAAATTTACATAGTTCATTCATAGGGAGAGCAATAACAAATTGCACTACAGATGAAACGATACAACGAAAATTATAATCACACTAAGAGTCATTCTAATACTCTTGATATTTCTCAAACTCCAATCACACCCAATAACTCACAAAGTGTTTAGCTCCACAATTCCTCATGAAATAATCTCTCAATTTTATGAATGAATTAACACAAATCTTACTTCATGATTATAGTCGGCTTCAACACTTGAATTCTTGGTGCAATTCATGAACAATACCCACGAAGATAACCCACCCCAAGCCCTCAAGCCCTCAAAATGGCGCTGCAGGACCTCACATACAGAGGCGTCTTCAAGGCTTTTATTCCCACTTCTAGCGAACAGATATATATATGAGCTCAGGTGGACCGAATCTTCTAAGACAAAGTCGGTGTTGGACTTTCTAGTTTCACGCCCCAGACTCCCTACACAAAATAGGAACGCTGATGTGTGTATTTCCTGGACTTTTATTATTTTCTTTTTCAATTTTCCTTGACCATACCAAACAGGAAATATCTCCATGACACACGGTTGCGGACCGCATATAATCAATTTATCTTGAGTTGGATTTCATTCACAGACTTAAAATCAAGGAAGGCATACCAAACTGAGATCCCTAGTGGAAGATGAAAAAGATCAGCCGAGAAGAAACAAAAGTCAAAGTCCCTCTTCCCTACGTACGACAGAAAACCTGCAACTGAGTCGAAACTCTTTCAAGTCAATTGAGGGGACGAGACGAGAGCTTGGAGGCGGATGTGATGGTAAGAGTCAATTACAGAAGAAGGCCAAGTACGAGAAACCAACGGAAACCAACACTTGGTCGCAGAAATTGGTCACTCTGTCGCAAGGCCAACCCATCGCATCCTCCTCTTCCTGTAATGACCCGCATACCGGATTGCCGTCCCCGCCACGCACATCCAGATATCATCAGCACTCTCATTGCGTGCATCATCAATATGAATTCACCAGTTGTAGCCCGAAGTTAAGTTAAAGAAACCGTATACGTGTGACATTCCATTTATTTATATATTCAAGTCCTCTTACGTTAAGAATGAGCTTTCCAATATCTATATGACCAAGTCAATGCTAGACAGCAAGTTCGCTAATAACTGCTTCACCTAGACTTTCAAATAAATCCATTTGTAAGGCCACACCCACCATCGTAAAATCACATTAGCAAACTCAGATATTCTTATTTGAATTTTATGGAAGAAGATAATTTCTTACCTCGTTGATCTTAAGGAGCACTGAGGATGTGGATCTCTGTGTTAGCATTACTATTAGATGTACCACTAATATCTTTATTGCGATATAAATCCTTATAAATTGTGTCTTAGGTGCATTAAGAGTTAATGATTCAGAAATACTAGAAAGGATTATATTTAAATGATATTATGGATGACCTTTATCTGATGAAATAGTAAAAATGTGAATTTAGCGGAACATTTTATAGATTTTTTTTTTGGTGAAAGAACATTTTTATATATTACAAGAGAGTTTGCTTATAATTACTACCAATAAACAAATACATTTCTAGCTTATTAGTGCTTTGAATGGATACTGATTTCTCTAATTGTTTATCTATATTTAGAATATCTTTTCAAAATTTGTAACATCCTAGTTTTCAGTCTTGTTTTCAATTGAATAAATCGGACCTTTCATCGACGCACCTATAGTACTATTCTTAGAGCCGATCACTTGTGAGATAACTAGACTATTTGGGAAAGTCATTAAGAGATTTTAATGCAATGGACTTGAGAATTCGACCAAAAGTTGATTGCTCGACCGTGCTAGTCTATAAGGGTCATTACGGCATTGTCAAAATCGATCGAGAAATCAAGAATAGGTCGATTCGGCTGATATGTGTGATCAACGTGTGGGTTATTGTAAAATTCTCGTCGATCAGCACTAGACCGATTTTCTATCATTTTTGGTATCCTGTGCTTGTAATTGAAACTTTGAGATTTTCACTACCACCGAGTGTTGTCGATGTGTCGAAGTGGTACATTGTGGCTCGAAGAAAATCGACCATGGGTCATTTGCATTAAAAATTTCTGAAAGCTACTCGGTAGCCTAGGTCACACTAAAAACGCGCGAGATTGAAATCAACCGCGAAATTGAATCTGATTTTAGAAATTGAAGGTTCTGTCATGTCACAATAAATTCTAGGAATGTCGACTCGGTCTCGAAAGATTTTCTGCAACCCGAGATTTTTTGGGAAAAAGTTGGCATAAGGACATTTTTGTCTAGAAAAAGCTAGGGATCGTTTTTTATCGCAAATTTTGGAAGCAAGTGGGAACCATTGGTGAGGAAAAATGCCAATTTGATCTTTGAGGTGTCGGTGGAATTTATTGAGGCCAGTTTGCGTTGAATCAAGCAAGAATTTATGTCCAATTGAGAGGAAACCAAAGGAAATTCGTAGCCCCTCATCCACCACAACATCTGGACCACCTCAAACTTTTAGATGGGGGTATTTGGGTCTGAAAATGGCTAGTGGAAGACAGCCATGCAAGGGGATGAGGTTAAGGGGACAAAGGAGGAGAATATGTGACCAAGGTGGCTCCCCATCCTTGACTAGTTGCATCTTCTTCCTCTATCCCCCACCTTTCTCCATTGTTGAGCCTTGTGGAGAGCTTCAAGAAATCAAAGAAATCAAGCAGCAACTTCCCCTCCACCATCGCACACTCGTGGACCATTTTCCCCTTTGTTTTCTCTTCTGCCGGTTTCTGCTCCAATTGACCTTTCGCCAAAGATCTGAGTTGAAAGTAGTCTTTCTTGACAAATTAGCCAATGATCCATCCATCACCGTGACCAAGAGAGACAGTCCGTCCCAACAAGCCCGACCTCGTCCTGAACGGAGCCACCGGTTGTCCTGTACGACCGCCTCAAGCCGTCGGTCGCCGGTCCGCCGGTCTACTGCCCACCTGCACTGTCTCACATTTTTCTTCATTTTTCTCCCATTCCAGTCATTCCTTTGCCCATCCCAACCTTCAACAAGACTCCCAAGACCCCCGAGAGCCGTCGGTTGCCGACCAACTGCTTGCCGAAGCTCCGATTGGCCCATTTTCACCGTTGAAACCGTTGGTTCCTCTATGCAGTCCAACAAGTAGAAACATAAGCCAAACCAGCCTTTATTTTCTTCTTTTGCAGCCCAAAACAGAGAGCAAAGCAGTGGGTTTCTAGCAAGAGTCTTGGCCTGTTTTGAGGTCATTTTGAACCCTGAAAGCTAGGCCCGCCTTGGAGAGAATCGAGCCCTGTTGCATCCCCGTCGATTTGCACCGACTGGATCGCCGAACAAGTGAGTTTAACTCACTAATCTTCACTTAGTAGATTAATGGCGTTTAAGGGTTGTTTAGATTAATTAAGCATGGTTTAGGTGGATAGATTAGATTAGATTAGTTAATTTAATTATCTGCGATGTATGTTAAGTGGTTAGTTAGTGACATTAGCAAATAGACACATCCTAGTATTTATTCAACGAACCTTTGAATTTTTTTGGGTCCATTTCAGCGTCCAATTAGGCATTATTGGCTTAAATTAGATTTATTGGCATTTATTTACTATTTTCGTAATTATTTAATTATTTATTTATTTTCCAAAAATTAGGTTGGGATAGCTAACGACCGGAATTTTATGCTGGTTATTATGGTGCAATTTGTTTATTTATTTGAACTCTAATTTGTGCTCAATTAATCAACCAAGAAGAAATGGGCATGTGCTCCGAGAGGATCAAGGCGTGACAAAATTACTATTTTACCCTCAGACTCACCTTGACCAACCACTTATCATTCAAAGAAATTGATTTTTCAGCCTTAGTTTTCACCCACCAACATTGCATTACACATATCGACATTGTATTATGTTGTGTGTGATCTAATCAATTTTTTCCTTAGACCATTCATAATTAATTGCTTAGATCATTTTGATCCATTTTTCACTCTTGTGGCCCAACATGTCTCTCTGAATTTCTCACTAAAACCAAATGCAAATCCCTTCTAAGATACTATCCTCAATGATAACAAAGTGGAGCTAGAGAGAGTTTGGTCCACAATTTAAATATAGTTATGAAGGCAAGACACTAATAAAAGTATCATCTCTCTATACAACCTCTTTGGGATCAGATCGCCTCGCCGGCAATCATTGAGATAAGATGGTTCCCGGAAAGTGCATACTTTGATTGTTTGTGTACGACTAATTGTGAAAATAAACTATCCTTTTTTCCTTACTAATAAGAGGGGGGAACAACAGTGATAGAATTATTCTTCAGAGAAAATCAAATCATATCATATTAGCTCATGCATCATAGTAAATTGGTACAAGTGCGCAACTAGGCATGCATTTACCTCATTAAAGTTCAAATCAAGACAATCAAGGATGGCTATGCAGTCCCATATAGAAAAATTACATGAGCTGACCCAAATTATTTTTTCAATTTTAGTTCTACGCGGGTTGGGTCTAGAGTCTGGTTACGAAACAAACATATGCCTTTCATGTCAAGATTAGGTAGTGTATCAGTTGGGACCTAAACTGAACCGGTCTGTTGACACCCTTAGTATTCCTTGACACTATTTTACAATGATGCAGCCCGTATTCAACACTAGCTCGCAAAACCAAGAAGATTTGCATGCATTCAAGATCAACAATACTCTCATTGAAAAGTCTTTCATCGATAAGGCTGCATCTTTGACTTTGTCATAAAGACTTGGTCACTTCCCATACATCGAAGCTTACATCAAAGCACTTTAGGATGAGCAAAAGCATTGGAAATATTGTTTGGACATTAATTATGACATCCTGAATTTTCAACCTGTCTCGATAAAATGAAATGGGTTTTTCATCGACGCGCCTATGGTCCTTTTTCTTTGAGCTAATCACTCACGAGTTAACCAACCTATTAGGTGAAGCCATTAAGGGATATAATCGCGATAAAATCCCTAAAAGCTACCCGATAGATTATTAGATTGTACTAAAATCGCGTCCGGTTGATTTTAATCATGAAATTGAATTCGAATTCAGGAATTGAATATTCAAGCGTGTCACGATTTATTTTTAGGACATCGTCTCATCTTTTGAAGAAATTCCGTCGAGCTGGGAATTTTGCGGAAAAATCAAATTGGCATATTAAAACCAAGGAAATTCGGGTAGGCACCTTAATTGGTAATTTTGGCTACCAATTTGAGTTGGTTTGTGAAGAGTTGAAGGAAAAATTGTAAGGTCTGCTGCCATGGCATTTTTGGGCCACCAATTTAAGTTGTTTAGTGAGAAATTGAAGAAGAAAATCAAGAAATTCGTAGGGCTACTGGCTGCTGTTATTTGGCCTTCAATTGGCTTGTTTAGGAAGTTTTGGGAGGGAAAAATGCCCATTGGTTGCTGCCAAGACTATTGGGGCTAAGGACTTTGAGGCACAAAGCACTCAAGTAGAAGATATTTCAAGAACAAGGGGATTGGCTACATGGTGGACTTCTTGGCCCCCTTGTCCCCCTCTCTCTCCTTTCTTCTTCTTCTTCTATTTCCCCCATGCGCACCCCCTCCAACAAAAGCAACTTTCAGCCTTTTTCTTCCTCACTTCTTCTCCATTTTCACTCAATTTCCTTGCTGCAAGTCACTAGAACCAACCAGCCACATACTTCCTTAGCCAGCCCGCCAATAGTAGTGAGCTAGCCATCGCACGCCCACTCCGGCGAGCCAGCCGCACGTCTCGCTCATCCCCGATGCCAAACCGCCCGGCCAACCACCCATCGCAGCCGCTGGTGTCCCCGAGCCAGCTCCTCGTGTTTGCCACTCCAACCACTCATCCCCGTTGCTGCCTGCCCTCATCCGGCTCTGCCAGCCACCTCAGCCAGCCATTCATGCTGTCCTAGCCCGCCGAACCAGCCCTTCGCAAAATCGGTTCTCAGCTTGGCCATGAGCCTAGCAAGGCTTTTTCAATCCCTTTTGGCCCTTTGTTGGAGATGCCGTAGGCCCAGGATTTCAATGCCGTCGCACCATCGTCGCCATGAATCCGTTTGTTCGCTAATCTTGTGAGTTAGCATTCTAATCTTTGATTAAGGAGCTAATTGCACTTAGGGATTATTTTAGGCCTAATTAGGATTAAGGTTAATTTAGTTAGAGTAAGTTTTTAGTTGGTTAGTTAGTTAGAGGAACTAGGTTGGTTAGACTAGTTTAGTTAGAGGTTTGTTAGGTTATGTATTTAGTTAATTAGATTAAATAGCTAGCTTAGTTAGATTAATTTAATTAGTTCAACTAGGTTGGTTAGATTAGCTTATTTAAATTAATTAAGTGGTTTAATTTAAATAAATTTTAATTTATTTAATTAAATGTAATTTATTAATTAATTATTGATTAGCGTAAATTATACCGGAATAGCTGGCTATCAAAATTTTACGCTTATCGTCATGGTTGAATTGATTTGTGAAATTGATTGCTAAATTATGCAATTGGATGCTTGATGATGATTTTTTTATTATTATTGCAAAAATTGATTTTATGGGTATTTAATTAGAAAAATACCGAGTGTCGAGTTTTGATGCCAAAAACATTTTAAGTACTATATCAAATCATGGAATTTTTAAATGGGAGAGTATCACATTTTGTGGATCGATTTGACTGTGTGACCACGCACAATTATTTTACCGCATATTTTTAATATGAATAAAATTGGCGAAGTCCACTATTTGAAATTGAGGCATTTGAATGCAAAGCACAATGTCCTTGGTCGAGTATGGATGTGCATGTGATCACCTAATACCCCAATGCATTTACGTGGGGTAGTGAACCCGTCTTAATGCGTTTACGCGGGACGATATCTGATTAAGTTTAGATGCCCTTGACAATAGATACCGAATCGCGGTACAGGCTGGACCAATGCTCCTTAGGGAATGCCATCCTGATGCGT
The DNA here is from genome assembly GCA_014182585.1 of Eucalyptus coolabah. Lineage (NCBI taxonomy): Eukaryota > Viridiplantae > Streptophyta > Magnoliopsida > Myrtales > Myrtaceae > Eucalyptus > Eucalyptus coolabah. The sequence continues at coordinate 10,327,789 of CM024628.1, read as the reverse complement.
TTACGTGAGACGTTGTCGTGCTCGATGGGGCGAGACGGTGCCCAGTTATGCCGGATGACCGCCGCCTTTTGAGTTGGCCGTGGCCGTTGGGACGTAAATAATTGGGACATGTGTGAGTGTTTGAGATAACCATGCCTAATTATTGGATGAAATTGCGTGACATGGAATGGGACGTGTCATAATGATTTGGTCTTATAATCGAGACCCATATGAATTGTTTGATACATGAAAATGGCGTGTTCCAGTTATTGATTACGCATGTTGCATTGGTAAGTGCATATGATTTATGAGATGTATTAATGTGCAGGGAGGTGCTGAGGTGAGGTAAGTCCTATATGGTGCATGCTTAGGCTGCCTTTAGGTGAATTCTCGTCCTAATCGGGGTTTAGGGTCTGGACTCATTAAGACTTTATCTCACCTCGTCGTGGTTTAAAATTTTCAAGTCCCTAGTGTGGAGAACCCAAAGCCCAAGGCGGAAAGGCCCGAAGTATAGGTGGCCCAGTAGTTTCTCTTGAGTTAGATCTTTGTATATAACTTTGTGGGGTTGACCTAGTTTGTTTATAAAGTGTGTTTCGTGAAAATTGGTTGTCATGTTTTTCTATCACATGTTTGATCGATGTTTGGAGTTTATTAGTTCACTTACACATGTGCATAAATTGGTCGGCAACGCGTCCTGGGAACGTCACAATTTGATCGACCGCTAAAGGATGTGTGCATGCCTGGGGTTTGGGGCGTGACATTAATAGCTCCTAGTTTCTACGTAACTTATAGTTTCTAGAACAGAATTTAGACTCTTGCTCTTCTTTTGTATTTCTATAAAAGGTCATCTAATCTCTGTAAAATAGACACCGAATTGATTAATGAAAATTTGCTTAATGCAATTCCTTTGAACCTTGAAGAGTTCAAAACCCTTGAAAATCTAGAAGAGTTTTCACTCCCTCCTTGAAGAGTTGCAGCTGTCAATCTCGAAGAATTAATGTCATTTCAACTTCCTTGGTGGCCTAGAAGAGCAACCATTGAAGTTCTTATTTTTTCTTCATTATGTCCTACCCCATTTCGCCCACTTCCATTAAAAAAAATCGACAATTCTACAGTGCTTATATAAAAAAACTCAAAACACAAAAGTTGTAGATCTTGAGTCTCTGTTCTTTTGGCTTTGGAATCAGGTCATTCTAATCTTAATCAACAAAGTTATGTTTATTTTCCCGAGCTACCATAGAATAGAAATTTCTACTCGATATTGTGACTAAGTTTCCATTCGTGTGGGTCACTCTTCCGATCCTATTGTCAAAGTAGCCGACCATGTGCTACATCATATATCCAAGCTAGCTATGCACAATATGCTAACCACAAAGGACAAGTTGGTAAAGTGGGGCATGCAGGTGCCTCCACTCTATTGTTTATGTAATCTTGCCGACAAAGATAGGAACCACTTTTTTTCTTTTTTCTTTTTTTCTTTTTTTTATTGTTCTCACTATGCAAGTTTGGACAGCCATTTTGCAGCTTCAACTTGTTAATAAAGTTCTTGCAGATTGCGAGACAGAAGTTACTTAGGCTTGTTCTGTCTTTAGAGTAAAGGCGTTCCCCCATTTGTTGTTTAAGTTCTCTTAGTGTGCTTTTCTTTTCAATATTTGGAGTGCAAGGAATAGTTGTTAACTCCCTTTTCTTGTCAGCTCTTTATCAATTCTCGCTCAAACAAAGAGATTGATTAGAGACAAGATTCGCATTTTTTTTTTTAATGTTCAAAGAAAGGTATCTATAGAAAGGCATAAAACTATGTGTTCCAACCGGGAATTGATGATTGGGTGTCTTAGTTTGATGATTGTATTGAGCTTTTAGCACGTTTGCTTGATCTGTTTTGTGATTTTATATGAATAAAACCAGAATTATCAAAAAGAAAACTCATTGACACTGTTATGAAATTATCTTTCAAATTACCAATTTTTTGAAAGAGGTGCAGAGACAAGACTTAACATTTTAGCTATTGGGTGATTGAGGAGTTAAAGGTTATATCTGGGTTAATTGAGAATTCAAGGTTTTAAAAAGTCCTAACCAAGTCTCAAGCTCACCCTTGGTGGAATTTAAGAATTGGAAATGGCACATGGTAAATGACCAAATATTTCACTTGGGAGTCACATTGGATTTCCTATGCTTGGATTCTAGTCGTGGCGAGCTTGAGATTTGATTTGGACTTCTTAAAAAATGGTCTTCGTTTGACCAAAATAAACCTTCTAAGTCTAAAATTGACTAACAACCGAAACTTTAAAGCTTGTTTCGGCACTTAATAAATAAGTTATTGGGGAATGGCATGAAGTTAATGTTTTTTACGAATTGCGGACACCTAGAGTGCCAAAACTTGGCACAAGTACACACTTGAGTGCCAAAAGTTTGGAAAGTGACATTTAAGTGCCAAAATCGGAGTAAATGGATCACTGAAATGTCACTTCGACCAAAATCTGGCCAAAATGCCAACGTGGCGATTTTCTGGCAAATGAAGTGCAAAACAACATCGTTTTACAAGCCGACGTGGTAAAAAAATTAATATAAAAATAATTAAATTAAATTTATTTAAAATATTTAAAAATAAAATAAAAAATACTAAAAACTAAAATAATAATAATAATAATAATAATAAAAGGAGGGGGAGGGGGCAGCCGGCCTCGCCAACAGAGGAGGGGGGTGAGGGTCCTACGACCCTGGCCGACCAGCGGCGAGGGCCCACGAGCCCTCGCCGGATCTGGGCGAGGCCACAAACCTCGCCCGCTCCGGCGAGGGTCGGCGACCCTGCCGGATCTAGGCGAGGGCTCTTGGCCTTGCCACCGGCTCGGCCGACCAAAGGGCAAGGGCCCGACAACCCCGCCAACCCTCTACCCTCCACCACCAACCCTTTTGGCGGCGGCAGCGAGGGATTAGACCTCAACCGCCTGCTCCCTCTCTCTTTTTTTTTTTTAATTTTTTTTTTTAATTTTTAGTTTTTTAATATTTTATTTTATTTTTTAAATTTTTTATATAAATTTAATTTTAAATTTAATTTTATTAATTTCTATATTAATTTTTTTACCACGTCAACTTGCAAAATGGCATCATTTTTATATTGTTTAGCCACGTCAACGTGCAAAACGATGTCATTTTGCACTTGTTTCGCTGGAAAATCGACACGTCGGCATTTAGCCAGATTTTGGCCGAAATGGCACTTAAGTGATTTATTTTACTCCGATTTTGATACTTAAATGTCACTTTTCAAATTTTTGGTACTTAAGTGCCCCCTCGTGTCAAGTTTTGGCACTTGGACTGTACTTCTTCCTATTTTTTACTAACATTTTTTACCAACTCTTTAAGCAATTTATCAATATCAAAAAAAAAAAAAAATGTTCTTTGTTCAATTGAACGATAGAACCATCTAACATAAAATCATCAAAAGAAAAGATGCTAAAAAATTGTTTAAAATCAGTATTATTTATTGGCCGATGCCTAAAAAGGAAATGAATTTATGATCTAAATCGCAAAATTATTTAAGTCCAGTTACAGATTCAATTTAGATTATTTCAAAGTTGAACTTAATTTGAATCTATGTACTTGTATGTATTATTAACATTGCTCTTAATTGGTGTGTTATCTCTCTCCAAAATATGATGCTTCACCGAATAGTGAAAGTCTAATGATATGGATGACATCAATGGATTTCAAGGGAACAAAAAAGATCTTTTGAAATTTCAACGGAAAAATAAATAGCTAAAAAAGTAAAGGAATTGAAAAGGCAAGTGCATGAATTAAAGATCGCATGGAAGGCAATGGCGTTAGAAATTTAAAGTACTTGAAAGGTAAATTTGCGAAAAGTTAAACATGAGAATAAATTGCATTAACAGGTATTATTGATTGAGTAAACATTTATAAAGATTACCACATAGGTACTTATATCCTACCGGCAGTAGTTATTTACAGCCAGTCATGAATTGGAATCTACAAACGACGCCCTGGTACTATTTACGGTCATTGATAAGCAATCACGATCCTAGGCACAATCCATTAAAATCTAATAATGGCTATCCTAAAGGGGTAACATTTTCCAAGACCACTGGGGTAACCAACGGGCAATCATGTGCTTGCATCGATCCAGCATCTTTTTTTTTTGCCCCCGACCTCCAACACTTTGCGAAAACTACAATAGTTGGCTGTTGACAACACTCGTTGACTGGTAAAGGACCTCGGTCTAAAACTTTTGGGATGTCCATCGTCATGACTTCATAAGCGAAGCATCGATTTCCTCCAGGTTATTGGCTGCTTTGTTCATTAATGGCCTTCATTTTTACCAAACTTTGCTCTCGTCGACTAAACTTATCACTTGTCAATAATTGAATAGTCAATACTTTTTTAGGGTCAACACATGCTCTAAAAGCGAATTTAGCATCTAAACCATGCATGGACGAGGTGACATTGGCATTACCCAACTTTTTTACTTTTAAAGTTCCAAATTCACTATTAATGCGTTTCCACGAAAGTAATTGACAATGTCTAATGGAAAATTCTTGTTTACACTATCAACATATCTTATCGATGTGGATCTAACCAAGCATATATTAGATCAATTGGGCATGAATCACCAAAATGATCCGGTGAACTATGACAACGAATGGCGGATTCTAGTGTGGTTCGATTGAGAGAATAGATGGAAAAGATTAGGATCAATGAAAATACATATTCTTGAGCACACACATGTGGGCACCCACACTTTGCCACATTTTTTTTTCCTTCAAATTTTCTAGGGAAAATACTGAAAGCATACCTCACAGTTGACCTAATGATCACTTATATTCCATATACATGCATAAGTTTTTCCTTTCGTGGAGATCATTTTATACTTCTACATCAATTAACAAGGTGTCCCTATTTACGAAAATGACATTTTATCTTCAAAATGTTAATTTCCAAATCCTAACTTTTCACACTAGCGCGTAGCACTTAAAATGTTTTCTTTTCAAAAATATCAATTTACAAATCTTAAACTTGCACGCCACTGCATAGCACTTAAAATGTTCAATTGAAGTGTGTGCTGGCAAAATCCCAAATGGGAGAGTAGACAGCAACCGAAAAGTAATCGGATCCCGAGCTTGTCGGTGAAAAACTGTTGATTTGCATGTGTCATCGACGGTGCATATAGCCACACATTCTCGACGCATACATCATCTGCACATAGCCATGCGTTGAAGTGTTCTCTCGATTATCAAAGCTGCACAATTGGCGTATCCCATATCCATAGCAAAACCGCAAAAATCAATTTTCATTTTTCCTTTCCTTTTTGGGTTTTTTATATTAATGCCATTCGCAACTTTTGTAGAATTTCTTGTGCTGACTCCCGATGCACCTGTGGCCCAAGGAAGGTAGACGCTTTCAAAGAAGAAGAAGAAGACCTAACATGAACATGAAGAGCACGTCAGATAAGCCAGGATGACTTGCTTGGTGATCATGCCATCGTGTGCATAAATGGACAAGAGTGGCCTTCATAATCGAAACCTCTTGCCCAAAGCAAGCAAGTCATCCTTGGCTGACAAACCAGACTCGTCATCCCATGTAAGGCCTCTCTTCCTCACAAAAACATTCCAATGCCTCTAGGTGTGTGATGTGAATAAATAAAAAAAAGAACAGACAAATTTGTATCTTCAAGGAGTAGCTGCTTTTACAAGGAAGAAGAAGCCTGACATGAAAGATTAGAGACTTTCTGACTAGCCAAGGAGACTGCCTGATACCGGGCTGAACTACTCGAAAACTTAGTTCAGCTCGAATAGAGCAAGTTCGGAGCAGGCAAGTCATCCTTGGCTACCAAATGAGACTCTTATCTTCATGTTAGCCTCTCTTCTTCTTCTCCTACTCAAGTCCCGTACTTCAATTTTTTGTTTGCATTTGTATATCTATTTATAGGGAATGGAAGAGAATATAAGATCGAATCAAAGCCAATTCAGACTTTTATTAGTGGGGTATTTCGAATGTCAATATTTGCAAGACCTCCTTTTGTCAATTTGCCTCATACAAATATTCTCTTTTAAATTTGTCTCTCTGTTTGTTTGTTTTTTTTTTTTTTTTGGTTAAAAGCATGTAAAAATAGTTATCACTCTAGTAGGTATAATCAAGCTCTCCATATTAGAATATCATCGTTTCATATGCAGAGGGCTTACAGGTGTGCAACTGCGCAAAAGAGCCAGTCGAAAATTTATGAGAAGATATCGATGGGTGGCTCTTAATCTCTCATTTATCCGCTTCATCCTGTTACATATTCCTTGCTGTAACTTGGGTTGAAGTCAATATTCCAGGGCTTTAATTGAATTTCGGCAATAAGTTTGATCCGTACAATTCTTTATCTCATTGCATTTCTTGGACCAGCTTGGCAATGAACTATACCAGATGATTTTTTGCCATATTATCCTGAAAAAGATGATTAAATGAGGTCCTTTATGATGCAGAGTTTGAACTAAGTATCTATTTCTTTGCGAGAACCGTTTGCCGACGCTAGGTATGAGCGGCTGAATAATAAAATTGACATTTTCCAAAATAAGGGTACTACTTTGGTCCAACAAGCAAAGCTAGCCATGCAGCTTTTAGCTTGAATTCAAAGATAATTTGATTCTCTATACCCACAACTCTTATCCTCAACACTGCATAGGTGTCTCTCTTCCCGACCTTCATAATACCTCCACATGGAATGCTTCTGACCTTTCTCAATCAAAAGCAGCACAATAGGATTCTTGACTAGAGTCGAATTCTATTTTAAGCTATCTTCTTTTAGCGAGAGCATTTTGACTAGCAGAATGATAAACCTCTTATGCTTCGATTCTTTATTTTCTTCTTTTGTGTACGTAGGGGATCCAAATGGCATGGAGACATCAACTTGTAAAAGATGCTCTCCAGGGCAAAAGTCTATGACTCTGCCACTAAAAAGAGGGTTCTTTTTTCTGTGTTCTGATTGACTTTTCTCATTTGGCTTACGTCTTGCACTTTTCCTTGGAATTGATATTCCTTTTTTTGCGGTCTCTCCAAAAAAATACCCCGATGGGGACCAGTTGACTTACACGTCATGGACCGAGAATATGATCATCAATCGACTGGGAATATCATCAAAAGGATAAGAATGCAATGCTTTCTACAGTTGTAACCCTCATTCCCTTCTGAAATTTTCATTTTTGGAAAGCGCAGACATTTCCATGCATAGCTCCACAAGTGTAGCTGAAGTTAAGTTTTTTTAATGAAAGGTTGCCAGAAATATGTACGGCTTCCAAACTGAGAGAGAAATAGAAGTGCTTGAAGTACACCTGAGACACTACTTACCCATGCAGAAGGATGATCACATATAGGAAAATTAGATTTAATGATTCCTCCATCTCAAAGTGAGAAAATATATGTTCATCTCTAAAGAAAGCATACTAAACTGTGATCCCCAGTGGAAGACGAAAAAGATCTGCAGAGAAGAAACCAAGTGTCAATATTTCTCTTCCCTACATACAGACAACCTGCGACTGCGTCAAAACTCTTTCAAGTCACTCAAGGGGAGAAGATGATAGCTTGTCGGCAGAAGTGATGGTAAGAGCCAAGTAGCAGGAGAAGGCCAAGTAAGAGAAAACAATGGAAACCAACACTTGGTTGCAGAAGTCGCAGAAGTTGCAGAAGTTGCTCACTCTGTTGCAAGGCCAACCCAACCTATCCTCCTCTCCCTGTATTGACCTGCTTACCCGATAGCCGTCCCCGCTGCACATCCACATATCATCAGCACCATCGTTGCATGCATCATTAAAATAAATTCACCGGTTGTAGCTCGAAGTTAAGTTAAAGAAGCCATATACGAGAGACACTCCATTTATTTCTTTCCTCAAGTCCTCTTAAGTTAAGAATAAGCTTTCCAATATTTATATGACCAAGTCAATACCAAAGAGCAAGTTCGTTAATAACTGATTCACCTAGACTCACGGACAAGTGCAGGGTAGGGTTTCAAATAATTTCATTGGAGAGTCCACACCCACCATAGTAAAATCACACTAGCAAACTCCGATATTCTTCTTTGAATTTTATGGAAAGTAGATAATTTCTTGCCTCGGCGATCTTAAGGAGCACTAAGGAATATGAGGGAGGGAATCTCTTAGTGTTACTACTGGATGTACCTACAATATCTAGTTTGATACAAATCTTTACAAATTGTGTCTTGCATTAAGGTTGCATTTTGCAGTCATGATAAAATTCAATTTATCCTATCTTACATTTGGTACATACTCAAGATAGGATAAAGTCGGATATAAAGAGGATATAGACCAAATAAAATTATTCCATAAAGAAGATGAGATAAATGTGGATAGGATTTATAACATCCATAATAAGAAAGTTATTTTTATCGAATAATAGTCTTCTTAAATTAACAAAACTAAAATTATATTTCAATATTAATAATTGAATTCTAATATAAGAAATTCAAAATAACAAAAAATGACAATTTAGTTATTTTAATTTTATCTTATTTTTAATAAACTTTTAAATGGTGGATAAGATATAGCAAAATCCTTGGATTTTATATCCTATCTTATCCAATCATATCCTGATTAGATACAGCCTAAGAGTTAATGATTCTGAATAACTAGAAAGGATTACATATAATGATATTATGGATGATCTTTATTTGAGGAGATAGTAAAAACGTGAATTTAGCGGAAGATTTTCATAGATTACATGAGAGTTTACTGACACATATTTTAAGGGAATGATGTGGTGGTATATTTAGACTATGTAACTAAAACAAAGGGAACATCGGAGGACTAATCGATGGCAAGTGAAAATGAGAGGAATTAAACTTATGCCTTAGTAGATGTTATGATTTCAAATTTTGGGGATATCTCGAGATTAGGTTTTATGTCACGCCTCGAATCTCGAGCATGTGAACATCCCTCAACGATTGATTAAATTGCGATGTCCTAGGATGCATCGCCAACCCATTCTTTTTTTCTTTAGATTAAACGCATGTGGAAGCAACTCAAATAAACTACACCAAGTCAATCATCATAGTAGGGATGGTAAAACACAATAGATGATTTCCAAAAGTGGCAATTTATTTATCAACTTGTTAATCCTAGGAGTTTAACATGTATAGGTCTACAACAAAAGGTAACTCCCACACGACCTATGGGCAAAAATGGTTAGAAAAGTCAAGGTTAACTTAAACTTCACTAACGGCAAGGCTAGCCAAAAAGTGTCGCATCTCTCGCCCACTACGACCGCACTTAGCAATTCTCCATGCTACGGCCCTAAAAATAATTAACAACAATAAGGTCAGAAAAATCTCAGCAAGTCAACTTCCTAAACCTCGATTAAGAAGCTAATTCATCTCGGAGACAGCCTAAACACGCGACAGCATACAATCTTACCATGTCTTGGCATGCCCCTGCATATTAGCACACCTCACATGGCAATATTATCGCAACACACAAATAATAATAATAACACAATCCATAATAGCCAAGCGCACTGTCAAACATACGTGTTCCAATTATTACAACTCATTGGGCCACGGCCAACACAAGAGTTTGCAGTCTTCCAGTATGACCATGCATCGTCCTATCCCATCGGGCACGGCATCATCTAGAAAGCCCACCTAGACGGCATTCCATAAAGGAGCATTGATCTGGCCTCAATCACGACTCGGCATCCGAACCCCCATCGGGCATCCAATAAAAATCAGACATTGCCCTCAAACTCATGTTGGGTGACAAGTTCGATCAAATGACCACTTAAGCACACCAACAATCAAACAAATTTTTATTGCCATTAATTAGCCCAGAACAAAAGAATTCGTTTTCAAATAATTAACTTTAGCAATTCTTCACATTTAAAAATCTCAGTAAAATATTTGTATGTAGTCACATATTTAAAATCAACCTGTCAAACTTTGTACACTTCTATTTTGAAACCCCATTGTTTTATTTAGTACGTAAAATTTGACGCCCAAACCCGACACCTGAAAATTCTCTATTCTCTTGCCCATAAAACCCTTTTTAAAAATAAATAAAATCTATAATTGGGCAATCAATAACATGGCCTCACACGTGCAAACTGTCTGAATTATGCACAAACTCAACCAGAAAAACGGGCATAAAATTCTGCTTAACGGCTATTCCATCATTAATTACACTAATCGTGATTAATTAGGCTAATTACAATTTATTAAACTAAACCTAATTAATTTACCTAAATGTACTTAATTAAAAGTAATCGACATTAACTAAAATAATTATGATTAATTAAGTAAATAACGATTGAATAAATAAATTATGGTTAATTAAATAAATCACAATTAATTAAACTAAACTCAATTAATTAATCTAATCATAATTACTTAAACTAATCGTACTTAAATTTAATCTAAACCATTTTTAATTGCAATTAGAGCTAAACCAACATTAACTAATATTAAACATCATTATTCCCAAACTAATATATCCCCTAAATGTAATTAACATCTTAATCCACGGTTAAAAAGTTAACTCACGGGTTTCCGATGACGGTGAGCTCACGGTGATAGTGGCGCAACGGCTCCGAGAACATTTGCTCATGGCTCGAATGAAGGCTCAAGGTCGGCGGCGGCTCGAGGTGAGGATGACGGTGACGGTGGCTTGCACTTTAAGGGTCACAAGTGGCGGTGAGTGTGGTGCGGATGGGTGGTGGAGCGCAGTGGTAGTGGCGCAGGCAACGACGGTGAAGGACAACAGCCAAAGGGTTGACAAGGAAGGGAAATATTGAGAAGAAAATGATGAAAATGGAAGTAAGAGAAGGGGAGATGTGGGGCTGGGTGCTTCAGTCAGAATGAGGAGAATGGGGGAAGAAAATGGGGAGGAGAAGAAGGAAAAAGGAGATTGGGTGGTTTGCAACAAGGGGGAAAGGAAAATTGCGTGGGGTGGGGAAGAGAAGAGAGAAGGAGAAAAGAGGGAGAAGAAAGAGAGAAGAAAAAGAAAATAAAAAGGAAAAGGTGGGGTGTGGCAAAAGATGGCGTGAGGGAGGAGAAGAGGGAGAGAAAGAGAGAGAGAGAGAGAAGAAAAAGAAAAGAAAAAGGGAAGAGAAGGGACTTGGCAGAAGGGAGAGGACATGAAGGGTAGGGAGAGAGAGAAAAATAGATTCTTTGACCCTAGACCAACCTTGGACTGGCCTAATCTTGCCGGTCCTAGTCCGATTCCCAAGGAGACTGGTCAGATCCTTGGTCCTAGAATTTCTGAATCAGCATTATGCGGGTCATTCATTGGTCCTAAGTTTATATATAGAGAAAACCTTAAAATAAACGGTATCAACAACATTAAATAGCTCTTTAGTAAAGAGTTCAAGTAATTTTACATTGTTTTTTGATAACTTAGATTTTTAATGTCTTTTATAGCGTCAATAGTCATAATTTACAAATGAGGAAAATGTTTTTGTGAGGAGTCCTCACGGTGTCCAAAAATGCACCTTATGGCATCCTCTTCTAGTATTCATTCTCTTCTGTCTTATTTGTCCTCTTAGTCTTCAATTTGCTAAAATCGGAAAAACCAACTTCTTCGCTCACCACTTGACACTCACCTTGTTTGCTTTGGATCACTCGTGCCACTCGCCACTCGAGCTCGCTTGGCTTGTTGCTCCCCGCTCGACATTTGATGCTCATTATGTTCAACGCTCACCCCACTTGACCCTCACCGCTTACCTTCCTTAGCTAACCTTGCTCATCATTGAACCCATTGGGTTGGTACGGTCCTCAGTTGCCCTTTCAATGAGTACAAAAAATGAAATAAAAAATTATTGGTTAGTCTTGGGTCGACCTTGAAACCGGACTAAACCTATTGGGTTAGTCCAGTCCTCAATCGCTTTTTTAAGGAGTACAAAAAATAAAATAAAAAATTAACAGTTGGTCCCGGGTTAACCCTGGAATCGAACCGAACCCATTGGGTCGGTTCGGTCCTCAGTCCCAAGTTTAATAGGGTCAGTCCTCGAGTCCCAAAATGGAGGACCAACACTGTGCAAGTTGGTCCTAGGATTAGGGGTGGACCGGCCCAACCCGCACCATGCTCACGCCTACTTATCACCTACTCCCCTTAAGACCCTCTTTGCCTAGTATTATGTTCCTACATTTCTTTTTATTTATATTTTCCTTTAAAACTCAAAATCTTAGCCCTAAAATCATCATTTTGCATTGGATCCAAATTTCTTGTTTTTCTTTTTCCAATCCCCAAATTTTCATCCAATAATTCCTTTTCCGAAAATTTCGAACTCACCAGTAATTCAACGGACGATGAGACGATGTTTAATAATTAAATATCGAAACCCTCAAAAGTTCAATATCCAAAATCGAATTAAATTTCATGGTTAAAAATCAATTAAACCTAACTTTAGTACAACCTAACCTATCAGGTGGTTTTTAGGGCTCTTGCGTGGTTGATCCGTGGTCAATATTTTTTTATCCACGTTTGTGCCTCTTCGAATTGTGGACAACCCTCGGTTGTCATGTAATTGTGAGAGTTCAATTACATATCCCTAGTGTAATATCGATAGAAAATCAATTTATTGTCGTTCAATGCCAATATCATAATCGTCTGCGAATCGATTACGTACTTTCGTTGAATCAATTTATATCTGTTCGCTAATTGATTTATTACAGCGTAGTATTAACCCTTGTCAATCCTTATGGTTGAGCGGTCTATTCTTGATCAAACTATCTAATCCTTTGTGTTTTAATCCTTTACAGTCTCATCCAATAAATTAGTTAACTCGTGAATGATCAATTCATAGTAAAATAACCATAAATCCATCAATAAAATAACCGCTTCATATATTTTAATATAGGGCCAAATTTCGAGATATCACATTTTAAGTGTCGAAAAACTAGAAAGAACTTGATGATGCTAGAGAATCTATCTTATGATTACTATTGTTGCAAAAAGAGAGTGATCAAAAATAAAATAGATATAATTAAAGAAAATAAATCGGATATCATATTTACGTTATTCAATTATAGTAACCTATGTTTATAAGGTGAGTAGTAGCAAATTCTATTATAGATCAAGCGATATAACGAATATTATACACTCAAGTCACTCAAATACTTATAGTGTTTTTCAAGCCCCAATTATATCTAATAACGAATGCAATGTTAAGCCTCGCAATTTCTCACTAAATAACTTTTCAATCTCACAAGGGAATTAAGAAATCTTGAACTCACAAGATTTAATTGGTTTGAACACTAATTCTTCCGGCTGTAATTGCATGAATGAAATCAACAGAGAAAACCTACATGCGAAACTGGCACTTCAAGATCAACTCTTTTTTGTCTTTTTTTCGCAACAAGGGTGCCGCTCAATACAATATATATTGCAGGCACGCCTAGAGAAAATCAACACCTAGTTGGAGAAGGAAACTACTCAACTGGACTTTCCTTCTTTTCATTGTTTTCTTGATTTCTTCTTCTAACTCATTAACCGAGTCAATTTCAAGTTCAAAGTCCCAATAGACTTTTCAATTGTAGTCTACAATCTGAATACAAGCCAGACAATATATTTTCTTTTCTCCCTCTCTAAAATATGATACTTCACCGAAAAGTGAAAGTCTAATGATATGGATGACATTGATGGATTTTTATGGAACAAAAAAGATCTTTTGAATTTTGAACGGAAAAGTAAATAGCTAAAAAAAAAGTAAAGGAATTAAAATTGCAAGGACATGCAACGGCATTAGAAATTTAAAGTGCAAAACAAACATGAGAATAAATTGCAATGAAAGGCATTATTGATTGAGTAAACAATGAGTCCTAAACATCTGGAGTGCCAAAACTTGGCATGAAGGGACATTTAAGTATCAAAAGTTAGGAAAATAACATTTAAATGCCAAAATCGGAGTAAAATGGATCAATTAAGTGTCAACGACGAGAAAATCTAGCCAAACGCTGACATAACAATTTTCCGATAAGTCAAATGCAAAACAGCGTCATTTTGCACACTAACGCAGCTAGACAAGTGCCAAAACGACGTCGTTTCGCTACTAAAATGGATAAATAATTAATATAAAAATTAAAAAGAAAAAGCAAGAGGTTCAGCGAACGGCAACGAGGGTTTTGTTTTAAATTTAATTTAATTAATTTTTGTGCTAAAACAACATTGATTTTGTTTCTTTGTTGAGTCAGCCTTCTGGCGAGTCACATAAGCAAGCAAAATTAATAAAATGCCACGTAAGATTTCTGGCGGGATTTGCCAAATGTGGCACTCAAATGTCTCATTTTTAAAATAAAGTGGCATCTAATATTACTTTTCTAACTTTTGGCACTTAAGTATTCCCTTGTGGCACTTGGGGTATTATTTTGTCAGTAAAACTTTAGAAAGATTACCACATAGGTACTTATGTCCTAACGACAGTAGTTATTTGCAACCAGTTATGAATTATGAATCTACAAACAACTCCCTAGTAAAATTTATGGTCATTGATAAGCAATCACGATCCTAGGAACAACCCATTATAATCTAATAGTGGCTATACTCAACGAGTTACATTTTTCAAGATCACAGGTGTGACATCTTGAATTTTCAACCCCGTCTCAATAAAATGAAATGGGCTTTCAATCGATGCGCTTACGGTCCTTTTTCTCTGAGCTGATCACTCACAAGTTAACTAACCTATTGGATGAAGCCGCTAAGGGATATATCTGCAGTAAAATCCCTAAAAGCTACCCGATAGGTTGGATTATACTAAAATTGTGTTCGGTTGATTTTAACTACGAATTGAGGTCGGTTTCGGGAATTGAACGTTTGAGTGTATCACGATTTATTTTTAGGATCTCATCTCATCTTTTGAAGGAATTCCGTTGAGGCGGGAATTTTTGCGGAAAACCAATTTTGGCAAATTAAAATGGTGGAAATTCAAATGGGCACTTTGGTGTGGATTTTTGGCCTTCAAAGTGAGTTAGTTTGTGAGAAATGTCATGCCCCAAATATTGAGTGTGCACACATCCCTCTACGGTCAATACAAATGCAACGTTCCCAGGACGCGTTGCCGACCCATTCATTTTTAATGCACATGCGGAAGCGAAACAAATACCCCTGACAACAAATAACATGAGATTGGAAAGCAGGACACATTTCACAAAGGCCAACTTTTATAAACAATGGGTTTAGATACAAAACGAGTATGGTCAAAAGTCTACAAAAAGGTTGGCTCTCAAAAAAAGTTGTCCTACAATATCCTAGCCAGACACGTACGCCGATTTTTCAGACTCCACCTCCATAGACTTCGGGGCTTTGGGCTCTCCACAACCACCAGCTAAGGACTTGAAAATTTAAGCTCACGACGGGGTGAGACAATGTCTCAGCAAGTTCACTCCCTAAACCCTTATTAGGAAGAAAATACACATCAGGGAGCTCTAGCCACACAACCACACAATTAGAACAAATGACTTACCTTGCCTTAGTTTCTTCCTACACGTCAGCACAGTTTATATCACAAATGCATATAATTAATGTGCATAACAATTGAAACGCCTCAACAACTCAATCAATCACAAGGGTCCTGATTATAAGGCCAAACCGTTATGACGCGTCCCATACTATGCCACACAGTTTTGTCTCATAATCAAGCACATCAAATTCAATCAATCATGCATTCCAATTGTTAATTTGACCCCCTAGGGTACGGCCGACTCCCATGTTTGGCGGTCTATTAGCATAGCCAGGAATAATTTCTTCCCCATTGAGCACGGCTACATCTCTTAAAGACGGCTTTCCCGAAGGAGCATAGGTCCAGAATCTACTGTGACCCGATACCCTAATGCATGGGTAACCCGAAAAGGGATTTAGTAACGTCCGGCATAAACGCTCGAGACGAGTTCTCTTAAACAAATCACAACCAATTAATCTCGCCCCAAGACACCGTGCATTGCACACAAATGCCTCAATTAAAATAGTGATTCTAGCATATTTTCTTCATATAAAAAAACATCCTGGAAAATAGTCGTGTGTAGGTACACGGTCAATTCGAACCAAAAAAATTGATACATTTCCTTTTCAAACCTCACTATTTGGTATAGTACTTAAAAACTACTTTTTGGTGTCCAAAACCCAACACTTGGGATTTTCAGAATAAATACCATAATTTTATCAATTATCACTCAATTTGCACAATCCAACAATTAATTGCATAATTTGATCACACCAATGCAATCGACACGAAATTCTGGTCACCGACTATCCCGATCTAATTTCCAAAAAATAATAAATAATTAAATATATTATGAAATTATTTAAATAATATAAACTAATAAAAGATAATATAATTTAATATAAATTAATTTAATAAATTCGAAATAATTAAATAATGCAAATAATTAATTAAGAGCCTAATTAAGCTTACACTAATCTAATAGCCTAATTAGCCTTAATTAATTAACCACTAAACTAGTCAAATCTCATAATCTAATTAATTTCTAATTAGACGAATCTAACCACCTAAATATGCTTAGCTTAATCTAAACAACCCTTAAGTATCATTAACCTTCTAAGTAAAGTTTAGTGAGTAAACTCACTAGTTTAGCATTCCGGTGAGTCCATGACGACGGCAATGCCAAGGCGAGCGATAAACCTCCTAGTGGCGACATCAAGTGAGCCCGGAAGGGCTCGGAAATGGGCCAGAAGTCCCAAAGCCTTGCAAGTTTCTCGGCTTCTATTCTTGGCTGAACCACGTAACGAAGGGCCGAATGGCGGCTAGCCGAGGCGGGCGGAAGCGGGAGCGGCTTCCGCAAGTCTAGGCGATGATTCCAGCGGCTTGGACGGACAGCGGAGGAAGCTCAAGTGGCTAGAGGGCGATGGCTACGCTCAAGAACCTCTACCACAGCGATCCAAGGTAGTCCCAAGCTCGAACAATAACAATAGCTCGATTCCCACCGAAACTCCCAAAACTGGACTCCGGAGGAGAAATGGAGTTAAGCAGCTTGGCCGAAGCTCCGGTGAGCGGGTGGTCGCAATCGGCAGCACACAGGGGTCAAGGGAGACTTGCTTGTGGTTAGGTTGGGCGAAGGAAGGGTTGGAATGGGAGGAAAATCGCGAAAATCACGAAACAAAGGTGCGGGCGGGTAGGTGAACCAACGGACCAACGAGCGGCGACTTCCGGCTGGTAGACGGGTCGGCCAACGGCTCCGTTCGGCAAGCGGCGACCACCATCCATATGGACTAGATCTCATGGTCACGGCGGTGGGTGGCACGAGGGCTAATTCTCACGAGAAGACAAATTTTAACTCAAATCTTTGGAGAAAAGTCAGCTGGAGCAAAAACAGGAAGAAGAGAAAACAGAGGGGGAAAAGAGGTCGACGGTGGCTTTGCGAGCGTGAGACAGTGGAGGGGAAGCTGCTGCTCATTTTTCTCTGGCTTCTCAAGTTCTCTCTACACCTCAACAATTGAGAAAGCCAAGCTTCAAGGAGGAAGAAGGTCTGCTGGTCAAGGAGGGGGCCACCAAAATATCATAAGCTCTCAAGTGGCTACCCCACTACCTTGGCTGGCATCCTCAGCCAAGTTGCAGCCCCTTGGCTTCTCAAACGAGCCTCTCAAATGGTCCAAAAGGTTGAGGGCCATGGGAGCTACGAATTTTGGATTCTTGGCCATCAAATTGAACTACATCCTCTCAAATTAACCTCCAATTGGACCTAAATTGGAGTCCATAAATCCCACCAAGGTGTCCATACTTCAATTCACATTTTTCCTCATCCATTCGTCCAACTCAAATCCCAAAAACGTGACCAAAAACGGTCATCGGATTTTTCCGATCCAAAATACCCTTACTTTGGATTTTTTACCGAAAATCTCGGTTTGTAGAAAAATCTTCGGATGATGAGTCAACGTTCCTAAAATCATTTGTGATATGATAGAACTTCCAATTTTCAAAATCAGGTTTAATTTTTCAGTTAAGTTCAATTTAGCGCATCCTAATCTACAGGGTAGTTTTTAGGAACTTTTAACACTTTTGACCTATGGTCGATCATTTTCAATCCACAAAGTGCATCTTCGACACATTGGTAACTCTCGGTTGTCGTGGAAATCTTGAGGTTTCAAATATGGACGCAAGGCATAGAAAATACAAAAAAAATAGTCTAATGACGTTCGACGAAAATACACTTAATCATATACCTCTATCGAATCGATCAATCTCCGGTCTTTGATCAATTTTGACCGTGCTGTAATGACCCTTGCAGATTAGCATGGTTGAGCAGTTGATTCCTAGTCGAATTTTCAAGTCTATTGCATTAAAATTCCTTAATGGCTTCACCTAATAGACTAGTTATCCCGTGAGTGATCAGCTTAGGGAAAAGAACTATAGGCACGTCGATGAAAACCCCAACTTATTTAATCGAAACCAAAACTTGAAATTCAAGATGTCACAAAAGGAATTTTGGAAATTTGTTTGGGTCCTTTAGTTGGCATTTTGGATACCAATTTGGTTTATTTGATGAAGCTTTGGAAGGGAAATGGGTGCAAATTCACATGGAAAGTAGGGGTGATATTTTTGGCCTACTAGTTGGATGATTTTGTGAAGATTTAGAGGGAAATTAACCATTGGGTGGCATATTGACTTCCTTGGGCTGAATTAGAGAAACTTTGGCCATCAAATTGAATTAAATGGTTGGGAAAAGAAAAGAAATTCGTAGGGCTACTGAAGGGGTCTTATTTGGCCTTCAAGTTGGCTTGTTTGGGAAGCTTTTGAAGGAAAAATGCCATTAGGTGGTGCCTTGACTTCCTTGGGCTGAAGACTTGTGTGGCAAAGCACTCAAGTGTCTAGAGAGTTCAAGGGGAAGGCCATTGGTTGCACGCAAGACTTCTTGGCCTCTTTTCCAATTGATGTGGATGTAACCAATCACATATTAGATCAATGAGGCATGAATCACCCATATGATCCGGTGAACTATGACAACGAATGGCGGATTCTAGTGCGGTTCAAATGAGAGAATAGAGGGATAAGATTAGGATCAATGAAAATACATATTCTTGAGCACACACACATGTAGGTGCCGCACTTTGCCACTTTTTTTCTTCTTCAAATTTTCTAGGGAAAATACCGAATGCATACCTCACAATCGACCGAATGATCACTTATATTCCATATACATGCATAAGTTTCCCTTTTATGGAGATCATTTTACACTTTTACATCAATTATCATGGTGTCCCTATTTACGAAAATGTCATTTTATCTTCAAAATGTTAATTTCCAGATCCTAACTTTTCGCACTAGCGCATAGCACTTAAAATGTTTTCTTTTCAAAAATGTCCATTTACAAATCTTAAATTTTCACGCCACTGCATAGCACTTACAACGTTCGATTCAAGTGTGTGCTGGCAAAATCCAAAATGGGAGAGTAGACAGCACCCGGAAGGCAATCGGATCCCGAACTTGTCGGTGAAAAACTGTTGATTTGCATGTACCATCGACAGTGCATATAGCCACACATTCTCGACGCATACATCATCTGCACATAGCCATGCGTTGAAGTGTTCTCTCGATAATCAAAGCTGCACAATTGGCGTATCCCATATCCATAGCAAAACCGCAAAAATCAATTTTCATTTTTCCTTTCCTTTTTGGGTTTTCTATATTAACGCCATTCGCAACTTTTGTAGAATTTCTTGTGCTGACTCCCGATGCACCTGTGGCCCAAGGAAGGTAGACGCTTTCAAAGAAGAAGAGAAGACCTAACATGAACATGAAGAGCACGTCAGATAAGCCAGGATGACTTGCTTGGTGATCATGCAATCGAGTGCATAAATGGACGAGTGGCGTTCATAATCGAAGCCTCTTGCACAAAGCAGGCAAGTCATCCTTGGCTGACAAACCAGACTCGTCGTCTCATGTAAGGCCTCTCTTCCTCACAAAAACATTCCAATGCCTCTAGGTGTGTGATGTGACTAAAAAAAAAAAAAAGAACAGACAAATTTGTATCTTCAAGGAGTAGTTGCTTTTACAAGGAAGAAGAAGCCTGACATGAAAGATTAGAGACTTTCTGACTAGCCAAGGAGACTGCCTGATACTGGGCCGAACTACTCGAACGTTTAGTTCAGCTCGAATAGAGCAAGTTCGGAGCAGGCAAGTCATCCTTGGCTACCAAATGAGACTCTTATCTTCATGTTAGCCTCTCTTCTTCTTCTCCTACTCAAGTCCAGTACTTCAATTTTTTGTTTGCATTTGTATATCTATTTATAGAGAGTGGAAGAGAATATAAGATCGAATCAAAGCCAATTCAGACTTTTATTAGTGGGGTATTTCGAATGTCTATATTTGCAAGACCTCCTTTAGTCAATTTGCCTCATACAAATATTCTCTTTTAAATTTGTCTCTCTGTTTGTTTTCTTTTTTTTTTTTTTTTTTTTTGTTAAAAGCATGTAAAATTTTTATCACTCTTGTAGGTATAATCAAGCTCTCCATATTAGAATATCATCGTTTTATATGCAGAGGGCTTACAGGTGTGCAACTGCGCAAAAGAGCCAGTCGAAAATTTATGAGAAGATATCGATGGATGGCTCTTACTCACTCATTTATCCGCTTCATCCTGTTACATATTCCTTGCTGTAACTTGGGTTGAAGTCAATATTCCTGGGCCTTAATTGAATTTCGGTGATAAGTTTGATCCGTACAATTCTTTATCTCATTGCATTTCTTGGACCAGCTTGGCAATGAACCATACCAGATGGTTTTTGCCATATTCTCCTGAATATGATGATTAAATGAGGTCCTTTATGTTGCAGAGTTTGAACTAAGTATTTATTTCTTTGCGAGAACCGTTTGCTGACGCTAGGTATGAGCGGTTGAAAAATAAAATTGACATTTTCCATAATAAGGGTACTACCTTGGTCCAAAAGCAAAGCTAGCCGTGCAGCTTTTAGCTTGAATTCAAAGATAATTTGATTCTCTATACCCACAACTCTTA
The DNA here is from genome assembly GCA_014182585.1 of Eucalyptus coolabah. Lineage (NCBI taxonomy): Eukaryota > Viridiplantae > Streptophyta > Magnoliopsida > Myrtales > Myrtaceae > Eucalyptus > Eucalyptus coolabah. The sequence goes on along the minus strand of CM024628.1, from coordinate 10,306,851 downwards.
TCCTCAACACTGCGTACGTGTCTTGTTCCCGACCTTCATAATACCTCCACATGGAATGTTTCTAACCTTTCTCCATCAAAAGCAGCACAATAGGATTCTTGACTAGAGTTGAATTCTATTTTAAGCTATCTTCTTTTAGCGAGAGAATTTTTGGCAAGCAGAATGATAAACCTCTTATCCTTCGATTCTATCTTTTCTTCTTTTGTGTACGCAGGGGATCCAAATGGCATGGAGACATCAACTTGTAAAAGATGCCCTCCAGGGCAAAAGTCTATGACTCTGCCACTAAACAGAGGGTTCTTTTTTCTGTGTTCTGATTGACTTTTCTCACTTGGCTTACGTCTTGCACTTTTCCTTGGAATTGATACTCCATTTGTTGCAGTCTCCAAAAAATACCCCGATGGGGACCAGTTGACTTACACGTCATGGACCGATAATATGATCATCAATCGACTGGGAATATCATCAAACGGATAAGAATGCAATGCTTTCTACGGTTGTAACCCTCATTCCCTTCTGAAATTTTCATTTCTGGAAAGCGCAGAGACATTTCCATGCTTAGCTCCACAAGTGTAGCTGAAGTTAAGTTTTATGAATTAAAGTTTGCCAGAGATATGTACAGCTTCCAAACTGAGAGAGAAGTAGAAATGCTTGAAGTACACCTGAGATACTACTTACCCATGCAGAAGGATGATCACACATGGGAACATTAGACTTAATGATTCCTCCATCTCAAAGTGAGAAAATATATGTACATCTCTAAAGAAGGCATACTAAACTGCGATCCCTAGTGAAGACGAAACAGATCTGCAGAGAAGAAACCAAGAGTCAATATTTCTCTTCCCTACATACGACAGACAACCCGCGACTGCGTCAAAACTCTTTTGAGTCACTCAAGGGGAGAAGATGATAGCTTGTCGACAGAAGTGATGGTAAGAGCCAAGTAGCAGGAGAAGGCCAAGTAAGAGAAAACAACGGAAACCAACACTTGGTTGCAGAAGTTGCTCACTCTGTTGCAAGGCCAACCCAACCCATCCTCCTCTCCCTATATTGACCTGCATACCCGATAGCTGTCCCCGCTGCATATCCACATATCATCAGCACCATCGTTGCATGCATCATAAAATAAATTCACCAGTTGTAGCTTGAAGTTAAGTTAAAGAAGCCGAGTGACACTCCATTTATTTCTTCCCTCAAGTCCTCTTAAGTTAAGAATGAGCTTTCCAATATCTATATGACCAAGTCAATACCACAGAGCAAGTTCGTTAATAACTGCTGTAGGGTTTCAAATAATTTCATTTGAGAGTCCACACCCACCATAGTAAAATCACAATAGCAAACTCTGATATTTTTCTTTGAATTTTATGGAAAGTAGATAATTTCTTGCCTCGGTGATCTTAAGGCACACTAAAGAATATGAGGGAGTGAATCTCTATCATAATGTTACCACTGGATGTACCTATAATATCAAAGACTATATCAAATAGTGGGATTTTAAAAGGAAGGGTATCAATCTTTCTGGTTCGAATTGACTGTGTATCCACACACAACTATTTTACCGTGTGTTTTTAATATGAATAAAATGGGCCAAGTACGTTATTTTTATTCGGACATTTGAGTGCAAAGCACGATATCTTGGCTGAGAATTGGATGGGTGCATGAATGGCTATGAGAACCCGTCCCGAGCTGTTAAGCTGGACATTGCCCTATATGGGATGCCCTACCAATGGATGTCGCTTAGGTAGAGGCTAGGCCGATGCTCTTTTATGGAATGTCGTCAACGTAGTGGCATTGACGTGCTCGATGGGGTGAGACGACGCCTGGCTATGCTAAAAACCGCTAAACTTCAAGTAGGCTGTGCCCGTGTGTGGCTGTAATTAACAATTGGAATTCATGTTGAGTGACATTGATGCGCCGAATTATGAGACAAAATTGTGTGGCATAGAATGGGACGTGTCATAACAATTTGGCCCTATAATTTGGCCTACTTAAGAGGGTACCTCATCAATTCAAGATGTGGTTCCACCATGAACTCAATGGGTACAGAGTGGGTCCCCTCCAAGGTTTTGAGATCCCGCGGTGGTTGTCGATGCTGCTTTTGGTGAGGGTGCAGCTGACCCCCGATAGTGCTTTGTAGAGGGACCCGAGCCGAGGATTGGAGAGCCTAGAGTTTAGAGTCTCCGTAACCCCTTTTTGATCTAAACTTCTGTACATAGATCTTTTGTAGACCTTTGTATATAAACTCAACTTGTGTATAAAGGTGCTTGGTTTGATGTGATTGTCCTACTTTCATATCCCATGGTGTTTGCTGTCAAGGGTTTTTAATTTGCTTACATATGTACAATAAAATAAATGAGTCGGCGATGCATCATGGGATGACGCATCATAAAATAAAATAAATGACCACCGAGGGAAGGGCATGCGCTCGAGGATCGGGCGTGACATCCCCGCCCGAAGTGGTATCAAAGCTAGTTGATAGTTGGAGTGATAAGGTGCAATAGGTTATGGGATAGCTAGTAGGAAAGGCCGTTTTATTGTGCTGATGCATGTGAATGATAGCTGTTTTGTAGATTGTTTGGTGTGATCGCTCAACTTCTAATTCTGTGTGAAATTGGAAAGTAGGTTTCTGTAAGAATCTGTGAAATGAGTGATCAAGAGCAGAGGGCTCATAGGAAAAGAACCATTGGACCTACGACTCGAGGTAAGACGCCAACAAGGGTCGGTACTCGAGGGGGTCGTGGTAGAGCGTCGATTCAAGCTAACGCTAATGGAGTAGCACTATCTCCAGTTGGTGCTGGGGTAATAGCCCTTGGTGATCCAAGGTTCGACGGGATCATGCAGGCGCTAAAGATGCTTAGGAATGTGGTAGGGTAGCGGGCCGAGAATCAAGCTACCGCCGCCACCACTTTAGATGCCACTACCGCAGCCACCACTACTACCGCTAATGCCGCCGTTGATACCGCTATTGCTATTGCTGCTGCTGCCGCAGCTATAGTCGCACCTATTGCTGCACCTATTGAAGTTCCACCTAGGAACGTGGTTGTTGAGAGAGAGAGAGAGAGGCCTATGCATAAGCTCATTGAGCAATTTCTGAAGTTGAACCCGCCAAGGTTCACTGGTGCAGAGACCCTAAAGCTGCAGCCCTCTAGATCCAGGACTTAAAGAAAGCATTTGCACCGCTGAGGTGCATAGAGGAGGAGAAAGTCGTCCTCGCAGTCGATCAACTACAGGATAACTCAAGCACTTGGTGGAGGGCCACCAAAGGAATAGTGTTCTCAGAAGGTGTGGTTCCAGAGTTGAACGCCTTTGTCAAAGTATTCAATGGCAAGTACTTTTCTAATAGTGCTAGGGAATTGAAGATGGCAGAATTCCAATGCCTTCATCAAGGTATGATGACAAGATTAATATGAAGTGAAGTTCGATGAACTATCACAAAGACGCCCCCAACCGATCAAGATCCGGTAGACCGGGCTAGAAGGTTCGTAGATGGGCTCAAATCGGAATTGAGGAGTCCACTGGTGCCATCAATTTGAAGGACTACAATGACATGTATGAATGAGTCCAGTTGATAGAGAGAGATTGAAACGAACAAACCGTTGCATCTAGGTCGCGGTTTGGCTCAAATAGGGATAGAAATAGGTTTGGGAAGAAACCTATGACTAGAGGAAGGTATCCTATTCCACATAACAGAATGGTGGGATAGGAAAGTCGGCGCCAAGACAGAATGGCGTGTGTCGTTTCTACAAGAGACGACATGGGTCAACCCCGTGCCATTCTAAGCTGGGTGCTTGTTATGAGTGTGAATAGCAAGCACATAGCTAGGAATTGTCCCAGAAGACTGATGGGACCGCCACAATTGCCACCGCCACCGATGGTCAACATAGAGGGTACGCACCCCCGAAAGCACAGCAAGGTGGACCGAACAAGCCTCCATCTCAAGGAAGGACGTACTCTATCACTAAAGGATAGGGTGAGGACTCGCCTGATATGATTACAGGTACTGTTTTGATAAATGACCACACTACTTATGCTTTATTTGACCCTGGTGCAACTCATTTGTTTATAGTTGAGCAATTTGTTAAGCTGGTAGGATTGATTCTTGAGTTGTTGGAGTCAGTGGTTAGCATATCTACACCATTAAAGGATAAAACGTTAGATAAAGTGGGTTGTCTTGGTTGCAAGTTAGTGATTGGTGAACGAGAGGGGAGGATAGATTTGATAAACCTAGCCATGTATGGTTTTGATATAATAATCGGCATGGACTGACTCACCTAGCAACAAGCTAAGATGGACTGCTATCATAAAGCGATTCAGTTTAACCCATTAGCGGATGAAAGTTTCGAGTTTATTAGGAATCAAGGAGAACCCTCGACTTCCTTAATCTCGTCACTTGAGGCACCCCGTTTGTTAGACAGGGGTTGCTAAGGTTACTTGGCGACTGTTATGGATACGACAATTGATGAGCTAAAGATTGAAGATACCGCAGTGGTACAAAAATTTCCAAACGTGTTCTCGAAAGAATTGCCATGTCTACTGCTAGAGAGGGAGATAGAGTTTGTGATCGAGTTAGCTCCTAGGACAGAGCCAATCTCTAAGCCTCCTTACCATATGGCATTGTTTGAGTTGAAACAACTGAAGGTGTAGTTGCAGGAGTTGTTGGATAAGGGATTCATACATCCCAGTGCATCACCTTAGGGAGCACCAATTTTGTTCGTGAAGAAAAAAGATGGTTCGTTGCATCTATGCATCGAATATCGCCAACTCAATCAAGTGACGATCAAGAACAAGTATACACTATCGAGGATCGACGACTTGTATGACCAACTTCAAGGAGCGTCGATATTCTCTAAGATCAACTTGAGGATGGGATATCATCAGCTAAGAATCAGAAATGAGGACATACCGAAGCTAGTGTTTCATATGTGATACGGCCATTATGAGTTCATTGTAATGCTATTTGGTTTGACGAACACCCCATCTACTTTTATGGACTTGGTGAATCAAGTTTTCAAAGAATATTTTGATCAGTTTGTGATCATGTTCATCAACGACATCCCGATGTACTCAAGAAGTCCAGAGGAGCAGGAAAGGCATTTGAGATTGGAGCTTCAAACATTAAGGAATCATGAGCTGTACACCAAGTTTGGTAAATGCGAGTTTTAGTTGACTCGTGTTGCTTTCCTAGGTCACATGATTTCAGGTGAGGGAATCTACGTGGACCCGACCAAGATTGAAGTAGTTATCAATTGACCAAGACCGACTACCGTGACAAAGATTAGAAGTTTTTTGTGTTTGGCCGGGCATTACAAAAGGTTCATGGAAGGGTTTTCAACATTAGTCTCACCGTTGACTCAACTATTGAAAAAGGAAGAAAAGTTTGTGTGGACAAATAAGTGCAAGTGTAGTTTTCAAGAGTTTAAGCAGAAGTTGAATACCACACCGGTGCTAACCATACCATCCGGTCTTGGAGGATATGAGATCTATAGTGATGCATTGTTTAGAGGACTGGGTTGCATGTTAATGCAATGTAGCAAAGTTGGTTGCATATGCATCCCACCAGTTGAGACCTCATGAGCTGAATTATCTGACGCATGACTTAGAAATCATAGTGATTATTTTCACTCTAAAGATTTGGAAACATTATTTGTGCGGAGAAAGATTACAGATATTTACAGACCATCAAAGTCTCAAATACTCATTCTCTTAGAAAGAATTGAATATGAGATAACGTCATTGGATGGAACTCCTAAAAGACTATGATTGTGATATATTATATCACCCCGGAAAGGCTAATAAAGTCACAGATACGCTGAGTTGAAAGTTTTCAATTGCGCACATGATGGTCAAGGAATGGATTTTACTTGAGAGAGCTCGAGATTTGGTTTTCAAGTTTGAGGTAGACCACCTTACAATTCTTATGGCCACCCTCGGAATTGAGCCGAAGTGCATATTAGAATTAAAACACTTCAGTCAATGAACCCAGATGTTCAGAAGATCATGCAAGAGGATATCAATAAAAAAAAAGGTTGATTTCTAGATTTATGAAGACGGAATACCGAGGTTCCAATGATGATTGTGTGTACCTGATGATGCAAAGCTTAAAGAAGAGATCTTGTCAGAAGCTCATTATAGTAGTTACAGCATTCATCCTGGCAATACGAAGATATATTAGAATTTGCATCAACACTATTGGTGGTTCGATATGAAGGGGGGACATTGCCAAGCATGTCGACAAGTGTTTGACGTGTCAGCAAGTAAAGGCACAGCATTGTAAGCCGAGAGGACGTCTGCAACCTCTCGAGATTCCCAAGTGGAAATGGGAACACATCACAATGGATTTTGAGACAAGCTTACCAAGGAGTCAGAGGGATAATAATTCCATTTGGGTAGTGGTAGATAGACTGACAAAGCCAACTCACTTTATCGTCGTACGAAAGGACCTTGATTTGGACAAGCATGCAAAGTTGCATGTGTGTCAGATTGTTCGTCTGCATGGAGTGCCGTTAACGATTACATCAAACCAAGACTCGATGTCATGCCCGATCCTCGGGCACGCACACATCCTTCTCATATGGTCGATTTTATAATGCGATACCCTAGGATTATGTATTGCCGACCCTTTCATTTATTAAGCACATGCAGAAGCAGTTATAAATCCCCAGACAGTAAATCGATGGGATAGAAAAGCAATGCTATATTTTTCATATTGAAATTTATAACCAAACTTTTATACATAACACAAACGAGAGTACTTCACAACTATTCACAACTTTTTACTCTAACTCTATTCACATCAAAATGAAGTTTACAAAAGAAGATGGAATCTCAATCCATCAAGATCGTACTCAAGGCCCCTCGGTATTATCTTCTTCTTCCAAAAATCCTTCTTCTTAGGTTTCACCTCAGATTACTCCTTCTCAAATTCCTCCTCCTCAACTCCTCATCGGGGTCCTGAAATGTTTTCCTCAAACCGGGATGAGACTATGTCTCAGCAAGTTCTACCCCACTAAGACTCAATTAGTACACCAATATACCTTACGGCTACCTATGCACAACATGAGTCAGAGGATTTACCTTGGCCTCAGTTTCCACCTGCATATTAGCACATATCAAATAGACACCCAAGCAATCACATCACAGATCGAAGCATCGGTCAATCGACCTAGTCGATTTCATGACAATCTAACCATTCATCACCATTTCAGTTCAATCAATCAAATTATGACATCGTATCAAAGCAATGATCAATCGACCTAGTCGATTACATGTCGCTTGGACCATTTCTAGGTCATCTCACTCCATACTATATAATCTCCAATAGTACACTCGCCCATAGAGCTACGTAATGCTCTCAGCGTCTATTCGCCAAGGTGATGTACAATAAACACTTTATGTGCATGCTCTTAGGCAATTCAATTACCTTCAGCCACATAGGCACAATACTCAACACACAGAAATACGGCCACGCAGGCACAATCTACGCCACACAGGCATGATCAAATATCGCCACACGAGGCATGATCAATATTCAACAATTTACGTACATTCTCTAAGGCATCCTACATGCCAAAGCGATGTAATAATCGCCGAGTCACATCACATAGCATTTCTTCTCATCTTTTATCAACATTGATAAAATATCGTGCGTGGTACACGATTGGCCTTAGCCAAAATATAATAATTCTGTTTCCACAAATCCCACCATTATTTGCATCCATCAAAACACTTTTGGTGTCAACCAACACCCGATTATTTCCCAATTAATTATCCAAATTAATTAATCCAAGAAAATAATCTTATGATCACAATTAATTCATTTCATCACGAAATTCCGGTCGTCGGCTAACCCAACCTTAATTTCCGAAAATAATTAATTAATTAATTTCGAAAACTAATAATTAATTACAATAAATCCAATTTAGCTCTAAATAAAGCCCATTTAAATAAACGGGCTGCACCACGATCATTAGCATAAAATTTCGGTCACCGGCCATCTCAACCTTAATTTCCGAAAATAAATAAATAAATAAATAATTTTGAAAGTTAAATAATCAATATTAAAAATCAATTTAGCTCAAAATAAAGCCCGATTAAATAAACAGACTTCACCACGGTCATCAACATAATATTCCGGTCACTGGCCATCCCAGGTTGAATTTTCGAAAAATAAATAATTAATTTATTTAATTCCGAAAAATAATATTTAAATACCAAAAATTCCACTTAGGCCCAAATTGTCAAATTGAAGCCCGATTAAGGTCGGGAAAATCCTAGGCTACCCTCAATAAATAGTAGACCACGTCTACTTGCTAAATGCACACTCAATTTATCTAATTCACATCACAATTGACTAATAAACACTAATCCATACTAATTTAACCACCTAAACCTAATTAATTAAACTAAACAACCCTTAAGTGTAATTAGCCCACTAAACAAGGATTTGTGAGATTACTCACCAGAATCGCGCGCAAATCGGATCAATCCGACGGGGACGACGCGAGTAACGATAAACTCCAAAGCGGGCCTTAGGTTCAGGGCCCGAAAATGGCCCAAAAGTGGGCCCGGTCACTTTGGAAACCCACTATGTGGGTTGTGGACTTGGGCTGGCTGGAGCTAGTCTAGCGGCTAGGGCGGCGAAGCAAGGCCGGGGAGGGAGATAGAAGCTCCAGCGTCCCAACGATGGCTGGAGATGGTCAGGCAACTGCCGGTGGTGGCCAAACAGGGGCTGGGCAAAGGCGGGGTCGCACGGGAGAGGACACCTGGGCACGAAGGGACGGGTGGCAACGAGCAGCGGGACGGCGACGAGCGGTGGCCGTGAGAGCGGCGATGCAGGTGGTAGTCCGGCTCCAGTGCGGCGGCAATGGCGGCTAGTCTTCAAGCGACGTCCGCGGCTGCTTCCGCTTCTATCTCTGCTGGTCTTCGCACGAAACAGAGAGGAGGAGAAGGGGGTGGCGACAACAGCTGAGGGGGTGAGGGAGAGGCGGAGGTGGGCAGTAAGCGACAAAGCGCGAGCGATGGGACGAGTGGCGAGCGGCCTTCCGTCTTCAAACGACGGTGGCTGCTACTTCTATTTTGCTACCTCTGTCTTCGTTCGCATGACAGAGAGTATCGAGAGAGAGAGAGAGAGAGAGAGAGAGAGAATAAGGGAGGGAGGAGGAGGGGTTTGACTAGTCAAAAGAAAAGAAGAGAGAGAGAAGAGAAGCCAATTTGAAATTGGCAAGGCATTCTATCGGTGGGGAGGGCTCTTGCACGAGGGGGAGGGGAGAGGAGAGAGAAGAGAGAGGAAAAGAGAGGAAAAGGGAGAGAAAGAAGAGAGAGAGAGAGAAAGAGAAAAATAATATAATATAATATAATATAATATAATTATTCTTATCTTATTTTTCTTTTCTCTTTCCCTTTCTAAATTCTTTCGGTCTTCAATTTTTCCTCCGATAATTTCTTTCTTGAAATTTCGGACTCGTCAATAAACTGACCGATGATGAGACAGTTCTAAAAATGAATTGTGACACACTCGAATATTCAATTCTCGAGACCAAATTAAATTTCATGGTTAGAATCGATCAGACGCGATTTTAGTCCAATCCAACCAATTAAGTAGCTTTTAGGGATTTTACCGCAGATACATCCCTTAACGGCTTCACCTAATAGGTTAGTTAACTCGTGAGTGATCAGCTCAGAGAAAAAGGACCATAGGCACGTTGACGACATGCCCATTTCACTTTATCGAAACGGGGTCGAATTTCAGGATGTCACACCCAAGGTTTATAACTGTCTTTTGGAAGAGTTTGCATATCGCTTTAAGAACGAAGCTACAATACAATACGGCTTATCATCCTCAAACAAATGGCTAGTCTAAGAGGACGATTCAAACCCTCGAAGACACACTGTAAGCTTGTGTGTTGGATTTCATGGGAAGCTGGGAGGAATGGCTTCATTTAGTTGAGTTTGCCTACAACAACAACTACCAACAGAGCATTCAGATGGCTCCTTTTGAAACGTTGTATGACAGAGCATGCAGAACACCAGTGTGTTGGGATGAGGTTGGAGAACGAAAGATCACAGGCCCAGAGTTAGTTCAGCAGTCAGTGGATGCAGTTGCCGTTATCATAAACAAATTAAAAACCGCTCAAAACCGCCAGAAAAATTACGTAGATAAGTATCGGAGACCTTTGGAATTCCAAGTTGGTAAGCAAGTCTTTCTGAAGGTATCACCAATGAGGGGTACTTCATGCTTTGGAAAAAAAGGAAAGTTGAGTCCGAGGTACATAGGTCCATTTGAGATTCTGGAAAGAATAGGGATTCTAGCGTATCGTCCTGCATTACCACCGAGGTTGGCACAAGTGTATGACATCTTTTACGTGTCGATATTGAGGAAGTATGAGCCTGACCCCACCCATGTGCTAAATTTTGAAGAGTTAGATGTGGACGACAGAGCGTCGTACGTGAAAAGACCGATTCAGATTATGAATAAAAAGAACAAATTCTACGCACCAAGACGATTTCGTTGGTTAAAGTAGTCTAGCAACATCATGGCACATAAGGAGCAATGTGGAAAAGTGAAGATTCAATGAGACGACAAGTATCCCCACCTTTTTATTTAAAGACTTGTAATGGTTTAAATTTCGATGACGAGATTTTTACAAAAGTGAAAGAGTTGTGACATCCTGATTTTCAGATTCTGTTTTCAATTGAATAAGTTGGACTTTTCGTCGACGGACCTATAGTTATTTTCTCTAAGTTGGCCACTCATTAGATAACTAGTTTATTAGGTGAAGCTGTTAAGGAATCTAAATGCAATAGATTCAAAAAATTTGACCAGGAATCGACTGCTCAACCGTGTTAATCTACAAGGGTCATTATGGCACTGTCAAAATTGATCGACACCGGAGATAGGTCGATTCAATAAAGGTATGTGATTAGTGTGTGGATGATTCCACCTAATTGCAAAATTCTCGTCAAACGATACTAGACCGATTTTTCTGTCATTTATGTACCTTACGCTCGTATTTCAAACCTCGAGATTTTCACGACAATCGAGAGTTATCAATGTTTCAAGATGTATAATGTGGCTCGAAAATAATCGACCACGAGTCAATTGCTTTAAAAATTCCTAAAAGCTACTTGATAGGTTAGGTCACGCTAAAATCGCGCCAAATTGAAATTAACCATGAAATTGAATCCGATTTCAGAAATTGAAAGATTTGTCATTTCATGATTCATTTTAGGAGTGTCAACTCACCTTACGAAGATTTTTCTATGAACCGGGATTTTTGGCGAAAATTCAAAGTAGGGCCGTTTTGGACTATGAAAATTAGAGGACCATTTTTTAGCACACCGTTGGCCATCAAGTTGGTTCGGTTGATGAGAAAAAAAGTGAATTTGAGTGTTGGATTTATGGCCTCCAATTTAGGTCCGATTGGAGAGGAATTGAACTCAAAATTGGATGGAAACTATCCAAATTCGTAGGCCAAGGGTGCAGCACACTTTTGGACCATTTGGGAAGTGTATTAAGGAAGCTTGAGGGCAGCCAAGAGGCCATGGATGACAGCCAAGGAGGTGGGCCAAGCGTGATGAGTGTTTGGAGATATGAGTGAAGACTTTTGAGCCAAACGGGACCCCCTTGACCAGCAGCCCTTCTTCTTCTTCCTCAGCCTTGCTTTCTCCATTCTTGTTGTCTTGAGAGCTTAGAGAACGAGAGAATGCCAGCCAACACTCCCCCTTGCCTGTCGAAAGTCGCCAGAGTTCACTCGCCGCCCGTGAGTCACGCCCGTCGTCTACTCATCCCGCACCCGCCGTGCATTCCTAGCCGTCCCGCACCGTGCATCCATCATCTAGGACATCGACCAAGCCACCGTCACTGTCCAAGCCGCCGGAAGTCCTGCCATCAAATTGCTAAACCAGTGATTTTACTTGCTAAACTCTACTTAGGGAGTTAATGATGCTTAAGGGATGATTAGTTTAGGCTAATTAGGGTTTAGGTGGTTAGTTAAAATGGATTAGTGATTTAATTATCCATTTGTGCATGTTAGGTAGTTAGAACAGATAGATTAGGGACTAAAGTAGTTGTACTATTTATCTAGATAGGTTCAGAAATTTTCTAGGCTCGTTTATGTGGTTAGATTAGCGTTTCCGACCTAAGTTGCTATTTATGGTATTTAATTTGAAATATTTAATTAATTTTGGTATTTATTTAATTATTTAATATTTTTTGGAAATTATACCGAGATAGCCGGTGACTAAAATTTCGTGCTTCGATTGCAATGGTGTCTTTAGTTTCTGCAATTGAGTGTTAAATTGTGCAAATTGAGTGGGGATTGTAAATTTGAGTATTTATTCCAAAATTTGGAAATTTTGGTAATTATTTAGATATTACCGAGTGTCGGGTTTTGACACCAAAAATGGTTTTATAGACTATATCAAATAATGTGATTTTAAAAGATATTTTCATATCTAGGATTTACGTATACAACATATATCACTGTCAAGAGTAAATTTCTTATTATTTCAATATGCCATTTTATGCTATTTTGATTCAAAAAAAAGTAAGGGATTCTAAATTTCAAAAACAAGAATTGGTAAGGTGTTGGGTTAAGTCCCGCAACGAGCGCAACCCTCGTGTTCGAATTGACCATGTACCCACACAAGACTATTTTACCGTGTGTTTTTAATACGAAGAAAATGAGCCAAGTACGTTATTTTTATTGAGACATTTAAGTGCAAAGCACAATGTCTTGGCTGAGAATTGGATGGGTGCATGAATGGTTATGAGAACCCACTTCAAGCTGTTGAGCTGGACGTTGTCCCTATATGGGATGCCCTACCAATAAATGCCGGTTGCCATAGAGGCTAGGCCGATACTCCTTTATAGAATGCCGTCAATGTAGTGACGTTGCCATTCTCGATGGGGCGAGACGACGCCTGGCTATGCCAGAAGACCGCCGAACTTTGAGTAGGTCGTGCTCGTGTGTGGCCATGATTAACAATTGGAACACATGTTGAGTGAAATTGATGCACCGAATTATGGAACAAAATTATGTGGCACAGAATAGGACTTGTCATAACGATTTGGCCCTATAATCGGGACCCCTTGTGGCTGTTTGAGATGAAAGTGTTGGCGTTCCAATTGTTTAAGCATGAATACTGTTATGTCTATGATATGAACTGTACTAACATGTAGAAATGATTTGAGACAAGATAAGTCTCTGTGATTGTGTAGCTGGGTGGTTAGGATGCCCTAGGCGTATTTCCTTCCTAGTTGGAGTTTAGAGGATGAACTTGCTGAGACATTGTCACACCCCGTTATGGGCTCAATATTTTCAGGTCCTTAAATGGCAGTTCCTCCGGAATGTTTTAGACAGCGGCGAGCTTTTATTAAGCAGGGGATAGATGTCAGGATCCCTAATAGTCATTGGGTTTATGAGTTGATCATGACCACCGTCTAGGTTGATGAGGGCCTACCCGAGAGGGTACCTCATCAATTTAGGGCGTCGTTCCGCCATGGACTCAATGGGTACAAAGTGGGTCCCCTCCAGGGTTTTGAGATCCCTGCGGTGGTTGTCAATGCTGCTTTTGGTGAGGGTGCAGTTGACCCTCCTAATGGTGCCGTGGAGGACCCGGAGCCGAGGACTGGAGAGCTTGGAGTTTAGAGTCTCCATAACCCCTTTTTGATCTAGACTTCTGTACATAGATCTTTTGTAGACCTTTGTATATAAACTCAACTTGTGTATAAAGGTGCTTGGTTTGATGTGATCATCCTGCTTTCCTATCCCATGTTGTTTGCTATCAGGGGTTTTTAATTTGTTTTTGCATGTGCAATAAAATGAATGGGTCAGCGACACATCCTGGGACGTCGCAAATTTCATCGACCACCGAGGGATGGGCACACGCTCGAGGATTGGGGCATGACATAGAGTGTTGACTCACTGAGATTTATTCTCACCCCGTCGTGGTTTACAATTTTTCAGGTCCTTAGTTTGGAGATACTGGAGGGTGTCGTCGAGGATCTCAAGCTAGAGTCGAAGGGATTTGGAGTAGAGGTTGTCCGGTAGTTCTTTTAGGGCAGACTTTAGAGTGCAGACTTGTAGGACTGACTCGGATTGTATATAAAGTGTGTTTTTATGAAATTGGGTTGTCCTGCTTTTCTATCACAGGTTTGTTGTTGTCCGGGGATTGTTTAATATACTTCCGCATGTGCATAAAATAAAAAGGGTCGACAACGCATCCAAGGAATGTCACAAATTTTAGTCGACCGCCGAGGGATGTGTGCGCGCTCGGGGTTCGTGGCATGACAAAGATGATGTTAAACAGTTGTTTAAATTGGATATCATTACTTCTCCAATGCTTAAAAAAAGGAATGAAGTATATGATCTAAATTGCAAAATCCTTTAAGCTTGAAGTGCAGTTGCGTATTATATTTAGATTATTTTGACTTGAACTTAACTTGGATATTTCTAAATATGTGTATAACCAACGTCGCTCCTAATTGGTCTATTATCTCACTCTAAAATGTGAGGTTTCACCGAAAAGTGAAAATCTAATAATTTGTAAGAAATTCCAGGTTTTTAAGGGTAAAAAAACTATTTTTGTTGATTTGGATGGGAAAGTGAATAGCTGAAAAAGTAAAGGAATTGAAAAATGCAAGTACTAGAATTAAAGATTGCAAGAAAGTCCCTGGTACAAAAAATTTTAAAAGTACTGGAAAGGTAAATGTGCAAAGCTTAAAGATGAGAATATATTGCAATATCAGGCATTTTGTCATTTGTTGAGCGAACATTTATAAATATTACCATGTAGGAACCTACAAATAAATCTCTTGTACTATTTACTGTTATTGATAAGCAATCATGATCCTACGCACAATCCTTTATAATCAAATAGTCGTTATTCACAAGGAGTTACCCGTTCCAAGATCATAGGGATAACCAACAGGCTATCATGTGCTTGCATTAATCCGTCCTTTTTTTCCTTCTTTTTTTTTCAAGCTCCAACACTTGGCAAAATCTACAATAGTTTGTTGTCAATGACACTTGTTTACTGGTGAAGGACCTCGGCCTATAACTTCTGTGATGTTGGCTGTCAATGACTTTATTATCGAGTTATCGATTTTTTATTTTTAAGCTATTGACTTACTGGCGAGTTATCGATTTTCTTTAAATCATTGACTGTTTTTGTTCATTGATGATAACAAACTTTACTCTCACTGAGTAAACTTGCCATTTATCGATAATCAAAAAGTTAATCATAATTTTAGTGTCAACACATGCCCTTAAAGCAAATTTAGCATCTATTCCATGCATGGACATGGCAACATTGTCATTACCCAAATGTTTTTCTTTTAGAGTTCCAAATTCACTACGATTGTGTTTCCACTAAAGTTATCAACCAATGTCTCATAGAAAATTTCCTGTTTACACTAGCAGCATATCCTATTCACGTGGATTTTACCAATCACATATACGATCAATTAGGCATGGATCACTAGTATGATCCTATGAACTATGACAATGAATTCAAGCACCATTTCATTGAGAGAGTAGAGCGATGAGATTAGGATCAATGAAGATACAAATTCTTGAGCACACACATACACTCACAAGCATTTTGCCACTTTTTTTTCTTTTTACTAATTTTTGAAAAAAAAAAGGCCAAAAGCATACACCTCACATTTCACCTAATGATCACTTACGTACCACATATATGTACGAGTTTTGCCTTCGGTGGAGATCATTTAGCACTTTTACATTAATAATCATTCGGTCCCTATTTACAAATATGTCATTTTCTTTTCAAAATGTCCATCTCAAAATGGTTTCGATAATCAAACCTGCACAATTGGAATGTTCCTTTCCATAGCAAAATTGCAAAAATCAATTTTCATTTTCCTTTCCTTTTCGGCTTTTTATGTTAATATATGCCACCATTTGCAACTTTCACAAACCTTATGTTGATTTCCAATGCACTTGTGGCCCAAGGAAGGTAGGCACTATCATGCCCTGAACCTCAAGCACGCAAACATCCCTCAATGGTCAAAAGAATGCAACGTTCCTAGGACGCATCGCCGACCCAATCAATTTATGCATATGCAGAAGTGAACTAATAAACTCAGACAACAATCAACATGGAATAGAAAAATAGGACAACCAATTAACACAAAACATATTTTTATAAACAAACCAGATCAGATCTAGAGAGTTATATACAAAAGGTCTAAACCCAAAAAGAAGCTACTAAGCCAATCCTACCCCAATCCCTACCTACTTGGGATCCGGGTCCACTACGACAACATCAAGGATGTCGATGTCCGAGGATCAGCTACCTCTACTCCGAGCTCTTCAACCTCAGGCCCCTGGTTCGCCGAGATATTAGCCAAAACATCGGCATCATGAACGAGGTCGAATACCACCTCATACTCGATATTGACGGCAGGTCCATCAAAACCATCCAAAGGGCCCTCTCAAACCCCGTTAGGCCCATGACAGAACCACACTTTGAATCAATGAGGTACCAATTGAGGTAGGCCATCATCGACCCAAATGGTGGTAACGACGAGCTAAAGGGTCCAGGGAGTCCCATGGATAGGGAGAATGGTATGCTCGGTCTCCACCTCTCGAGGCCACCTAAAACGAACGTGTCGTACCTCCATCTAAGGACCTGTAAAATTTTAAACCATGACGGGGTGAGACAAGGTCTCAACAAGTCTACACCTTAAACCCTGATTAGGACGAGAATTCACCTAGAGGCAGTCTAAACATTCACCATAGAGGACTTACCTTACCCTAGCTCCTCACTGCACATTATTATAGCTCATATAACATATGCATACAATAAAAACATTCAATAATTGGAACACTTCATTTTCATATATCAATCAATCATAAGGGTCATGATTATAAGGCCAAATCGTTATGACACATCACATTCCATGCCACAAAATTTTGTCCCAATTAATTACGACCCAACAGCCACGGCCAACTCATTAGTCGGCGGTCATCCGGCATAACCGTGCATCGTCCCGCTTCGTCGGGCACAGCAACATCTACATCTACACAGCATTCTCGAATGAGCATCGGCCCAACCTCCACTGCAACCGACATCCGTTGATGTGGAGCATTCCATAAAGGAGCATCGCCTCCCCAACTTTCATCGAGTGACGGGTTCCAATAGCGATCACACACACATCCATTTCAGCCACGAATATCGTGTTTTGCACTCAAATATTCCCATTTCAAATAATGGACTTAGCCAATTTTCTTCATATTAAAAATACTCGATAAAATAATTGTGCGTGGTCACACAAAATCGAACCATGAAGCATGATATTCTTCCATTTCAAAATTTCACAATTTTATATAGTACCTAAAACATTTTTGGCATAAAAATCGACACCTGGTATTTTTCTAATTAAATACCATAAAATCATTTTTTTGCATTAATAATTAAAAATAATCACCAAGCACCCAATTGCATAATTTAGCACTAAATTTCACAAATCAACACAACTATGACAATCAGCATAAAATTCGATAACCGGCTATCCCGGTATAATTTACGCTAATTAAAAATTAATTAAATAAATTACACTTAATTAAATAAATTGCAAATTATTTAAATTCAACCACTTAATTAAACTAAATAACCTAACTCAAGCTAATCTAATTGAACCAACTAATTTAATATAATTAGGCTAGCTACATAAACTAATTAAGCTAACTAAATCACCTAACTAACCATTCTAACTAATTTAACTATTTAGTTCAACTAACTAAACTAACTAACTAATTGTTACACTAACTAAATCGCCCCTTAATCCTAATTAATACTAAGCTAATCCCCCTAAGTGTAATTAGCTCCATAATCAAATATTAGAATGCTAACTCACCAAATTAACGAGCAAACGAGTTCGTGGCGACGACAGCGTGACGGCGATGAGTTCCCAAGTCTACAGCGACTCCATGGGAGGCCCAAAAGATGCTGAAAACAACCTAGCAAGCTCATAGCTTGAGCTGGCTTTCGGTCCTAAGGCAGTTGAACCAAAGGGCTGCCGGGGACGAGCGGGCTAGCCGGGGTGGTGGACGGCTCAGGGATGGGTGGAGGCAGCAACGGTGGAGCCGGTGGACTACCACTAGCTCGGGTGAGTGGCAAGGTTGGTCGACAGTCGCTGGGCACAAGCGGACGTGTGAGCGGCAACGACGGGGACCGGCGCAACTAGAGGTAGGCGGGCGGCTCAAAGACGGGTGGCGTGACGACTGGTAATGGTTGGTTGGTTCTAGCTTGGCCTACAGCTTCAACAATGGAGGAAAATAAAGGTTTGAGGAAGAAGCAAGAAGAAGTAGAAGCTGTTTCGGTCAAGGGGATTGTCGCACAAGAGGGAGGAGAGCATGAAGAATGGAGGGAGAAGGGGGACAAAAGGGAGAGAAGGTCAAGGTTTAAGCCAATCCCATGGCTTTCAAATATCAAGGTGATGATTAACAAGCCCCCAAAGTCCAAGTATCATCCGCAAGCAATTTTCCCTCCCAAAACTTCACCAACAAGCCAAATTGAAGGCCGAAAAGCCTCTCTTCAGCAACCCTACGAATTTACTGATTTTCTTCTTCAATTTCCTACCAAACAACTTCAATTTGATGGCCAAAATTGCTGAGGAGGTTTCCCATACCAATTCCCACAATTTCCTTCACAACTAATCCACTTTGGTAGCCAAAATGTCCCTCAATTTTGCCCATCCAAATTTCCACCATTTTAGTTTGCTGATTTTGATTTTTTTGCCAAAATTCCAGGCTCGACGAAAATTTCTCAAAAGATGAGATGAGATCCTAAAATAAATCGTGACACGCTCGAACTTTCGATTCCCGAAACCAAGTTCAATTTCGTGGTTAAAATCAACTGGATGCGATTTTAGCGTGACTAAACCTACCGGATAGCTTTCAGGGATTTTATCGCGTTCGACCCGTGGTCAATAATTTTCAATCCACGTTTGTGCATCTTTGACTCATCGTCGAATCTCGGCTGTCGTAAAAATCTCAAGATTTCAATTACGGATACCGAGTACTAAATCGACAGAAAAATCAATTTAGTGCTGTTCGACGTGAATTTTACAATCAGGTGGAATCACCCAAAATTTAATTATATGCTTCTGTCAAATCGATCTATCTCCAATCACTAATCGATTATAATGGTGCCATAATGACCCTTACCAATTATCACGATCGAGCAGTCAATTTCTGATCGAATTCTCAAGTCTGTCGCGTTTATATCCCTTAATGGCTTCACCTGATAGATTAGTTATCTCATGAGTGATCAGCTCAAAGTAAAAGGACCATAGATGCATCGATGAAAAGCCTAGTTCATTTAATCGAAACAGGGTCGAAAATTCAGGATATCACAGGCATTTCAAAGAAGAATAGAAGACCTAACATAAATATGAAGAGCACGTCAAATAAGCCAAGATGATCAATGACAATGGTGTTCATAATTGAAGCCTCTTGCACGAAGCAGGCAAGTCATCCTTGGCCAACCAACCAGACTCATCATGTCACGTAAGGCCTCTCTTCCTCCAAAAAAAAAAAAAAAAAAAACATTCCAATGCCTCTCAGAGTGTGATGTGATGAAGAAAAGATTAGACAAATTTGTATCTTCAAGGAGTAGTTGCCTTCAGAAGGAAGAAGAAGCCTGACATGAAAGATTAGAGACTTTCTGACTAGCCAAGGAGACTGCCTGATACCGAGACGAACTACTCGAGCACTTAGTTCAGCTCGAATAGAGCAAGTTCAGAGCAGGCAAATCATCCTTGGCTACCAAATGAGACTCTTATCTCCATGTGAGCCTCTCTTCTTCTTCTTCTCCCTACTCAAGTCCAATGCTTCAATTTTTTGTTTGCATTTGCATCTCTATTTATAGGGAATGGAAGAGAATATGAGATCAGATCAACGCCAACTCAGACTTTATTAGTGGGGTATTTCGAATGTCAATAATTGTAGGAACTCCTTTAGTCAATTTGCCTCACACAAATCTTCTCTTTTAAATTTGTCCCTTTTTTTTTTGGTAAAATCATGTAACAATAGTTATCGCTCTCATGTCTATAATTAAGTTCCCCATACTAAAAAAATCATCATTTTATATGCGGAGGCGGTGAGTAATATATACTGAACTGTGGAAAAGAGCCTGTTGAAAATTTAGGAGAATATACAATGTGTGGCTTCCAATCAGGTATTTATCAGCAATTTACATTTTGCTTGCGGCAACTTGGGTTGAAGTCAATATTGCTGGGCTTTAGTTTCATTTCAGTGATAAGTACGCCTCCGGCAATTCTGGAGTGCATTGCATTTCATGGACCAAAACCCTGCTTGGCAATGAACTATATCAGATTAATTTTTGCCATATTATCCTGAATAAGAGGATTAAATGAGGTCCTTTATGATGCAGGGTTTGAATAAGATGATTAAATGAAGACCTTCATTTCTTAGCAAGAACCGCATGAATGTAACTACGCTAGATATGGGCGGATGAAAATAAAATTGACATTTTCCAGAACAAGGCTACTACTTTGGTCCAAAAAGCAAAGCTAGCCATGCAGCTTTTAGCTTGAATTCAGAGATAATTTGATTCTCTATACCCACAACTCTTATCCTCAGGACTGGATTATGGAGGTTGGGACACCTAGAATGCCATAACTTGGCACGGATGGACACTTAAGTGCCATAACTTTAAAATGGTACACTTAAGTGCCAAAATCAGAGTAAAATGGGACACTTAAGTGCCACTCCGAAAATCCTGCCAAATGGCTGACGTGGCAATTTTCCAGAGTTTGGTCCAAAAACGGCATCATTTTGCACGCTAACGTGGCGGAAAACATGCAAAAACGACACCGTTTCGTGTCCGGCGTGTAAATAATAATATAAAAATTAACTAAATTAGATTTAAAATTAATTTTATTTAAAATATTCAAAAAAATTAAAAAAATAAGAAAATTTTAAAAATTTTAAAAATTTTAAAAAATTAAGAAAAAATGGGGGAGGTCGAACGGGCGGGCGAGGGCGGAGCCCTGCGCCGTCGCCGCCCCCCGCCGTCGTCGGGAAGGGCCGGCGATGGAGGGGGAGGGTCGGCCGGGGGTCGCCGCCCCTGACCGATTGACGGCGAGGGCTCGCAGCCCTCGCCGGATCGCGGCGAGGGCCGCAACCCTTGCCCCACATCTGGACAAGGGCTCATGGGCCCTCGCCGCCGGTCGGCGCGCCTCACCGGCCCCTTGCCAAGGCCCGAGGCCGGCCGACCCTCCCACTCCGTCGTCGGCCCTTCCCGGCGGCGGCGGGGAGGCGACGAGGGCCCGCGAGCCCCCGCCTGATCCGGGCAAGGGTTGGGCGCGGGCCACAACCCTTGCCCGCATCCGACGAGAGGTTGTGGGCCCTCGCGCCTCCCGCCGCCGCCAGAAGGGCCGGCGATGAAGTGGGGAGGGTCGGCCAGCCTCACCGAGCCACGGCCGGGTCGGCGGCGCGGCCGACCGGCGGCAAGAAGGGCCCGCGAGCCCTCGCCTAGATCCGGGGCGAGGGTCACGCCCTCACCGTGATTTAGCAGGGCTTGCGCCCTCGCCATCGGCCGCCCGTGGCTGGGCGACCCCGGCCGACCCTCCCCCTCTGTCACCGACCCTTCCCGACGAGGGCTCAGCCCTCACCGCCCCGTTCGACCTCCCCCTTTTTAAAAAAAAAAAATTCTTAATTTTTTAAAATTTTTAGAATTTTCTTAAATTTTAAAATATTAAAAGTTTTCTTAATTTTTTTAAATTTTTTGAATATTTTAAATCTAATTTAATTAATTTTTATATTATTATTTACATGTAGACACGAAACGGCGTCGTTTTTGCATTTTCTCTCGCCATGTCGATAGAAAACGATGCCGTTTTGGACCAAACTCGCCGGAAAGTTGCCACGTAAGCCATTTGGCCGGATTTTCACCGGAGTGGCACTTAAGTGTCCTATTTAACTTCAAAACAGGCACTCAAGTGTACCATTTTAAAGTTATGGCACTTAAGTGTCCTCCCGTGCCAAGTTATGGCACTTAGGCTGTTGTTCTGCCGGATTTATGGGTATCTATTCCTGACCTTCACCATTCCTCCACATGGAATGTTTCTGACCTTTCTCCGTAAAAAGCAGCACAATATCTAATACAAAAGATTCTTATTTCAAAATTGGATTCTTGATTAGAGTTAGATTCTATTTTAAGCTATCTTCTGCTAGCGAGAGAATTCCAGGCGCACGGTCTCTCATTCCGCTTATCCTTCAAATTCTTTCCTTTTTGGATATACCTACGTGATCCAAATGCAATGGAGACAACAACTAGTACAAGATGCCCTCCAAGGCAAAGGTCAATGACTCTGCCACTAAGAAGGGTTCTCATTTCTGTGTGCTGATAGACTTTGTTCACTTGGGTTACATCTTGCACTTTTCAATGGGGAACAGTTGAATTACATGTCATGGACCAATAATATCATCATCAATCGATAAGAATACCACCAAAAGAAGACGAACGCATTGCTTTCTACAGTTGTAGCTCTCATTCCCTTCTAAAATTTTCATTTCTGGAAAGCACAGAGATATTTTCACGTGTAGCTACACAAGTGCAGCTGAACTTTTAACGGAAGTGTTTGAATTGATGTTTGCAAGAGATGTGTTAAATAGCTTCTAAATGGAAAGGGAAAGAGAAATGCTTAAAGTAGGAGTTCAAGGTTGTGATTTGAGGGCGTGCATCAACGCTGAATTAGACTTCATTTCTCTAATTGATAGCACTAGCGCTGAAATAATTGTCAAAGCAACGAAACTTTAGTTCTGTCGACCACCCTGTGAAAAATAGTTTCCATGTCCATTCTGTGAACGGCATAGCACGATCTATATGTCTATGATTGATTAGATCAATTATCCATTTGCAGATGAATTACACATGGACCCATGACGATTTGCTAGCAACGTTTCTGGAAGCAATTTTCAGTGAATTTTGGACAATATAAACCATCTTTGGATTGCAAGTGCGATAACTGAAGCGGTTAATTATCTGGTGTGAGTATACGAGAGATCATACTTACCCGTTCAGAAGAATAATCACATATAGGACAATAGACTTAATATTCCCTCCATCTCAAAGTGAGAAAATATGTATACAACTCTAAAGAAGGCATACTAAGTGCGATCCCTGGTGGAAGACGAAAAAAGATCAGCAGAAGAAACCAAGAGTCAATATCTCTCTTCCATGCATACGACAGGACACAGAAAACCTGGGACTGCATCGAAACTCTATGAAGTCACTCAAGCGGACGAGACGAGAGCTTGTTGGTGGGTGAGAAAGTAACAGCAAGTAGAAGAAGAAGGCCAAATGCAGGAACACAATGGAAACCGACACTAGGTTGCAGAACTTGGTCACTCTGTTGCAATCACTCTGTTGCAAAGGCAAATCCAACCCATCCTCTCCTCCCCTATACCTGTTAGCTGGTTTCACTTTTATGTGGAGAAAGTTCAATGAGTTGCAAGCCCAAAAATGGCTTGAGCCCATATGGTAAGTTATATGGAGAAATAAGATTTCTCACTATCTTATATAAAGTAGTAGCCACAAAAGGAAATAGTAACAAAAGAAAACAAGAAAAGAGAAAACTGGGGTTTGGAGCAAAATCTGATTTACATTAAGCTGGCATCGGAGGTCGATTCGTGGTCCGATTGAGCTGAAATTTTGTCAGCATGTTCGTGGCGCAATTTTCTCGAATCTTAACGATTTGATTTTTGTTTGAAGCTCCCTACATCACGTTTTTCATAGATTGATCCAAACCTGCATTTTTGGTCAAATTTATCATTGATCTCTTGTGAAATTCATGTGTATTGTCAAGAATTATGTTCTTGAGGTCTTTGCCGCTATGTACCTCTAGTATTTGCTAGAAAAGAACATTATTCACTCAATTTTGTTGATAGTGAAGAATTTCGGATAGACTCCGGTCCCGTGGTTTTTTTATCTCCTCACATCGAGAAGATTTTCCACGTAAAAAAAAATCGTCTTGTGTTCGCATGCTTGATATTTATTTTGTTCTACTATATCGATTCCTATTAGGTTTACACAATAGGGGAGATTATTTTATTCCGCTGCATTGATTCGATATTATTCGAATTGTTACTGTTCTCCCATCGAGTGGTATGAAAGCATCTCGGTTATTGCTTGATTTTTTTCTCTTGTGTTAAACAATGTAAACGAATATGAGTAGAATGGTTACACTGAATGATTCGAATTATCATATTTGGAAATGGAAGATGAAAGATCTTTTATATGTGAAAATTTTTTATTTGCCCGTATTTGCCGAGGAGAAACTAGAGAATAAAACTAATGGTAAATGGTCTATATTTCATCATCAAGTGTATGGTTATATTAGGCAGTAGGTAGATGATAATGTTTTGAACCATATTATTGAGGAAACACATGCACGCAGTTATGGAATAAGCTCGAACGGTTATATACTCGAAAGATTGGGAATAATAAGTTATTTTTGATAAAACAGATGATGGCTCTGAGATATCAAGATAGTACTCGTTTAACTGATCATTTAAATTATTTTCAAGGAATTATAAATCAGTTGGCTACAATGGAATTCAAATTTGATGATGAGATACAAGCACTATGGTTGCTTGGTACCTTGCCGGACTCCTGGGAGACGTTTCGAACATATTTTTTTAATTCTGCCTCAGATGGTACGATTACCATGGATTTGGCCAAGAGTAGTATTTTGAATTAAGAGATGAGAAGGAAGACACAAGGATCGTCCTCTTCACATTCTGATGCCTTGGTTGTTAAGAAAATGGGAAGAAGTGAGTCTTGAGATCCGAGAAATAGAGATAAAAGTCAAGATAAAAGCAGAGGTAAGTATAATAAATTTGTTAATGTTAAGTACCATTATTGTCATTAGAATGGACATATTCAGAGGTTTTGTCGCTACTTAAAAAGGGAGAAACAAAAGGAGAAAGGTAAAGAGAAGAACGTGATCATGACAGTGAAGACAATCGAGTTGCTGCACTTAAAAAGACTTTCTCACTATTTTTTATGGTGATTTGGTGAATTTTGTATCTCATGAAACCAGTTGGGTAATTGGTAGTGGTGCATCCATTCATGCTACATCTCATAGGGATTTCTTTACATCATACAAGTCGGGTGACTTCGAACCTGTGAAGATGGGAAACAATGGACTAGTTCAAGCTGTAGGCATTGGTGATATGTGCCTAGAAACTAGCAATGGCACAAGATTAGTATGTTAAACATATACCTAATATCCACTTGAATTTGATTTCTACAGGCAAGTTGGATGATGAGGGGTATTGCAACACTTTCAGTAATGGTCAATGGAAGCTCACCAAAAATTCTCTTGTTGTGGCTAGAGGTGAAAAATATTCTCCATTGTACATTATGCAGGCAAAGTTGTCCACAGACAAAATTAATGCAGTAGACAGCGAAGATGCAGCTGAATTATGGCATAAGAAGCTCAGTCACATCAGTGAAAAGGGTTTGTCAATATTGGCCAAGAATAAGCTCCTTTCAGGATTAAAAAGTGCAAAGCTAAAGAAGTGTGCTCATTGTTTAGCAGAAAAACGAAACATAGTTGCATTTAAAAGCTCTCCTTCAAGAAAGTCATGTATACTAGATTTAGTGCATTCTGATATTTGCGGTCCTATGAAAACAAAATCACTTTGTGGCTCTCTTTATTTTGTTATCTTCATAGATAATTTTTCAAGGAAAATTTGGATTCATACCTTGAAAACTAAAGATCAAGTGTTAGATGCTTTTAAGCAATTTTCAGGCTTCGGTTGAGAGACAAACTGGAAAGAAATTGAAAAGCATCGAATTGATAACGGAGAGAGTATATTGGATATTTTGATGAATATTACAGACAACAAGGTATTCGACATTAAAAACACCTCCCAAGACGCCTCGCTTAAATGGTTTAGCTGAGAGAATGAACAGAACACTAGTTGAAATGGTAAGATACTTACTTTCACAGTCAAAGCTACCTGGATCTTTTTGGGTGAGGCTTTAAGTACAGTTGTGCATGTATTAAATCTTACTACATGCCTTCCTTTAGAGTTTGATATTCCTAATAGAGTTTGGACAAGGAAAGATGTTTCTTATGATTATTTGCGTGTCTTTGGGTGCAAAGCATTTGTGCATATTCCTAAAGATGAGAGATATAAACTTGATGTGAAAACATGACAGTGCATATTTATTGGTTATGGATAGGATATGCTTGGCTATAAATTTTATGATCCAGTTGAAAAGAAAATTGTAAGAAGCAAAGACGTTGTGTTTATGAAAGATCAAACAATAGAAGATATTGAGAAGGTGGAGATGATTTCAATACCACGGGTTAGTGATAATTTGGTTGATTTGAATCCGGTTCCTCTTACAAATATTCCTACACAAGTTGATGAAGAGCAGCAGAAATCAATATTCCAAATAACACACATTTTCCTGAACATGTTGAAACATATAATAATATTCCTGAACCAGAAGCTCAATTAGATGTTCCACTAGATGTTCTAGTCCGGAGATCCGTTAGAGATCGACAACCTTCCACCAGGTATTATGAAGATGAGTATGTATTATTGACTCGATGCGGTGAACCGAGTGCTATGCGAAAGCAATAGAAAATGAGTACAAAAGCAATTGGTTTGATGTTATGCAAGATGAGATGCAGTCACTTTATGATAATCATACTTTTGAGTTGGTGAAGTTACCTAAAGGTAAAAAAGCTTTGAAGAACAAGTGGGTATATAGGTTGAAGCAAGATGAACATACTTCACAACCACGGTATAAAGCTAGATTGGTTGTTAAGGGATTCGATCAGAGAAAGGATATTGATTTTGATGATATATTTTCTCCGATAGTGAAAATGTCTTCTATCCGTGTGGTACTAGACTTGGTAGCTACCCTAGATTTGGAAATTGAGCAAATGGATGTCAAAACAACCTTCTTACATGGTGACTTGGAGGAAGAGATATACATAAAACAACCTGAGGGTTTTAAAGTGAAAGAGAAAGAGAATTATGTGTGCAAATTGAAGAAAATTCTCTATGGCCTAAAACAAGCACCAAGGTAGTGGTACAAAAGTTTGCGTTAATTATGACAGAACACGGCTATAAGAAGACTTCATCGGATAACTGTGTGTTTGTCCAAAAAAATTTCTGATAATGACTTTATTATTCTCTTGCTTTATGTTGATGATATGTCGATTGTTGGTAGGAATGTTTTAAGAATTGAGTTATTGAAAAAACAATTAAACAAGTATTTTGCCATAAAAGACTTGGGCTCGACGAAGCAGATTCTTGACATTAGAATTACCCAAGATAGAGATGTTAAGAAGTTTTTTGTGTCACAAGAAAAGTATATCGAGAAGATACTTCAGAAATTTTACATGGACAAAGCTAAAGTGGTTAGTGCTCCTCTTGCTGCCCACTTTAAGTTAAATATGAAATAAAGTCCTACAACTGATAAAGAAAAGAAAAATATGAAAAGTGTTCCATATGCCTCAGCTGTAGGAAGCTTAATGTATGTGATGGTATGTACACGCCTAGACTTGGCGCATGCAGTTGGCGTTATTAGTCGCTATTTGTCAAATCCAAGCAGAGAGCACTAGAATGCAGTGAAGTAGATTATGAGGTATCTTCGGAGAATTTCAAATTTGAAACTCAGTTTCGAGACCGGGAAACTTGAGTTAGTTGAATACATAGATTCCGACTTGGCATGAGATATTGATACTTGTAAATCTACTTCTGGTTATTTGATTTCTTTTGCGGGTGGAGCTGTGTCATGGAAGTCAAGATTGCAGAAGTGTGTTACACTTTCTACAACCGAAGCTGAATTTATTACAGCGACTAAAACTAGTAAAGAGATGCTATGGATGAAGAAATTCTCAGAAGAACTTGGGTTCAAACAAAAGAAATATGTGCTATTTTGTGATAATCAAAGCGCAATTCATCTTAGTAAGAATTCATATTTTTATTCTAGATCGAAACATATTAATGTTAGATATCATTGGATAAGAGATGTTCTAGATGAAAAATTGTTGGAACTTGAGAAAATTCATACGGATCATAATGATTCTAATATGATGACGAAAATTCTACCAAAAGAGAAACTTCAACATTGCCAATTGATAGCAAGGATGGTGAATCCCTCTACATTGTCGTGAGGGGGAGCTTTGTTAACTAAGTTCACTCCTATTTGAAGGAAGCTCAATAAGTTGTAAGCCCAAAAAGAGCTTGAGCCCATATGGTAAGTTATATGGAGAAATATGGTTTCTCACTATCTTATATAAAGTGGTAGCCACTAAAAGAAATAGTAACAAGAGAAAAAGAGAAAGCAAAAAATTTGGGGTTTTGGGCAATACCTGATTTACATCAAGCTGACATCGAAGGTCGATTTGTGGTCCGATTGAGCTGAAATTCTGTCAGCATGTTCGTGGCACAATTTTTTCGAATTTGAATAGTTTGATTTTCGTTTGAAGCTCCCTAAATCAAGTTTTTCTTAGATTGATCAAAACCTGCGTTTTTGGTCAAATTTATCATTGATTTCTTGTGAAATTCATGTGTATTGCCAAGAATTATGTTTTTGAGGTCTTTGTTGCTATGT
Source organism: Eucalyptus coolabah (assembly GCA_014182585.1). Taxonomy (NCBI): domain Eukaryota; kingdom Viridiplantae; phylum Streptophyta; class Magnoliopsida; order Myrtales; family Myrtaceae; genus Eucalyptus; species Eucalyptus coolabah. The sequence goes on along the minus strand of CM024628.1, from coordinate 10,278,213 downwards.
ACCTCTAGTATTTGCTAGAGAAGAACATTGTTCACCCAATTTTGTTGATAGTGAAGAATTTCAGGTGGACTCCGGTCCCGTGGTTTTTTTATCTCCTCACATCGAGGAGATTTTCCACATAAAAAAATCGTCTTGTATTCGCGCACATGGTATTTATTTTACCCTACTATATCGATTCCTATTAGGTTTACACAAGAGTGGAGATTATTTTATTCTGCTGCGTTGATTCGATATTGTTCGAATTATTACTGTTCTCCCATTGGTACCAACCAGCATACCTAATAGCTGTCCCTACCACACATCCACATATCATCAACCCCATCAACTGCCCGCATCTTCCAAATGAATTCACCAGTTGTGGCCGCAAGTTAAGTTGAAGAAGCCATTCTCGAGTAGCAATCCATAATTTATCTACTATGCATAAAATTCAAAGAAGAATATTAGAGGTGAACCAGTTATTAATAGGCTGGTCGGGGCGAGGGCCCCCACACTCTCGCCAACCACTAGCAAGGGTCGCCGCGCCCTCGCCGGCCACAAGCGAGGGTGTCGACAGCCACAGGTGAGGGCCTCTATGCCCTCATCAGCTAGTTGAGGGCCACAACAGCCTTACCTGGGCCTTCGTGCCCTCACCCGTGGCTGTTGAGGGGGTAGAGCCCTCGCCCTTGGCCAGCGAGGGCCGCTACAACCTCTCCTATGGCCGATGAGGGCACGTATCCCTTGCCAACCAACGAGGAAGGGTTTTGGCCCTCGCCTGGATTTGGGCAAGGGCCAACGCCCTCGCCTATGGCAGATGAGGGCACGGTGACCCTCACCAGTGGCCGATGAGGGCGTGGGGACCCTCGCCCCGACCAACCTATGGCCAACGATGGTCGGCCGGTGGCCTCATTGGCCAAGGGGTAAGAAGAAAGGAAAAAGGAAAGAGAGAGAGAGAGAGAGAGAGAGAGAGAGAGAGAGAGAGAGAGAGAGAGAGTAATAATTCAAAAAATCTGAAAGAATATAAAAAATTATAAAATTGATCCACGTCGCACCACATAAGATTGTCGGCTGCCACATTAGCAATTTTCGAATTAAATTAGCTGAATAGACTGAATTGGTCCAATTGAAAATTTTATGATTAAATTGGTACTAATATAAAAAGTATATGACTTTTTTGGTACTTTTCCCAATCAATTTGCCTCATACAAATTCTCTTTTTAATTTGTCCTACTCTTTTGGGAAAGTGTGTAACAATTGTTATCACTCTCATTGGTATAATTAAGCTCCTCACCCTAAAAAATCATTAGTTTATATGCAGAGGAATTACAAGCGTGTAATGTACGCTGAATTGCACAAAAGAGCCCGTCAAAAATTTATGAGAAGATATCGATGGATGACTCTTAATCAGGTATTCATCAACTTCAATTTATTAAATTGTGCTCGCGGCAACTTGGGTTGAGGTCAATATTCCCGGGCTTTAGTTGCAGTTCAGTCATAAGTATGCTTCGTGCAATTCTGGATTGCATTGCATTTCATGGACCAAAACCTTGCTTGGCATCGAACTTTATCAGATGATTGTCATATTATCCTGATTAAGAGGATTAAATGAGGTCCTCTTTTATCCAGATTGAATAAGACGATTAAATGATGAGGTCCTTCATTTCTTAGCAAGAACCGTATGAATGTGCCTGCTCTAGATGTGAGCGCATAAAATATAAAATTGACATTTTCCGGAAGAAGGGAAATGTTTTTGGTCCGAAAAGCAAAGCTAGCCATGCAGCTTTTACCTTGAATTCAGAGATAATTTGATTCTCTATTCCCACAACTCCTATCCTCGGGACTGGATTTATTGGTATCTGTTCCTGACCTTCACCATACCTCCACATGGAATGTTTCTGACCTTTCTCCATCAAAAGCTGCACAATATCCAATAAAAAAGGTTCTTGTTTCAAAATTGGATTCTTGAAATAGAGTTGAATTCTATTTTAAACTGTCTTATTTTAGCGAGAGAATTCCAGGCACACGGTCTCTCAGTCCGCTTGTCCTTCCAATTCTTTCTTTCCTTTTTTGGTGTACCTACATGATCCAAACGCAATCGAGACAACTAGTAACAGATGCCCTCCGGGGCAAAAGTCAATGACTCTGCCACTAAGAAGGGTTCTTATTTCTGTATGCTGATTGATTTTGTTCACTTGGCTTGCATCTTGCACTTTTCAATGGGGACCAGTTGAATTACATGTCATGGACCAATAATATGATCATCAATCAATAAGAATATCACCAAAATAAGATGAACGCATTGCTTTTCAGTTGTAACTCTCATCGCCTTCTGAAATTTTCATTCCTGGAAAGCACAGAGATATTTTCACGTGTAGCTACACAAGTGCAGCTGAATTTTTAACGGAAGTGTTTGAATTAAAGTTTGCAAGAGATGTGTTAAGTAGCTTCTAAATGGAAAGAGAAAGAGAAATGCTTGAAGTAGGAGTTCAGAGTTGTGATTTGACGGCGTGCATCAACACTGAATTAGACTTCATTTCTCCAATTGTATAGCACTAGCGCAGAAATAATTGTCAAAGCAACGAGACTTTAGTTCTGTTATGGTAGCTGCAAAAGAGGCGTGCATGCTTAGAGCAAAGAGAACCCGTGACTGTGGGCGAGAAAAGGGTAATCGTGAATCATTTTACGATAAGATTTTATCCTGTCAACCACCCTGTGAAAAAATAGTTTCCATGTCCGTTCTGTGAACGACACAGGACGATCTATATGTCTATGATTGATTAGATCAATTATCCATTTGCAGATGAATTACACATGGACCCATGACGATTTGCTAGCAACGTTTCTGGAAGCAATTTTCAGTGAATTTTGGACAATATAAACCATCTTTGGATTGCAAGTGCGATAACTGAAGCGGTTAATTATCTGGTGTGAGTATACGAGAGATCATACTTACCCGTTCAGAAGAATAATCACATATAGGACAATAGACTTAATGTTCCCTCCATCTCAAAGTGAGAAAATATGTTTACATCTCTAAAGAAGGCTCCATAGCCTTGGGTCCACTATCCCGATCATACATACTAAGTGCGATCCCTGGTGGAAGACGAAAAAAGATCAGCAGAAGAAACCAATAGTCAATATCCCTCTTCCCCGCATACGACATGACTCAGAAAACCTGGGACTGCATCGAAACACTATTAAGTCACTCAAGGGGACGAGACAAGAGATAGTTGGCAGGTGGGATGTTAAGAGCCAAGTAGCAGAAGAAGGCCAAATACGGGAACACGATGGAAACCGACACTAGGTTGCAGAACTTGGCTGTGACATCCTGAAATTCGACCCCATTTCGATAAAGTGAAATTGGCATTTCATCGACGTGCCTATGGCCCTTTTTCTCTGAGCTGATCACTCACGAGTTAACTAACCTATTGGGTGAAGCCGTTAAGGGATGTATCAGCTGTAAAATCCCTAAAAGCTACCTAATTGGTTGGATTGAGCTAAAATCACGTCGAGATCGATTTTTAACCACGAAATTGAACTCGATTTCGGGAATCGAATTTTAAGCGCGTCATAATTCTTATTTTTAGGATCCTGTCTCATCGCTCGTCAATTTATTGACGAGTCCGAAATTTCAATAAAGAAATTATCGGAAGAAAAATTGAACCCGAAAGAAAATAGAAAGGAAAAGGAAATGAGAAAAGGAAAATTTCATAAAGGCATTATGCATTTTTATTTTTCCTTTTTCTCTCTCCCCCTTTTCTTTCTCTCTCTTTTTTCCTCTCTTTTTTTCTCTTTTTCTCTTTCTCTCTCTTCTCTCCCCTTTTCTTCCGTGCGGACAGCCCCCTTCCCCCACCGACTTCTCTCTCCTCTCTCCTCATTTTGACCAGTCAATGCTTATCTCCCCTCCTCTCTCTCATCTCTCTCCCTCGACATTTCCTTCCCCTTCCGTTCGAGCGAACCGAAGCGGAGGAAGACCGAAGCTGCAGCTCCATCGCCGCCCGCACCCACGTCGCCCGTGCGCCCGCCGTCCCTCCCTGCCGTCCGTCGCTCGCTGCCGCTCCTCCCTCCGTGCGAATCAGCCCCGTTTCGCCCTCGCTCCGCACCGACCAGCCCCTGTCCGGCCACCTCCGGCCACCGCCCAACCCCGCCGGACCTCCCCCATGCCCCCTCGCCCTCCGCCGGCTTCCTCGCCACCGTAGCCGCCGGAGCAGCCCCGTTCAGCCACGATCAGCAAGCCCACAGAGTGGGTTTCAGCGACTTCGGGCCCGTTTTGGGCCATTTCCGGGGCCGGATCCGTGAGTCGCTTTGGGAAGTTTCGTTCCTCGCGTCGCCGCCATCGATTGATCCGATTTGCGTGCGATTTGGTGAGTAATCTCACTAATCCATGATTAGTTGGCTAATTATGCTTAAGGTTGGTTTAGATTTAATTAATTATGTTTAGGTTGTTAGATTAGAATAAATTAGCAATTATTAGCCAATTGTGATGCAAATTAGATAAATTAAATGTGTAATTAGCAAGTAGACATGGTCTACTAATTATTGGAAGTGCCTCGGGATTTTTCCCGACCCTTAGTGGGCTCCAATTAGGCTTTTCGGGCCTAAGTGGAATTTTTAGTATTTAAATACTAATTTTCGGAATTAAATTAAATAATTATTTATTTTCCGAAAATTCAATTGAGATGGTCCTAACTGGAAAATTATGCTGATGATCATGGTGAAGTCCATTTGTTTAATTGAGTTTTAGTTTGTGCTAAATTGAATTTTTAATATTTATTAATTATTTTTCGAAATTAATTAATTATTTTTCGAAATTAATTAATTATTTATTTATTTTTCGAAATTAATTAATTATTTATTTATTTTTCGGAAATTAAGATTTTGATGACCGACAATCGAAATCTCGTGCTGATCGTCGTGGCACGGTTCATTTATTTATTTGAGCTCTACGTTGTATGGAATTAAATAAATTGTGATATTTTAGGGATTTACCCTAAATTGATTTGGAATTGATTGAGATTGAATGATTGATTGGTAGATGGCCGACTATGTTTGTTTAATATTTATAATGCTTTGATTGAGTTGTAAAATGGATGGAGTTATGAGAGAATTGGAAATACTCCGGAATTAAACCAATCGACACACGGTGTATGGACCTACGTGGTTCGGTGATTGGGACATCACCGGCGAAAACGGCGCCTTAAAGAACGCACGTATCGGTCTAGTACATACATTATTGTAGACCTACGTGGTTCGGTGATTGAGATATCACTGGCGAAAACGGTGCCTTAAAGAACGCACGTATCGGTCTAGTACTCGTATTGTTATAGGCATGTATGGTTCGGTGATTAAGGACGTCACTAGCGAAAACGGCGCCTTAAAGAACGCATACACTTGTCTATTAAATACATTGTTGTAGGCATGTGTGGTTCGGTGATTTGGGATATCACCGGCGAAAACGGCGCCTTAAAGAACGCACACAATTGTCTATTTGAGTACATAGTTATAGGCATGCGTGGTTCGGTGTCTAAGGATGTCATTGGCGAAAACGGCGCCTTAAAGAATGCATGTAATTGTCTAGTGGATAAGTCACCTTGGTGAGCTTGGCGCCCAAGAGTATTGACCTAGAATGGTCCGTTTGATATGTAATCGACTAGATCGATTGATCATTGCTTTGATTTGATGTTGTGAAGTGATTGACTGAATGGAAATGACCGTGAGTGGTCTTGTTGGCATATAATCGACTATGTCGATTTGTTCGATGCTTCTATCGGTGATATGACTGTTTGAGTGCCTATTATGAATTGTACTGACTTGCAGGTCGGATCTGAGGCCAAGGTAAGTCCTCTGTCCTGTGCGTGTTTAGGCAGCCTATAGTATAATGGTTTGCTAATCGAGCTTAGTGGGGTAGAACTCGCGAGACGTAGTCTCATCCCAGTTTGGGGAAAACCATTTCAGGACCCCACCGAAGAACGAGGAGGAGGAATCCGAGATGGAGAACTCGGAGGTGAGATCTCGAAGAGAAGGATTTTTGGAAGAAGAAGATAGTCCCGAGAGGGGCCTTGAGTATCATCTGGATGGATTGAGATCCTATCTTCTTTTGAGATCTCCTTTTTGATGTGAATAGTTATGAAGTGATTTGTGGTTTGTATAAAGTTTGGTTATAAATTTCAATATGAAAAATATGGCCCTGCTTTTCTATCCCATCGTTTTATTGTCTAGGGATTTTAACGCTTCCGCATGTGCTTAAAAATGAAAGGGTCGGCGATACATTGTCCTGGGATATCGCATTATAAAATCGACCAAGTCGACGGATGTGTGCGTGCCTCGAGGATTGGGGGGCGTGACATTTAGTTTAAGTGGTATCAGGGCGAGGTTGAAGATTGGAGTGATAAGGAGCATTGACCATGGGATAGTTAGTAGGAAAGGCCTTTAAATTCATGCCGGTGCATGTCTGTGTTAGTTGAATGCTAAGATTGTTTGTTGTTTGAATCGCTCTATTTCTAATTCGGTGTTGAATTGGAAGCGGGTGTCAAGATTAAAGTGACACCATGAGTGATCAGAGCCAAGAACTCCTAGGCGAGAGGACTTTGTCCTCGGTGACTCGGGCTAGGACACCGACAAGAGTTGGTGCCCGAGGTGGCCGAGGTAGAGCGCAAGCCGAGGCTAGCGCGAGTGGAGCAAAGACCACATCTCGTTGATGCCAGGTAGCAGCCCCAGCTGATCGAACAGTTGGGATCACACAAGCGTTGGATGCTATGCGTGAGATGATGGGGCAACGGGCCCGGATCAAGCAGCTGCATTTACTTGCCGTCGTTGCTGCCGTTACTACCGCTGCTGCCAATGCTGTTGCTGCAGCCGCAGCTGCCGTCATACCTGCTGAAGCTCCGCTTGTGAGGCCGATGCCTAGTTTGGTGGAGCATTTTTTGAAATTGAAGCCACCGAAGTTTACTGGGGCAGGAGACCTCGAAGCTGCTGCTCTGTGGATCCAAGGACTGGAGAAATCATTTGCACTATTGATGTGCTCTGAGACTGAGAAAGTGGTCCTCGCAGTCTACCAATTAGAAGGAGTTGCGAGTACTTGGTGGAGAACCACTCAAGGAGTGATATTTCCCGAAGGTGTAGCCCCAGAATGGAACGCCTTTGTTGAGGCCTTCAATGGGAAATACTTTTTAGAGACTGCTAAAGAGATAAAGATGGTTGAGTTTTAGTGCCTTCGCCAAGGCTCTATGATTGTGGATCAATATGAGGCGAAGTTTGCTGAACTATCGCAATATGCCCCTGAATTAGTGGAGAATCCAATAAACCGAGGGAGAAGATTCAGAGATGGACTCAAGCCAGAGTTGAGAAGCCCATTGATTTTGCTGAATCTGAGAAATTATAATGACCTTTATGAGAGGGCTCAGATGATTGAGAGAGACCAGAACGATAGAGCCGCCTCATCGGGATCGAGGTTTAACTCTCATAGAGACAACATCCGCCAAGGAAAGAGGCCGATGTTTGGAAATAAATTCCAAGGCCCGCCCAGTAAGAGAAGTGGATTTAATAGGCCAGTACCAAATAGTGTTGGTGTATGTCGTTTTTGTGGGAGAAGACACGGGACAACACCGTGCCCAGCTAGGACGGGTGCATGCTTCGAATGTGGCCAACGGGCCACATAGCCGATATTGTCCAAAGAAGCAAAGAGGACAACCTCAATTGCCGCCGCCGCCACTGCTGAGACAGATAGGAGGGTATGCCCCTCAGAATGCATTGCAAGGAGGACAACAGAGACCTCCAACTCAAGGCACTGTGTACGCGATTACCCAAGGTCAGGCAGAAGTTGCGCCTGGCGTGATTACAGGTACGGTCTCGCTCAACGACCAACCTGCTTATGCTTTGTTTGATTCGGGAGCAACCCATTCCTTCATTGCGGAGCAATATGTTAGGATGCTAGGATTGAATCATGTATTGTTGGAATCGGCAATTTGCATATCTACACCCTTGAAAGATAAAGTTATTGCTACTTTGGGATGTTCGGGGTGCAAGTTAGTGATTGGTGAGCGAGTGGGGAAAATTGACTTGTTAGTCTTAGCCATGTATGATTTTGATTTGATAATTGGCATGGACTGCTCACCAATCAACGAGCTAAAATGGACTGCTATCGCAAGGCGATTCAATTTGACCCATTAGGGGGTAAGAGCTTCGAGTTTGTCGGGAATCGAGGAGGACCTTCGATTTCCTTAATCACGTCGCCGGAAGCAGCTCGTTTGTTAGATGAGGGTTGCCGAGGATACTTAGTGACCGTCGTGGATACGACGGTTCAAGAGTTGAAAATGGAAGATATTACAAAGGGTACAGAGTTTCCCGAGATGTCTTTCCAAAAGAATTGCCGGGTTACCGCCGAAAAAGAGAGATTGAATTTGTAATTGAGTTAGCACCGGGGACAAACCGATCTCAAAGGCATCGTACCGAATGGCGTTATCTGAGTTGAAGGAACTGAAGGTGCAGATGCAAGAGTTACTGGATAAAGGATTTATTCGTCCTAGTGCACCGCCTTGGGGAGCACCGGTTACGTTTGTTAAGAAGAAAGATGGTTCGCTGCGTTTGTGCATCGACTATCGGCAGCTCAATCAGGTAACGATCAAGAACAAGTATCCATTGCCAAGGATAGATGACTTGTTTGATCAACTGCAAGAAGCGTCAATATTCTCGAAGATCGATTTGAGAACAGGATATCATCAGCCGAGGATTTGGAAAGAGGATATTCCTACGTCGCATTTCGTACTCGGTATGGTCATTACGAGTTCACAGTGATGCCGTTTGGATTGACGAATGCTCCAGCTGCCTTTATGGATTTGATGAACAGAGTGTTCAAGGAATATCTAGATCAATTTGTGATCGTGTTTATAGATGATATCCTGGTCTATTCGAGAAGTAATGAAGAGCACGAAAATCATCTGAGATTAGTACTTCAGACCTTAAGAACTCATCAGCTATATGCTAAGTTTAGCAAATGCGAGTTTTGGTTGACTCGTGTTGCGTTCTTAGGTCATGTGATTTCCGGAGAAGGAATCTCTGTCGACCCGAGCAAGATAGAAGCCGTGATCAAGTGGCCAAGACCGACATCAGTGACAGAAATCAGAAGTTTTCTGGGATTGGCAGGTTATTACAGACGGTTTGTGGAAGGTTTCTCAGCATTAGCGTCGCCTTTGACAAAGCTCACGAAGAAAAATGAGAAATTCATATGGACAGACAAGTGCGAGTGTAGTTTTCAAGAGCTGAAGGAAAAGCCGACTACCGCACTCGTGCCGACAATTCCATCTCGGTCCCGGAGGATTCGAGATCTATAGTGATGCGTTATTCAGGGGATTGGGTTGTGTGCTGATGCAACATGGCAAAGTTGTTGCATACGCTTCCAGGCAGTTGAGACCTCACGAATTGAATTATCCGACGCATGACTTAGAACTCGCAGCCATCATATTTGCGTTGAAGATTTGAAGGCACTACTTGTGTGGAGAAAAGTTTCAGATCTTCACGGACCATCAGAGTCTCAAGTATTTGTTCTCTCAGAAGGAGTTGAACATGAGACAACGGCGATGGATGGAATTGCTAAAAGACTACGACTGTGATATTCTATATCACTCGGGAAAGGCGAATAAAGTCGCCGATGCATTGAGTCGGAAGTCTTCAGTGGCACGGATCTTGGTTAAGGAGTGGAACTTAATCGAGAGAGCTCGAGATTCGGAATTCAAATTTGAGGTAGGCCACCTCTCAAGTTTTATGGCCACCCTCAGAATTGAGCCGGATGTCCAGGTCAGAATCAAGCAACTTCAACCGACAGATCCGGACGTGCAAAGAATTCTTCAAGAGGATACTGATAAAAGGAAAGCTGATTTTCAAGTTTCTGATGATGGGGTACTGAGGCTTCGTGGACGTTTGGTTGTACCTGACGATGTAGAGCTTAGAGAAGAAATTTTATCTCGAAGCACATCGTAGCAATTACAGCGTTCATCCCGGAAGCACTAAGATGTATCGAATTTGCGTCAACACTATTGGTGGTCGGGTATGAAGGCGGACATCGCCAAGCATGTGGCCAAGTGTTTGACTTGTCGCAAGTAAAAGCCCAACATTGCAAGCCGGGAGGATTTCTACAACCTCTCGCGATCCTGCAGTGGAAATGGGAGCATATCACGATGGACTTCGTGACTAGACTACCAAGGAGTCAAAGGGGAAATGATTCGATTTGGGTAGTAGTCGACAGGCTGACAAAGTCGACTCACTTCATTGCAGTTCGAAAGGACCTGAGTCTGGATAGACACGCAGCCCCGTATGTGTGTCGTGGTTCGTATGCATGGAGTGCCGCTTACGATAACATCCGATAGAGACCCAAGGTTTACTACGCTTTTTTGGAAGAGCTTGCAAAGTGCGTTAGGTACAAAGCTTCAAGATAAGACGGCATATCATCCTCAAACGGATGGCCAGTCGGAATGGACGATTCAGACTCTTAAAGACATGCTGAAAGTGTGTGTAATAGACTTCAAAGGAAGCTGGGAAGATCAGCTTCATATGGTGGAATTCGCCTACAACAACACTTATCAGCAGAGCATCAAGATGGCTCCATTTGAAACGTTGTATGGCAGAGCGTGCAGAACTCCAGTGTGTTGGGATGGAGTCGGAGAAAGGAAGATAACAGTCCCAGAGTTAGTTCAGTAGTCAATAGATGCCATGGCAGTGATCAGAGACAGATTGAAGACAGCGCAGAGCAGGCAGAAAAGTTATGCAGATAAGCGCCGAAGGTCTTTGGAATTCCAAGTTGGTGATCACGTTTTTCTGAAAGTGTCACCAATGAGGGGAACTTCGCACTTTGGTAAGAAAGGCAAGCTGAGTCCGAGGTACGTAGATCCGTTTGAGATTCTTGAAAGAATTGGAAACCTAGCATATCGTCTTGCGTTGCCGCCAAGATTGGCGCAAGTGCATGATGTCTTTCACATGTCGATGTTAAGGAAGTACAAGCCTGACTCGACCCACGTGCTCAATTTCGAGGAATTGGACGTGGATGACCGTGTGTCATACGTTGAAAGCCCGGTTCAGATTGTCGATCATAAAGAGCAAGTTCTGCGTACAAAGACCATCCCGTTGGTCAAAGTGGTCTGGCAACACCACGGTATTGAAGGAGCGACTTGGAAGACTGAAGAATTGATGAGACAGTTGTACCCTCGCCTTTTTGAACAATGTGTAATGGTTTAAATTTCGAGGACGAAATTTTTATAAGAGGGGAAGAGTTGTGACATCCTGAAATTCGACCCCGTTTCGATAAAGTGAAATGAGCATTTCGTCGACGTGCCTATGGCCCTTTGCTCGAGCTGATCACTCACGAGTTAACTAACCTATTGAGTGAAGCCGTTAAGGCATGTATCAGCCTGTAAAATCCCTAAAAGCTACCTAATTGGTTGGATTGAGCTAAAATCACGTCGATCGATTTTTAACCACGAAATTGAACTCGATTTCGGGAATCGAATTTTAAGCGCGTCATAATTCTTATTTTTAGAATCCTGTCTCATCGCTCGTCAATTTATTGACAAGTCCGAAATTTCAATAAAGAAATTATCGGAAGAAAAATTGAAGCCCGAAAGAAAATAGAAACGAAAAGGAAAAGAGAAAAGGAAAATTTCATAAAGGCATTATGCATTTTTATTTTTCCTTTTTCTCTCTCTCCCCTTTTCTTTCTCTCTCTTTCCTCTCTTTTTTTCTCTTTTTCTCTCTTTCTCTCTTTCTTCTCTCCCCTTTTCTTCTCGTGCGGACAGCCCCTTCCCCCACTAACTTCTCTCTCCTCTCTACTCATTTTCACCAAATAATGCTTATCTCCCCTCCTCTCTCTCATCTCTCTCCCTCGACATTTCCTTCCCCTTCCGTTCGAGCGAACCAGAAGCGGAGGAAGACCAGAAGTTACAGCTCCGTCGCCGCCTCAACTTGCGCCGCGCCCGTGCGCCCGCCGCCGTCCCACCGTCCGTCGCTCGCTGCCGCTCCTCCCTCCACGTGAATCAGCCCTGTTTCGCCTTGCTCCGCACCGACCAACCCCGTCCGGCCACCTCCGGCCACCGCCCAACCCCGCCGGACCTCCCCCATGCCCCCGGCCCTCCGCCGGCTTCCCCTCGCCGCCCTAGCCGCCGGGCAGCCCCGTTCAGCCGCGATCAGCAAGCCCACGGAGTGGGTTTCAGCGACTCGGCCCGCTTTTGGGCCATTTCGGGGCCTGGATCCGTGAGTCGCTTTGGGAAGTTTCGTTCCTCGCGTCGCCGCCGTCGGTTTGATCCATTTTGCGCGCGATTTGGTGAGTAATCTCACTAATCCAGGATTAGTTGGCTAATTATGCTTAAGGTTGGTTTAGATTTAATTAATTATGTTTAGCGACTATGTTTGTTTAATATTTATAATGCTTTGATTAAGTTGTAAAATGGATGGAGTTATGAGAGAATTGGAAATACTCCGGAATTGAACCAATCAGACACACGTGTATGGACCTACGTGGTTCGGTGATTGGGACATCACTTTGCGAAAAGGGTGCCTTAAAGAACGCACGTATTGATCTCGTACATACATTATTGTAGACCTACGTGGTTCAGTGATTGAGATATCACTGGCGAAAACGGCGCCTTAAAGAACGCACGTATCGGTCTAGTACTCGTATTGTTATAGGCATGTATGGTTCGGTGATTAAGGACATCACCGGCGAAAACGGCGCCATAAAGAACGCATACACTTGTCTATTAAATACATTGTTGTAGGCATGTGTGGTTCGGTGATTTGGGATATCACTGGCGAAAACGGCGCCTTAAAGAATGCACACAATTGTCTATTTGAGTACATGGTTATAGGCATGCGTGGTTCGGTGACTAAGGATGTCACTGGCGAAAACAGCGCCTTAAAGAATGCACGCAATTGTCTAGTGGATAAGTCACCTTGGCGAGCTTGGCGCCCAAGAGTATTGACCTAGAATGGTCCGTCGATATGTAATCGACTAGATCGATTGATCATTGCTTTGATTTGATGTTGTGAAGTGATTGACTGAATGGAAATGACCGTGAGTGGTCTTGTTGGCATATAATCGACTATGTCGATTTGTTCGATGCTTCTATCAATGATATGACTGTTTGAGTGCCTATTATGAGTTGTACTGACTTGCAGGTAGGATCTGAGGCCAAGGTAAGTCCTCTGTCCTGTGCGTGTTTAGGCAGCCTATAGTATAATGGTTTGCTAATCGAGCTTAGTGGGGTAGAACTCGCTGAGACGTAGTCTCATCCCAGTTTGGGGAAAACCATTTCAGGACCCCACTGAAGAACTGAGGAGGAGGAATCCGAGATGGAGAACTCGGAGGTGAGATCTGAAGAGAAGGATTTTTGGAAGAAGAAGATAGTCTCGAGAGGGGCCTTGAGTATCATCTGGATGGATTGAGATCCTATCTTCTTTTGAGATCTCCTTTTTGATGTGAATAGTTATGAAGTGATTTGTGGTTTGTATAAAAGTTTGGTTATAAATTTCAATATGAAAAATATGGCCCTGCTTTTCTATCCCATCGTTTTATTGTCTGGGGATTTTAACTGCTTCCGCATGTGCTTAAAAATGAAAGGGTCAGCGAAACATTGTCCTGGGATATCGCATTATAAAATCGACCAAGTCGGACGGATGTGTGCGTGCCGAGGATCGGGGCGTGCCATGGCCACTCTGTTGCGAAGGAAAATCCAACCCATCCTCTCCTCCCCGTACCGACCAGCATACCCGATAGCTGTCCCCACCACACATCCACATATCATCGGCGCCATCAACCGCCCACATCTTCCGAATGAATTCACCAATTGTAGCTGAAAGTTAAGTTGAAGAAGCCATTCTCGAGTAACAGTCCATTTACTATTTCACTAAAGTCCTCTTAAGTTAAGAATGAGCTTTTAAATATTTATTTGACCAATGCCACACAGCAAGTTCATTTATTACTGGTTCGCCTCTAATATTCTTCTTTGAAATTTATGCACAGTACACAATTTCTTTCCTCGGTGATCTCAAGGATCAGTAAGGAATACGAGGGAGTAAATTTTTATGTTACTGTTACTATTGGAAGTACCTACAATCTCTCTTTTGGTATATAAGTAAAATAATGACACTAATGATCCTGGAACTTTGGCTCAATTGGCAATTTGGGTCTTAAACTTTTAATTTATTCAATATGATTTTAAACTTTGGCCTAATATATAATGTGATCCTTGAACTATTAATTTGTTCAATGTGACCACATCGAACAAATTCAAAGTTTAAGAACCACATCACACATTGAACTAAAGTTCAAGCATCACATTGAATAAATTAAAAGTTAAAGGACCACATCTCATATTGGGCCAAAGTTTAGGAACCATTCGTGTCAATTCCCATATAAATCTAATACCGTGTCTTGGGTGCATTAAGAGTAAATAATTCTAGAATGGGTTAATTTTAAAATGACGTTATTGATGACCGCTACTTGAGGAGTTAGTAAGAACATGAAAATAGTTATAAGATTTTTTTTTTTTTTTAAGATTGCATAAGAGTTGATTTACACAAATTTTAGAGAAGATGATATCATATATTCTAGATACGTAATTAATCAATGCTAATGAATATTTGAGGAATTGGACTTATGCTTTAGTAGATGTTATGATTTCAAATTTGTGCATATCTAGAAATTAGGTTTTAAGTGTCAAAAAACAAGAAATAACTCGATGATGTCGAAGAAAAACTATTTAGAGATTATTATCTTAATTAATGATAATTTGGTGATACTAGAGCATTTAAGAATTGATTATTAGAGTAAACAAAACATAGATATCTTGAATGGTTGATTGCTATACTAATGTCGTTTAACTTGAGCTTCAAAAAGAAACTTTCTTAATTTGAGCAGGCTTCCTAGTTTGACTAGTTTCCTGAAAAGGGGCTTCTTGTTTTGAAATTAGTTCTTGTCTATAAATAGCAAGTGTCTTCTTCTTGAATAGTATATAAGAGACGATTTCTTTTTAGATTAGATTTTGAATCAATCCGATAGGACAGCCAATAAATTTTCTAGTAAAATTTCTTAATTCCTTAGTGGTTCATTTCATGCTACACCATATAGGAACTAGTTTGCTACTCATCAGTGCATAGATAGTACCAAAGTGCACGTAGGGAACATCACTGAATGTGATGTTGTAGGTTGTGGACATGTCAAAATCAAAATGCATGATGGGACCATGACAATGTTATTTGAAGTGAGGCATGTTCCAAAATTGAAGGATAACCTATTTTTCTTAAGTGCCCTATATTCAGTTGGATGTCAATATACTTCAGAAGGTAGAATTGTGAAGATCATTTGAGGTGTTGTGGTGATTATGAGAAGAATCAAGCATGGTGACCCATAGGAGATTCAAAGTGAGATAGTGACAGATTTTGCTAGACAAACATCGGATACATTTATTCAAGATTCTGAATCATGGCATATGCATCTAGGGTAAATTAGCGAAAGAAGCTTAAAGAATCTTAGTAAA
The DNA here is from genome assembly GCA_014182585.1 of Eucalyptus coolabah. Lineage (NCBI taxonomy): Eukaryota > Viridiplantae > Streptophyta > Magnoliopsida > Myrtales > Myrtaceae > Eucalyptus > Eucalyptus coolabah. The sequence goes on along the minus strand of CM024628.1, from coordinate 10,262,716 downwards.
AGGAATGTACTGTACAATTATGTGGCTGGGAAACTAAATGTGTGCATGTGCTATAACTTAAAAATTGGTGGAAAGTACAGTTAAGTTCAACCATCTATCAAAGAAACCACAGCTCTTACAAAGTTAATTCAATTGGAAGTTTATAAGTTGTCGTGATTTTCTTCAAGGAATAATGTCGAACTTAATACTAATAGTTGGTAGAGGTGAGCATTATCCGAATGAGTGGTTCTCACCTTAAAACTAGGAATCGCCCACTAAAGATCAATTTCGAAAATTTAGAATTAGGAACTGCCGTTGATTCCATGAATTACTCGAGAACCGGACCATCGGTCCGATTTGGTTCCCGAGTGGGTCCATTGAACTAGTCCTCAATACCTACAAATTGTATTAATCAATTGATATCATGGCGAGCATAGTTTCTATTTAGAGCACCAAAGCTGTTTCGGCCGTAGATTCAAGTTGAACTATAAACAATTGATTTTGATCAAGGATTAAAAATTTTATGGCAAAATGAATAGACAATACTCGTTAGCCGAGATCTTAATTTCTTCGAAAGTCATGATATGGTCCTCTTAGGGTTTCCCAACACCGAGAATATGTGGGGAATTTAGACTCTATGTTAGAAATCCTAACATCTACAAAAGTTTAAAGATTAATCATAGAATTGCCTAAGGAAAGACTTAATTATGCTCTTAGAACAAGCCATTGGCTCTTAATTTTGTATCATGACAACAAAGTACCGCGACATTTTTGGACATATCTTATCAGTCATCTCCCTGCTCTCCATTTGTTTATTTTGTTTTGGCTAAGAAAGCAAGTAAATGAATTATTTGAATATAAAACAAAAGTAAGGCATTAATATTAAACACTTGAGAGACAAAATTAGTCATATAATGTCCAACAACTACAAATATATATGTACATATATATTAGTCGAAAACTACAAAATAATTAAGTAATTGAGATGAAATTTCCTTTTCTAAAATATATATACCAATTCGATCCATTCCATGCCTAGAATCGGGAACTAGACTGTACTCACCAATTTCAATAAATTGGAATTGGGAATCAAACTAGTCCCCATGGGAGCCCTCGTTTTGGGCCTATCCAATCCAGTTCAGTTCTAGACAGTTCCCAATTCCTTTACACATCCTTAATAGTTGTAGATGACTACTCAAGGAAGATCTAGATGTTTGTGTTGAGACACAACTTTGATCTTGTTGTCCCGATGAAGTAGTTGAGACCTTTGATTGACAAAAAGACTTGTAAGACAATCAAGTATGTGCGGAGTGACAGTAAAATGGAGTTTTGCTTGGAGCTATTAAATAAATTCTACATAAACATTGTCATTACCCAAATGTTTTTAGTGTCAACACATGCCCTTAAAGCAAATTTAGCATCTATTCCATGCATGGACATAGCGACATTGTCATTACCCAAATGTTTTCCTTTTAGAGTTCCAAATTCACTACGAATGCAATTCCACGAAAGTTATCAACCAATGTCTCATAGAAAATTTCCGGTTTACACTAGCAGCATATCCTATTCACGTGGATTTTACCAATCACATATACGATCAATTAGGCATGGATCACTAGTATGATCCTATGAACTACGACAATGAATTCAAGCACCATTTCATCGAGAGAGTAGAGCGATGAGAATAGGATCAATGAAGATACAAATTCTTGAGCACACACATACACTCACAAGCACTTTGCCACTTTTTCTTTTTTACTAATTTTCGAAAAAAAATATGTCACGCCCCGACCCTCAGGCACGCACACATCCCTTAACTTTTGGTCGATTTTGAATTGCGATATCCCAGGACTATGTATCGCCGACCCTTTCAATTTATTATGCACATGCGGAAGCGGTTATAAATCCCCAGACAATAAAACAATGGGATATGCAAGTAGGACTAGGAAATTTAACCTGAAAACCAATACCCTTATGCTCATATACAAGCCATATTAAACGATTGGTTTCTACTCAATTAAATTCTATAACAATCGCCATCAGGATCCTACTCTGGATCATCCTCAGGGTTCTCCTTCACGTACTCCTCTTCAGGTTCCTCAACAGGGATCTCCTCATCAAATTCATGCTCCGTAGGCTCCTTATCCAGTCCCGAAATGGTTATTCATAACCACCGAGACAACGTCTCAGCAAGTTCTACCCTCTAAGACCCGATTAGTAAACTAATACACCTTAGGGCTGCCTATGCACAACATGAGTCGAGGACTTACCTTGGCCTCGCATTCCACCCGCATATTAGCATAGATCATACGTGCACCCAAACAATCATATTATAGATCGAAGCATCGATCTAATCGACCTAGTCGATTTCACACCAAGAAGACCACTCACGGTCATCTCTATTCAATCATTCAATTCACAACATCAAACCAAGGCAATGAATCATCAAGTCACTCTCGATCGAATCATCGATCAATCGACCTAGTCGACACAAGTCGGGCCGGACCATTTCTAGGTCATTCATCCAACACCAAGCAATTCCTTAGATTTAGTGGCTTTACGGTCCCACCCGACCCTCTCAAGATCTAGTGGCTTTACGGTCCCACCCGACCTCTCAAGAACTAGTGGCTTTACGGTCCCACCCGACCCTCTCAAGAACTAGTGGCTTTACGGTCCCACCCGACCCTCTCAAGATCTAGTGGCTTTACTCCCCACCCGACCCTCTCAAGATCTAGTGGCTTTACGGTCCCACCCGACCCTCTCAAGAACTAGTGGCTTTACGGTCCCACCCGACCCTCTCAAGATGCCACACTATGTCACCGAGCCACGTGCATTCTCCAGAAGACATACCGAGTCTCCGAGCCACGTGCATTCTCTAAGGCTACCTTTTAGCCAAGATGACATATCTAATCACCGAGCCACGTGTCCTTCCCAGGTGACACTCCACCACCGGGTCACGGGCATTCTCCAGGTGATTTACCAACGCACTTTCGATACCGACAACCGATATTCAACCAATTCTCAATCACATAACTAAACATCGCATTCTTTAAGAACATAACTTAAAAATGCACAATTAAATCAATTCGACACGAACTAAAGCTCAATTAAATAAACGAACCACTCCACGACAGTCAGCACGAAATTCCGGTCACCGGCCATCCCTGCCGAATTTCCGGAAAATAAATAATTAAATAATTAATTTCGAAAATTAAATAAATAAATGCAATAAATTCAATTTAGCACAATTTAAAGCTCAATTAAATAAACGGACTGCACCACAATCATCAGCGTAAAATCCCGGTCACTGGCCATCCCAGTTGAATTTCCGGTAAATAAATCATTAAATAATTAATTTCCAAAATTAATATTTAATTCCTAAAAATTCCTCCTAGGCCCGATTTGCTTAATTAACACCCGATAAGGGACGGAAAAATCCCAAGAAGCATCCAATAAATACTACAAGCAATTCTCTATTTAATTACACTAACCACACAACTAACATGCAAAGCAATTAACTAATAATCACTAATCAATTCTAATCTAACAACCTAATTACACTTAATTAACACTAATCAACCTTTAAGTGTAATTAGCACACTAAGGAGGCATTAGTGAGTAAAACTCACGCCAAAACGACGGGCTCGACGCGAGGATCGACTTTCCCCAAAGCGGGCCGAGCATCCGGGCTCGGGAAAACGGCCAAAACGGGCCAAAACCCTCTCCGATACCCATTTTTCTTCTTCTCTGTTCGCTGCTGTTTGGGGGCGATGGAGGACGGATCCGGGGCTGGTTGGGCTCGGGAATGGGCGGAGGAGCTGAACAAGACCAAGGCGAGTCTTCACGGTGGCCGGAGGAGGTCGGCCGGCGGCCGTAGGTGGCCGATCCGCGGCCTGAGCTGGTCGAACAGCCTCCCGGGCGCACGAGCAGAGACCAGCGGCTGAGGAGGGTGAGGAAGAGGCGGAGGGCGCCGGCGGAGCAGACGACGGCCCGGCATGGCTGTGACGGCGACGGCCCTTGCTCCGGTGGCGGCTGGTTGCAACGGCAAGCTGCCGTCTCTGTTCGCCGTGCTGCGTTCGAGCAAGAGGGAGAGAGGATGCGGCGGAGATGGGCGAGGGCAGCAGGACGGCGGACGGCGGCGACTCCGGCGCGACGGCGGTGGAACCTGCTGCTTCGGCTTGCTGGGTTTTTCGCTGGCTTCAGCTTCCATGGCGCCGTGCAGATGAAGATGAAGATGCAGGGGAGAGAGGCAACGACAAGGAAGAAAGGGGAACCGGTTTCCCCTTTTTCCTCTCTCACTCTCTCTCTTATGTCACCCTCACGTGAGCCACCATGGGCTGTCCTCCACCAACCATTTTCCTTGCCAAAATTGCCCATTCTAGAAGACTTTGGGTAATTTAAAATATTGGGTCCATGGGCATACGAATTTTGCCAAGTTTCCATTCCAATTGAGCCATAATTCCTCTTGAATTAAATCAAATTGACCCCCATTAATTTATTCAATGCTTCAATTGAATATTCTCCTCATCCAATAGCTCGTCTCGCATCTCAATTTTGTATTCCATTTTAATCCCCGGCTCCAATTGCATAGAAATAGCTTGATTAATTCAATTGAAATTAAGACCGAAAATTCTGGATGTCACAAAATACCAAAAGCATACACCTCACATTTCACCTAATGATCACTTACGTACCACATATAAGTATGAGTTTTGCCTTCAGTGGAGATCATTTTGCACTTTTACATTAATTATCATTCAGCCCCTATTTACAAATATGTCATTTACTTTACAAAATGTCCACCTCAAAATGGTTTCGATAATCAAGCCTGCACAATTGGAATGTTCCTTTCCATAGCAAAATTGCAAAAATCAAGTTTCATTTTCCTTTCCTTTTCAGCTTTCTATGTTAATATAAGCCGCCATTCGCAACTTTCACAGACCTTATGCTGATTTCCAGTGCCCTTGTGGCCCAAGGAAGGTAGGCATTTTCAAAGAAGAATAGAAGACCTAACATAAATGTGAAGAGCACGTCAAATAAGCCAAGATGATCAATCACAATGGCGTTCATAATTGAAGCCTCTTGCAAGAAGCAGGCAAGTCATCCTTGGCCAACCAACCAGACTCATCATGTCAAGTAAGGCCTCTTTCCTCAAAAAAAAAAAAAAACATTCCGATGCCTCTCGGAGTGTGATGCGATGAAGAAAAAGAAAAGACAAATTTGTATCTTCAAGGAGTAGTTGCCTTCAGAAGGAAGAAGAAGCCTGACATGAAAGATTAGAGACTTTCTGACTAGCCAAGGAGATTGCCTGATACCAAGATGAACTACTGAACACTTAGTTCAGCTTGAATAGAGCAAGTTCGGAGCAGGCAAATCATCCTTGGCTACCAAATGAGACTCTTATCTCCATGTGAGCCTCTCTTCTTCTTCTCCTACTCAAGTCCAATGCTTCAACTTTTTGTTTGCATTTGCATCTCTATTTATAGGGAACGGAAGAGAATATGAGATCAGATCAAAGCCAATTCAGACTTTATTAGTGGGGCATTCCGAATGTCAATAATTGTAGGAACTCCTTTAGTCAATTTGCCTCACACAGATCTTCTTTTTTAAATTTATCCTTTTTTTGGGTAAAATCATGTAACAATAGTTATCACTCTCATATGTATAATTAAGCTCCCCATACTAAAAAAATCATCATTTTATATGTGGAGGGCTTATAGGTGAGTAATATACACTGAACTGCGGAAAAGAGCCTGTCGAAAATTTATGAGAAGATATCGTTGTATGGCTCTTAATCAGGTATTTATCAGCAATTTATTACATTTTGCTTTCGGCAACCTGGGTTGAAGTCAATATCGCTGGGCTTTAGTTTCATTTCAGTGTTAAGTACGCCTCCGGTTCTGGATTGCATTGCATTCCATGGACCAAAACCCTGCTTGGCAATGAACTATATCAAATTAATTTTTGCCATATTATCCTGAATAAGAGGATTAAATGAGGTCCTTTATGATGAAGAGTTTGAATAAGATGACTAAGTGAAGTCCTTCATTTTTTAGCAAGAACCGCATGCATGTGCCTACGCTAGATATGGGCGGATGAAAAATAAAATTCCAGAAAAAGGCTACTACTTTGGTCCAAAAAGGAAAGCTAGCCATGCAGCTTTTAGCTTGAATTCAGAGATAATTTGATTTTCTATACCCACAACTCCTATCCTCAGGAATGTTTCTGACCTTTCTCCATAAAAGCAGCACAATATCTAATGCAAAAGGTTCCTGTTTCAAAATTGGATTCTTAATTAGAGTTAGATTCTATTTTAAGCTATTTTCTGTTAGCGAGAGAATTCCAGGCGCACGGTCTCTCATTCCGCTTGTCCTTCAAATTCTTTCTTTCCTTTTTCGGTGTACCTACGTGATCCAAATGCAATGGAGACAACAACTAGTAAAAGATGCCCTCCAGGATGCCCTCCAGGGCAAAAGTCAATGACTCTGCCACTAAGAAGGGTTCTTATTTCTGTGTGCTGATAGACTTTGTTCACTTGGCTTACATCTTGCACTTTTCAATGGGGAACAGTTGAATTACATGTCATGGACCAATATTATCATCATCAATCGATAAGAATACCACCAAAAGAAGACGAAGCATTGCTTTCTACAGTTGTAGCTCTCATTCCCTTCTAAAATTTTCATTTCTGGAAAGCATAGAGATATTTTCACGTGTAGCTACACAAGTGCAGCTGAATTTTAAAAGAAGTTTTTGAATTGAAGTTTGCAAGAGATGTGTTAAATAGCTTCTAAATGGAAAGGGAAAGAGAAATGCGTGAAGTAGGAGTTCAGGGTTGTGATTTGAGGGTGTGCATCAACGCTAGATTAGACTTCATTTCTCTAATTGATAGCACTAGCGCAGAAATAATTGTCAAAGCAACGAAACTTTAGTTCTGTCAACCACCCTGTGAAAAAATAGTTTCCATGTCCATTCTGTGAACGGCATAGCACGATCTATATGTCTATGATTGATTAGATCAATTATCCATTTGCAGATGAATTACACATGGACCCATGACGATTTGCTAGCAACGTTTCTGGAAGTAATTTTTCAGTGAATTTTGGACAATATAAACCTTCTTTGTATTGCAAGTCCGATAATTGAGCCAGTTAATTATCTGGTGCGAGTATACAAGAGATGATACTTACCCGTTCAGAAGAATGATCGCATATAGGACAATAACCTTAATGTTCCCTCCATCTCAAAGTGAGAAAATATGTATACAATTGTAAAGAGTCAATATCCCTCTTCCATACATACGACAGGACAAGTCATCTTGGCTAACCAACCAGACTTATCATGTCGTGTAAGGCCCCTCTTCCTCACAAACACATTCCGATGCCTCTCGGTGTGTGATGTGATGACGAAAAAGAAGGACAAATTTCTATCTTCAAGGAGTAGTTACTTTCAGAAGGAAGAAAAAGCCTGACATGAAAGATCAGAGACCTTCTGACTAGCCTAGGAGACTGCCCGATACCAAGATGAACTACTCGAACACTTAGCTCAGCTCGAATAGAGCAAGTTCGGGGCAGGCAAGTCATCCTTGGCTACCAAATGAGACTCTTATCTTCATGCTAGCCTCTCTTCTTCTCCTACTCAAGTCCAATACTTCAATTTTTTGCTTGCATTTATATCTCTATTTATAGGGAATGGAAGCGAATATGAGATCAGATCGAAGCCAATTCAGACTTTTATTAGTGGGGTGTTTGGAATGTCAATTTTTGTAGGACCTCCTTGAGTCAATTTGGAGAGAAGAACAAAAAAAGTCCAAAACATGTTGCATTAGTATCAATTTAGTCCTAAACTTTTCAATTTGACCAATTTAATCCTAAATATTTTCACATTGGTACTAATTCAATTCATTCAGCTAATTTAAGTTGTAAATTCCTGACATGGCCACTGGCGGTCTTATATGGTGCCATGTGGACAAATTTTATATTTTTTTATATTTTTAAAATTTTAAAATTATTTTTTCCTTTTTTTCTTTTCTTTTTTTTCTTTTTCCTTTCTCCTTACCCCTTGGCCAACAAGGTCACCAACCGACCATCACCGACCACAAGCTAGTCGAGACGAGGGCCCCCACACCCTCACCAACCACTAGCAAGGGCCGCCATGCCCTCACCGACCACAAGCAAGGGTGTCGACCCCCACCCAAACTTGGTGAGGGCCTCTACGCCCTCATCAACCACAAGCGAGGGCGTGGCAACCCTCGCTCATGGCAAATGAGGGTTTAGTGATCCTCGCCCGGATCCAGGCGAGGGCCACAACAGCCTCGCCCGAGGCGCCGCGGCTCTTACCTGCCATGAGTGTGGGCCTTCTTGCCCTCACCTATGACTCGACAAGGGGGCGAAGGCCCTTGCCCTTGGCCGTGAGGGCTGCTACAACCTCTCCTATGGCCAACGAGGGCACGTATCCCTTGCCAGCCAACGGGCAGGGTTTTGGCCCTCACCTATGGCCGACGAGGGCACAGTGACCCTCACTAGTGGCCGATGAGGGTGCGGGGACCCTCGCCGACCAGCCTATGGCTAGCAATGGTCGGCCGGTGACCTCGTTAGCCAAGGGGTAAGGAGAAAGGAAAAAGGAAAAGGAAAAATAATAATAATAATTTAAGAAATCTGAAAAATATAAAAAAAAAATTATAAAATTTATCCACGTGGCATTACATAAGATTCCCGGCTTCCACGTTAGCAATTTCCGACTTAAATTAGTCAAATTGACTGAATTGATACTAATGTGAAAATGTTTATGACTAAATTGGTTCAATTAAAAAGTTTATGACTTTTTTGGTACTTTTTCCAGTTAGTTTGCCTCATACAAATTCTCTTTTTAATTTGTCCTACTCTTTTGGGAAAGCGTGTAACAATAGTTATCACTCTCATTGGTATAATTAAGCTCCTCACCCTAAAAAAATCATTATTTTATATGCAGAGGGCTTACAAGCGTGTAATGGACGCTGAATTGCACAAAAGAGCCCGTCAAAAATTTATGAGAAGATATCGATGGATGACTCTTAATCAGGTATTCATCAACTTCAATTTATTAAATTGTGCTCGCGGCAACTTGGGTTGAGGTCAATATTCCCGGGCTTTAGTTGCAGTTCAGTCATAAGTATGCTTCGTGCAATTCTGGATTGCATTGCATTTCATGGACCAAAACCTTGCTTGGCATCGAACTTTATCAGATGATTTTGTCATATTATCCTGATTAAGAGGATTAAAGGAGGTCCTTTTTGATGCAGATTGATAAGATGATTAAATGATGAGGTCCTTCATTTCTTAGCAAGAACCGGATGAATGTGCCTACGCTAGACGTGAGCGGATGAAATATAAAATTGACATTTTCCGGAATAAGGGTAATGCTTTGTCAAAAAGCAAAGCTAGCCATGCAGCTTTTAGCTTGAATTCAGAGATAATTTAATTCTCTATACCCACAACTCTTATCCTCGGGACTGGATTTATTGGTATCTGTTCCTGACCTTCACCATACCTCTACATGGAATGTTTCTGACCTTTCTCCATCAAAAGCAGCACAATATCTACTACAAAAGGTTCTTGTTTCAAAATTGCACTCTTGATTAGAGTTGAATTCTATTTTAAACTGTCTTCTTTTAGCGAGAGAATTCCAGGCACACGGTCTCTCATTCCGCTTGTCCTTCAAATTCTTTCTTTCCTTTTTTGGTGCCCCTACATGATCCAAATGCAATGGAGACAACTAGTAACAGATGCCCTCCAGGGCAAATGTCAATGACTCTGCCACTCAGAAAGGTTCTTATTTCTGTATGCTGATTGACTTTGTTCACTTGGCTTGCATCTTGCACTTTTCAATGGGGACCAGTTGAATTACATGCCATGGACCAATAATATGATCATCAATCAATAATGGCGCATTTGGTAACGTTTCTATTTCGGGAACAATTTTTTAACATAAATAGTTTTTTTTTCTGTTCCCGAGAACAATTTCTGAGTATAAGAGCACACTTGATAACTGAAAAGAAATGTCTACTCTAAGAATAGAAATGCGTTTGGTAAACTTGTATAATTTTTTTGTTTCTTTTAATTTTTCAATATTTATATTATATTTTTTCTTCTTTTTTTTTCTTTTTCTTCTTTTTTTCTTCTTTTTTTCTTTTGGCCGGTTGCTGGCCTCGGCCATGGCTAGCGACCGGCCAACAAGGGATGGCAACCTCGCCGGGCCCTGGCAAGGCTCGGTCTCACCGGGCCACCATTGGGTGATGCCAACCTAGCAATGGCCCGACGAGGCCGAGCCTCACCGGTGGCCGGGCAAGCTCAGCCTCACCAGATCTAGGCGAGCTCAAGCTCGCCCAGCCAAGGCGAGGCCGAGCCTCGCCAGTCGGCGCGAGGCTCGACCTCTCGCCACCTGGGCAAGGTCAAGCCTCACCAATGACCTCGCCTGGCCATCGAGGCCACCGACAAGGCTCAGCCTCGCCTAGGCGGTGTGAGGTCGACCGTGCCTTGGCTGGGCGAGCTCGAGCTCACCCAACCAAGGTGAGGCCAAGCCTCACCAAGGGCCAGCGACACTTTGGCGAGGTCGTTGGCCCTCAACGGCCGATCACCAGCCATGGCCAAGGTTGGTGACCGACCAAAAGGAAGAAGGGAAAAAAAGGAGAAAAAAAATAAGTGTTTCTCGGAATTGTTCCCGAGAACAAGAAACAACTTTTTCTACTTCTTGTTTCTTAAATCATATGTTCAGAATGATATTCAATATGGATTGTTTGTCTCAGTGTCTACCTTATTCACATAAAAAATGAGAGGTAGAGAGTTTAATTTCCCACTTTATCCAAAGGGTTGGGATCGAGGACCTTTAGTTTCAATAATGGGGATCGACTCTCACGTTTTGTAAAGAAGCATATCAAAAATCTAAATGTAAGTTGAGAGTTAGAATATGATTAATTAAATATATATATATATTCGCTTTTTAGAGCACTTCTTAACAATTATACTTTTTAATTACTCGATACGGAAAATAATAAAAATGTCAAGATATTGATGTAAAGATTTCCAAGCAACTTTCTCGTCATATATGAAAGCTTGAAATGAACTTTTTTTCCTGAAACAGTTCAGAAGAAAAATTTCCAAAAGTTCACTAAATGGCGTTACACAGAATTCACTGTTTAATCAGCCTTGGAGTAGCCAGAAAATTGGGAAAATTGTCCAGAAATTGTAAATTTATTATACAGTGGCTAAGTCAATCCTGAACATTTTAATTGTATTAATTTAATCATAAACCTTTGATAATTTGTGATTGAAAATTGATTTTCGGGGTTTTGGCGGTCAATGACTTTATTAGCGAGTTATCTATTTTCTTTAAGTTATTGACTGCTTTGTTCATTGATGATAACAAACTTTCCTCTCGTCAACGAAACTTGTCATTTGTCAATAATGGAAAAGTTAATCATATTTTTAGTGTCAACGCATGCCCTTAAAGCAAATTTAGCATCTATTCCACGCATAGACATGGCAACATTGTCATTACCCAAATGTTCTTCTTTTAGAGTTTCAAATTCACTTTCCACAAAAGTTATCAACCAATGTCTCATAGAAAATTTCATGTTTACACTAGCAGCATATCCTATTCATGTGGATTTTACCAATCACATATACGATCAATCAGGCATGGATCACTAGTATGAGCCGGTGAACTATGACAATGAATTCAACCGCCATTTCATCGAGAGAGTAGAGCAATGAGATTAGGATCAATGAAGATACAAATTCTTGAGCACACACATACACTCACAAGCACTTTGCCACTTTTTTTCTTTTTTACTAATTTTCGAAAAAAATACCAAAAGCATACACCTCACATTTCACCTAATGATCACTTACGTACCACATATACGTACAAGTTTTGCCTTCAGTGGAGATCATTTTGCACTTTTACATTAATTATCATTCAGCCCCTATTTACAAATATGTCATTTACTTTACAAAATGTCCACCTCAAAATGGTTTCGATAATCAAGCCTGCACAATTGGATTGTTCCTTTCCATAGCAAAATTGCAAAAATCAAGTTTCATTTTCCTTTCCTTTTCAGCTTTCTATGTTAATATAAGCCGCCATTCGCAACTTTCACAGACCTTATGCTGATTTCCAGTGCCCTTGTGGCCCAAGGAAGGTAGGCATTTTCAAAGAAGAATAGAAGACCTAACATAAATGTGAAGAGCACGTCAAATAAGCCAAGATGATCAATCACAATGGCGTTCATAATTGAAGCCTCTTGCACGAAGCAGGCAAGTCATCCTTGGCCAACCAGCCAGACTCATCATGTCACGTAAGGCCTCTCTTCCTCAAAAAGAAAAACATTCCGATGCCTCTCGGAGTGTGATGTGATGAAGAAAAAGAAAAGACAAATTTGTATCTTCAAGGAGTAGTTGCCTTCAGAATGAAGAAGAAGCCTGACATGAAAGATTAGAGACTTTCTGACTAGCCAAGGAGATTGCCTGATACCGGGATGAACTACTCGAACACTTAGCTCAGCTCGAATAGAGCAAGTTCGGAGCAGGCAAATCATCCTTGGCTACCAAATGAGACTCTTATCTCCATGTGAGCCTCTCTTCTTCTTCTCCTACTCAAGTCCAATGCTTCAACTTTTTGTTTGCATTTGCATCTCTATTTATAGGGAACGGAAGAGAATATGAGATCAGATCAAAGCCAATTCAGACTTTATTAGTGGGGCATTTCGAATGTCAATAATTGTAGGAACTCCTTTAGTCAATTTGCCTCACACAGATCTTCTCTTTTAAATTTATCCTTTTTTGGGTAAAATCATGTAACAATAGTTATCACTCTCATATGTATAATTAAGCTCCCCATACTTAAAAAAATAATCATTTTATATGTGGAGGGCTTATAGGTGAGTAATAGACACTGAACTGCGGAAAAGAGCCTGTCGAAAATTTATGAGAAGATATCGTTGTATGGCTCTTAATCAGGTATTTATCAGCAATTTATTACATTTTGCTTTCGGCAACCTGGGTTGAAGTCAATATTGCTGGGCTTTAGTTTCATTTCAGTGTTAAGTACGCCTCCGGTTCTGGATTGCATTGCATTCCATGGACCAAAACCCTGCTTGGCAATGAACTATATCAAATTAATTTTTGCCATATTATCCTGAATAAGAGGATTAAATGAGGTCCTTTATGATGAAGAGTTTGAATAAGATGATTAAGTGAAGTCCTTCATTTTTTAGCAAGAACCGCATGCATGTGCCTACGCTAGATATGGGCGGATGGAAAATAAAATTCCAGAAAAAGGCTACTACTTTGGTCCAAAAAGGAAAGCTAGCCATGCAGCTTTTAGCTTGAATTCAGAGATAATTTGATTCTCTATACCCACAACTCCTATCCTCAGGAATGTTTCTGACCTTTCTCCATAAAAGCAGCACAATATCTAATACAAAAGGTTCCTGTTTCAAAATTGGATTCTTGATTAGAGTTAGATTCTATTTTAAGCTATTTTCTGTTAGCGAGAGAATTCCAGGCGCACGGTCTCTCATTCCGCTTGTCCTTCAAATTATTTCTTTCCTTTTTCGGTGTACCTACGTGATCCAAGTGCAATGGAGACAACAACTAGTAAAAGATGCCCTCCAGGATGCCCTCCAGGGCAAAAGTCAATGACTCTGCCACTAAGAAGGGTTCTTATTTCTGTGTGCTGATAGACTTTGTTCACTTGGCTTACATCTTGCAATTTTCAATGGGGAACAGTTGAATTACATGTCATGGAGCAATAATATCATCATCAATCGATAAGAATACCACCAAAAGAAGACGAAGCATTGCTTTCTACATTTATAGCTCTCATTCGCTTCTAAAATTTTCATTTCTGGAAAGCGCAGAGATATTTTTATGTGTAGCTACACAAGTGCAGCTGAATTTTAAAAGAAGTGTTTGAATTGAAGTTTGCAAGAGATGTGTTAAATAGCTTCTAAATGGAAAGGGAAAGAGAAATGCTTGAAGTAGGAGTTCAGGGTTGTGATTTGAGGGTGTGCATCAACGCTAGATTAGATTTCATTTCTCTAATTGATAGCACTAGCGCAGAAATAATTGTCAAAGCAACGAAACTTTAGTTCTGTCAACCACCCTGTGAAAAAATAGCTTCCATGTCCATTCTGTGAACGGCATAGCACGATCTATATGTCTATGATTGATTAGATCAATTATCCATTTGCAGATGAATTACACATGGACCCATGACGATTTGCTAGCAACGTTTCTGGAAGTAATTTTTCAGTGAATTTTGGACAATATAAACCTTCTTTGTATTGCAAGTCCGATAATTGAGCCAGTTAATTATCTGGTGTGAGTATACAAGAGATAATACTTACCCGTTCAGAAGAATGATCACATATAGGACAATAGCCTTAATGTTTCCTCCATCTCAAAGTGAGAAAATATGTATATGTTAAAAAATTTAATTGAGCGCAGAAGTAGGGTATAGTTTATATTTGATAGAGGATAGACAAGGGACACGGATAGAATATTTTGAAAAGGTTTATGGGACAACGATAGTTTCACTAGTTTATGAAAATAATTTTACAATAATTGAAGTGTTGGTGAGGGAGCATGATGTGTGGTTTTTATGGTTAGCTCTCTTACCCAAAATATGGAGCACTTGCTCCTTTATATAGCTGCCAAAGTTGGTGGAGGAAGTCTCTAGACTTCTCTTACATAAGATGAAACTTCTAGACACATGAGCCTTCTAGACACATGAGCTTGTAAACAATCCTTAGAAACTTCTCTTACATGTTGGACATTTTACTCTTTCTTCTAGAAAATGTTTTCTTCTTTCTTCTAGAAAATTCATCTAGAGAATTCTAGAGAATTCTAGAAGTTTACCAACTCTAGGAAATTCTAGAAAATGGATCACCATTACCAACACTCCCCTTGATCCATTTTCGGGATACTTTGGATATTGTAGTTTGTTCCATATCTTTTAGTCCGTCTTCATTCCGTAATCCCTTGTATCCTTTTGTCACGTACAATGACTTTTCTTCAACGATATCCCATATGTCTCAGGGCATCAAATTGTTCTTAGTTGTAGTTGTTAGCTCGGGCTCAGGCTCTGGCTCTCATAGGCTCTGGCTCTAGCTCCGGCTTTAGTTCTGGCTTTGCTCCGGCTCTAGCTCAGTGGCTCTCGCTCGGGCTTTGGCCTTTGATTCTGGCTCTGGCTTCGGCTCTGGCTCTGTTGGCTCTCGCTCGGGCTCTGGCCTTTTTAGTTGAGAATGGTGAGGACAAACGCCTAACACCAACCAAAGACGTGACTCTAATACCATGTTAAAAAATTTGATTGAGCGCAAAAGCAGGGTATAATTTATATTTGATAGAGGATGGACAAGGGACAAGGATAGGATATTTTGAGAAGGTTTATGGGACAACGATAGTTTCAATAGTTTGTGAAAATAATTTTACAATAGTTAAAGTGTTGGTGAGGGAGCATGATGTGTGGTTTTTATGGTTAGCTCCCTTACCCAAAATATGGAGCACTTGCTCCTTTATATAGCTGCCAAAGTTGGTGGAGGAAGTCTCTAGACTTCTCTAACATAAGATGAGCCTTTTAGACACATGAGCTTGTAGACAATTCTAGAGACTTCTCTTATATGTTAGACATTTTCCTCTTTCTTCTAGAAAATGTTTTCTTCTTTCTTCTAGAAAATTTATCTAGGGTATTCTAAAGAATTCCAGAAGTTTACCAACTCTAGGAAATTCTAGAAAATGGATCACCATTACCAACAGTATACAATTCTAAAGAAGGCATACTAAGTGCAATCCCCGGTGGAAGACGAAAAAGATCAGCAGAAGAAACCAAGAGTCAATATCCCTCTTCCATGCATACGACTGGACACAGAAAACCTGGGACTGCATCGAAACACTATGAAGTCACTCAAGGGGACGAGACGAGAGCTAGTTGGGAGGTGGGATGTTAAGAGCCAAGTAGCGGAAGAAGGCCAAATACGGGAACACAACAGAAACCGACACTAGGTTGCAGAACTCGGTCACTCTGTTGCGAAGGCAAATCCAACCCATCCTCTCCTCCCCCGTACCGACCAGCATACCCGATAGCTGTCCCCGCCACACATCCACATATCATCGGCGCCATCAACTGCCCGCATCTTCCGAATGAATTCACCAATCGTAGCCGAAAGTTAAGTTGAAGAAGCCATTCTCGAGTAACAGTCCATTTACTATTTCACTAAAGTCCTCTTAAGTTAAGAATGAGCTTTCCAATATTTATTTGACCAATGCCACACAGCAAGTTCGTTTATTACTGGTTCGCCTCTAATATTCTTCTTTGAAATTTATGCACAGTAGACAATTTCTTTCCTCGGTGATCTTAAGGAGCAGTAAGGAATACGAGGGAGTAATTTTTATGTTACTGTTACTATTGGAAGCATCTACAATCTCTCTTTTGGTATATAAATAAAATAATGACAGTAATGAACCCAGAACTTTGGCTCAATTGGCAATTTGGGTCTTGAACTTTTAATTTATTCAATGTGATTTTTGAAGTTTGGCCTAATATATAATGTGATCCTTGAACTATTAATTTTTTTTCGATATGGTCCCTAGAACTTGGTATATGTTCTAAGACCACATCAAACAAATTGAAAGTTCAGGAACTACATTGCACATTGAATTAAAATTTAAGCATCACATTGAATAAATTAAAAGTTAAGGACCACATCTCATATTGAGCAAAGTTTGGGAACCATTCATGTCATTTCCCTGTATAAATCTTATACCATGTCTTAGGTGCATTAAGAGTAAATAATTCTAGAATGGGTTAATTTTAAAATGACGTTATTGATGACCACTACTTAAGGAGTTAGTAAGAACATAAAAATAGTTATAAGATTTTTTTTTATTTTTTTTAAAGATTGCATAAGAGTTGATTTACACAAATTTTAGAGCAGATGATACCATATATGTTAGACTATGTAATTAATGGATGCTAATGAATATTTGAGGAGTTGGACTTATGCTTTAGTAGATGTTACGATTTCAAATTTGTGGATATCTAGAAATTAGGTTTTAAGTGTCGAAAAACAAGAAATAACTTAATGATGTCGGAGAAAAACTGTTTGGAGATTATTATCTTAATTAATAATAATTTGGTGATACTAGAGCATTTAAGAATTGATTGTTAGAGTAAACAAAACATAGACATCTTGAATGGTCGATTGCTGCTATAGTAATGTCGTTTAACTTGAGCCTAAAAAAGAAATTTTCTTAATTTGAGTAGGCTTCCTAGTTTGACTAGTTTCTTGAAAAGGCGCTTCTTGTTTTAAAATTAATTCTTGTCTATAAATAGCAATTGTCTTCTTCTTGAATAGTATATAAGAGACGATTTCTTTGTAGATTAGATTTTGAAGCAATCTGATAGGACAGCCAATAATCTTTTTGGTAAAATTTCTTAATTCCTTTGTGAGACTAATAGATTATTTCGTAAAGAATTGCGAAGGTTAAACATTATTTAAGTTATTGGGTATAATTGGGAGCTGAGAAATATAGAAAGTATTTGAGTGACTTGAGTATGGTTGTGATCTCTGTTATATCGCTTGATCTTTATTGGAATCTTACGCTACTCTCCCCATGGATGTAGGCCACATCAACTAAATCACATAAATCTAATATTCGTTTTTTACTGTCAATTTTATGGTTCGATCACTTGTTTTTTGCAACATTTGATATCAAAACTAGGCTTTGAGTAAGTTGAAGTGAATCAATGGCAACATAAGAAGGTAAAGTATAATCAATAGATTTGATTAGAAATATTTCGGTGTAAGAAGATACAGACTTGTGATTATCTTTATTAGAGAAATCTGCACTTATTCCTGTGTAGGAAGAAGTCAAAGTCGATGAAGAAAGTTGATTAGGAATTGCTGGACAGACAAGCATTGGAGGTTGTTCGCTCTTTGTTCACTTGTAATGTCGCGTTAACATTGTGAAAGTGAAGAACATTATGTGGCCTTCTTGAACATATACAAGAAGCCTTCTGCAATCAACAAGGTCACTTGATGTGACATCTATTTCACTTAAAGGATGGACAAAGGTTCATCAATTGTTAAACACATCAATGAATTTCAATGTAGCCATTAGTCAATTGAGTTCAATTAAGATTGACTTTGAAGACGAGGTATATGCCTTAATTTTATTATCCTTATTGCCTAGTAGTTAGAATACTATCATTATTGTTATTGGTAAATCCTCCATCTCAAAAACTTGACGTTTGATGAGATCTGCAATTTGATTTTGAGTGAGAACATCCATGAGAGAGAATTTAGTGAACCTATGCTTCCTACTTAATTAGGGAGGGAAGAGGAAAACATAGTACTTATGTTTGCAAAAGTCCTTTCAATCTAAACAAATATAGTCACCATAGGACTTGTGATGTTGTTTGAGAGTTGTAGCAAGAGAGGTTATTTTAGAAGGAAATGCCTAAAGTTGAAAAATGGAAAGGTTAAGTGAATTAGCATTGAGTCATATAATAATATTGCTACAATCGCTAATGGTGTCATAAAAAGCGATGATTATGTCTTGTTTGTCACTAAGGATTCATTGTTTAACATATGGATTATAATTATAATCTCTATTGTCATTTAATCTATAGATAAATTTTATATTGCTCTTCATATTATCATAAGCCACACCAATCGAATCATGTAAATTTAGCTTTCGATTTATTTTCTTGTTCAGCCGATTTTATTTTTTAATCGTTTGTTTTCTACAACGTCATCTTGTAGGCCACAACAAATTATTGTGATAGAACCATTGTGAATTTGTTGTTGGATTGCTCTCTCTGCAAATGTAGGCCACACTCTGCAAATGTAGGCCACACTGACAAATGACATAAATTTGGCATCGATTTATTTTCTTGTTTTGATGATTTTATTATTCAACCGATTGTTTTCTATGACGCCGTCTTCTAGTCTATGACAAATTATTGTGATTGAACCATTGTGAATTTGTTCTACTCTCGAGGTCAGCCTTAAGTCCTAATTCATGGAGTCATATGCCAAATGCAAGCGTCTAAAATAAAAAGGAAAAAAAGAAATTAGGTGTTGTGTTGTGTTGAGCAAAAAGTGCAAACCTGGGAACCGTGAGAAGTCATGGCCCAAGTTTGCAAACTTCGAGGCCAGGCCTCTAGGCCCAGCTCTCTCGGGTTTGCTCGCTGTTGTTGCGAATCAAGTGTCGATGTCCCTCGCGTCGGTATCCAAGGTTTGAGGTCTAGAGTCTAAAATTCAAGTGCCAAGATCCTAGGTTGAGTTCATAAGTCTAGGTCCGAGTGTTGGGCCACAGGTCCTAAGATTTTTTATGTGACATCCCGAAATTCTCAACCCGTGTCTTCTACCGAATAAATCGGGCATTTCATTGACGTGTCTATAGGGCTGATCTCGGAACCGATCATTCTCGAGATAACTAGTATCTGGGAATTATTATGAATTTTAAGGCAAATAGACTTGAGAGTTCGACCAGGAATCGACCTTCTTGACCGTGCTCATCTTTAGAGGCCATTACGACACAGTTAAAAATCGATTTAAGACCAGAGATAGGTCTGGTCTACTGAGATGTGTGGCCGATCGTGAGTGACTCCACTAAATTGGAAAATTCTCATTAACCGACACTAATCTGATTTTACTGTCGTTTTGGTACCCTGTGTGGGTTCATAGTGGCTCGAAGAAAATCGATCACGGGTCATTTGCACTTAAAAATATCTGAAAATTACTCGGTAGTCTAGGTCACGCTAAAGACGCATCGAATGGAAATTAATTGTCAATTCGAGTCCGATTTCAGAAATTAAAGTTTTGGCCATGTCACAATAAATTCTAGGAGTGTCGACTCAGTCTTAGAAGCTTTTTTTGACATCCGACACTTTTTAGGAAAAAGTCGTCGCCGGGTTGTTTTAATGCAGAAAATGCCGAAGGTGGTTTTCGATTTCGAAATTGAGAAGTGTGAGAGATTATTGGATGAAGAAAATTATCAATTGAGGCATTCGAGGTCAAGTGAATTTTGTTGAGGTCATTCGAGATTAATTCAAGAGAATTTGAGTTCATTTAAACCAATCCTCCCCCAAATTCGTGTCTGCCTCACCTACCACAACATTTGACCATTTTTGAACTAAGAAGAGTGCATGAGAGGGTCCATCATGGGCCAAGTAAATTATACATGGTAAGAATGGTTTGTGGGAGATATTTTGTAAAATATCATGCCAAAGGGCCCCCACCTCTCCCTCATCCTCTCCAGCTTGCTGCCGTGAGATACTTCCTTCCATCATTCTCATTTCTTCGTGCGACAACCTCCATTCTGCCGAGAATTACCGCCGCTTGAGGACCGAGAGACCAGCAGAAGCAAGATCCAGTAACCGAAGCTGCAGCGCCACTTGTCCATGCCCTGCGGACCTTCGGTCAACAGCAGCGGGATTCTTTCCCTTTTTGTTGACCACCAGCTCGCCAACTACTCGCGTGAAGGAGCTTCAACTGCATCGTGTCTTCTTCTTGTGCGATTGGTGGACTGAAGAGAGAACTGAACGCCTGCCCATCCACTGAACGGTCTTCTCCACAAGCAACGACACCAGCTACATCTTCTGCCAAGCTTGCTGCCACTTGGCAGTGTGTACGCCTGGTTCGGTCAACAACAGCTTCAATTGAAGTTCTTGGTTGACCGCTTGAAGCCCACGACTCCACCGAGTTTGGTCGGCCACTCACGCCACACCAACAGAGAAGCCGCGGGAACGGAAACAGTCAACCACGCCATCCACCGAAGACCAAGACTCCCTCGCACTGCCAGGCGTCCTCCATCGTCCACGAGCAGTCCACGATTCCACCGTTAGTTGACTCTGTCGGCTACTTGTCCGCGTGAGTCTCCTCAACGCCACGAAGACCGAAGCTAGAGGAGCCCACGTTTTACCGAGCCTTCGTTGCGTCCGCAACACCAACGCCACACGTCCGAGTCTCCTCCAGCAGCAGCGTGCCTGCACTGATTTTATTTTGGTCGGCCATCTTCACGGTTCTTCATCAACCCGCGTGTCTTCAGCTGAGCGACGCCAGCTTTCAACGTCGTGGAGTCCAGCCGCTTGAAGACTTCAGTGGCGTCGATCGTTATTTCCAGAGGCCTCAGGCCACCGAAGCAACCCCCAATCCAGCGTCTCCAGCCCATCAGCCCACGCAAACCAGTGAGCCCAACAGCAGTTCCAGCGAACTGGAAGCCCATCTCATTTGAAGCCCACTTAAATTGAAGCTCAGCCTAGTTCAGTTCAACGTGCAGCTCAGCAGTCCATTTCAGTCCTCCAACCCCGCAAATTGAAGCCCATCCTCGGCCCAACAACCCAAGAAGTCAGCCCAGAAGTTCAACAGGCCCAACTCAACTTGGGTCTGGCCCAAAAGCAAAAACAAATCTCAGTTGGGCTGAGATTTGTTGGGGCCAAGCTTAAGGCCCGGTTCAAGCCCGCCGGTGTCGTCGAAAGCCCGATTTCGGCCGCCGTCGCGTCGCCGTCGCGGTGATTCGGTCTCCGCTTTTACCAAGTGAGTTTTACTCACTAATGCTTTATTAGTTTGCTAATTATGCTTAGGGTTGGTTAGATTTAATTAAGTGCAATTAGGTGGTTAGATTAGGTTAGAACAATTAAATTAGTGACTTAATGATGCATGTTAGGTGGTTAGACTTAGTCATTAGCAAATAGAGAGCCTCTAATATTTATTGAATGTATCTCGGGATTTCTCCCGACCCGTTTCGAGCTCCAATCAAGCAATACGGGCCTAAATTGGATTTTTAATATTTATTTAATTATTTTTCGAAATTAATTATTTAATTATTTATTTTTCCGGAAATTCAACCGGGATAGCCGGTGACCGGAATTTCGTGCCGATTGTCGTGGTGCAGTCCGTTTATTTAATTGAGCTTCAATTTTTATGGAATTGATTTAAATTGTGAAATTTGAGAAATTGTCCTAAATTGTTTGTTATTGAATATTTGATTGGTAATGGCCGAGCATGGGTATATAGCGCCAGTTCATTGATGGGCTATATAGTAGAGAGAATGGTGAGAGCTAACTGAGAACATTATTGGTTGAGACCAATCAGGTACGATATTATTGGACATATGTGGTTCGGTGATTAGAAGTATCACTGGCGAAAACGGCGCTTAAAGAACGCACGTAAATGACTTATAGATAAACGTGGTTCGGTGATTAAGGAAATATCACTGGTGAAAACAACGCCTTAAAGAACTCACGATGTTGTCTATAACCGATGTCACCTTGGCGAAAACGGCGCCTAGAAAGCACACGCGGTTCGGTGATCGAGATATCACTAGTGAAAACGGCGCCTTAAAGAACGCACGGTGTCGGTGATCGGTATGTCATTGGCGAAAACGACGCCCGAGAAACACATGTGATTTGGTGGAGTACACCATTAGGAAATCATGGTATGAGTGGGAATGACCTAGAGATGGTCTGACGACATGTAATTAACTAAGTCAATTGATCAGTGCTTGATCGGATGTCGTGAATTGTTTGAATATCTGTGTTTAACCTTGAATTGCAAGTTGGGCCCGAGGCCAAGGTAAGTCCTCGACTCGTGTTGTGCTTAGGCAACCGTTTGGCGTATTAGTTTACTAATCGGGTCTTAGGGGTAGGACTCGCCGAGATGTGGTCTCATTGGTTATTGAATAACCATTTTCGGACCCGAGGAAAAGCTAAGGAGGAAGAACTGAAGGGGAGAAAGTATTTTGAAGTAGAAGATGATACGAGAGAAGGATCTCGAGTACAACCCGGATGTGGATTGAGATCCCATCCCTTTTGTGAACCCCGTCTTAGTGTAGATAGGTGTGAGACTTTTATGCTGTAAATAGTATTGTAAATATACTATATGTTGTGCTGTTAATAAAAGTGTGGTTGTGAATTTCAATATGAAAAATATGGTCTGCTTTTTTATCCCATTGTTTTATTGTCTCTGGGAATTATAACTGTTTCCGCATGCGTAATAAAAAGAAAGGGTCGGCGATAATTAGTCCTGGGATATCGCACTTTAAAAACCGACCAAATTGAAGGATGGGCGCGTCCCCGAGGATCGGGGCGTGACATTTTAGGTGCCGGGATTGAGGTTTGCCGACTACTTTTCTTGGGGTCTCAAATCATATGTTTGGAATGATATTCAGTCACCTGATTTGTTTGTCTCAGTATCTATCTTATTCACATAAAAAATGAAAGGTAAAGAGTTTGATTTCTCACTTTCTCTAAAGGGTTGGGATCGGGGACCTTTAGTTTCAATAATGGGAATTGACTTATCAAAAATTTAAATGTAAGTTGAGAGTTAGAACATGATTAATTAAAAAAAAAAAAAACAATATTCGCTTTTTAGAGCACTTCTTAACAATTATACTTTTTAATTACTCTATACGGAAAATAATAAAAAAATGTCAAGATATTGACGTAAAGATTTCCAAGCAACTTTCTCGTCATATATGAAAGCTTGAAATGAACTTTTTTCCTGAAACAGTTCAAAAGAAAATTTTCCAAAAGTTCACTAAATGGCGTTACACAGAATTCACTGTTTAATGAGCCTTGGAGTAGCCAGAAAATTGGGAAAAATGTCCAAAAATTGTAAATTTATTATACAGTGGCTAAGTCAATCCTGAACATTTTAAGTTTACTAATTTAATCATAAACCTTTGATAATTTCTTATCAAAAATTGATTTTTGTGGTTTTGGCGGTCAATGACTTTATTAGTGAGTTATCTATTTTCTTTAAGTTATTGGCTGCTTTGTTCATTGATGATAACAAACTTAGCTCTCATCAACGAAACTTGTCATTTGTCGATAATCGAAAAGTTAATCATATTTTTAGTGTCAACGCATTCCCTTAAAGCAAATTTAGCATCTATTCCACGCATGGACATGGCAACATTGTCATTACCCAAATGTTTTTCTTTTAGAGTTTCAAATTCACTTTCCACGAAAGTTATCAACCAATGTCTCATAGAAAATTTCATGTTTACACTAGCAGCATATCCTATTCATGTGGATTTTACCAATCACTTATACGATCAATCAGGCATCGATCACTAGTATGATCCGGTGAACTATGACAATGAATTCAAGCGCCATTTCATCGAGAGAGTAGAGCAATGAGATTAGGATCAATGAAGATACAAATTCTTGAGCACACACATACACTCACAAGCATTTTGCCACTTTTTTTCTTTTTACTAATTCTCAAAAAAAAAAAAAAAAATACCAAAAGCATACACCTCACATTTCACCTAATGATCACTTACGTACCACATATACGTACAAGTTTTGCCTTCAGTGGAGATCATTTTGCACTTTTCATTAATTATCATTCAGTCCCTATTTACAAATATGTCATTTTCTTTTCAAATGTCCATCTCAAAATAGTTTCGATAATCAAACCTGCACAATTGGAATGTTCCTTTCCATAGCAAAATTGCAAAAATCAATTTTCTTTTTCCTTTCCTTTTCAGCTTTCTATGTTAATATAAGCCGCCATTCGCAACTTTCACAAACCTTATGCTGATTTCCAGTGCACTTGTGGCCCAAGGAAGGTAGGCACTTTCAAAGAAGAATAGAAGACCTAACATAAATGTGAAGAGCACGTCAAATAAGCCAAGATGATCAATGACAATGGCGTTCATAATTCAAGCCTCTTGCACGAAGCAGGCAAGTCATCCTTGGCCAACCAACCAGACTCATCATGTCACGTAAGGCCTCTCTTCCTCAAAAAAAAAAAAAAAAAAAAATTCCGATGCCTCTCGAAGTGTGATGTGATGAAGAAAAAGAATAGACAAATTTGTATCTTCAAGAAGTAGTTGCCTTCAAAGGAAGAAGAAGCCTGACATGAAAGATTAGAGACTTTCTGACTGTAGGATATAATTCATATAAAACCTGATGCGGAAATTCATAACAAATCAAGAATCTTTGATCTTCATGATTCTCACAAATAGATGAAGACATACCTTTATCCATAACGCTATGCTTGAACTTGATCCAAAAGAAGAAATCCGATTTCTCTCCCTTAACCCACTAAATCTTAATGTATTCAATTGATGGAGGAGAGAATACGTTCTTTCTGTTTTGTTGTTCGTATGTGGGTGGAGAGAGGACCGGACTCAATATATACGTTCGTTGAAAGGGTGCCTTCCATCAAAGCGATATACCCTTTCGTTTTATTAGAGTCGTACCTTCTCGTAACCAATAATTATTTATAGCATTTAAACCATATAATAAATCACATAATATGGGCCACAATAATTCTTACATTCTCCCACTTGGCCCATATGATTCTCCTTTCATGGTTTAATAAAGACCATAATGTGCACAATAAGGTTATGCTATAAATTTCAAAATTTCATTAAATTGGTAATCACATAATAATCACAATTAAGTAAAGAAAACTAATGCGAGTCATAGCGGTTGTATGTCATTAATCGACATAATCCCTTCTATGTACTACAACTATAGCACTTTACTTAACATGATCCATAAATGAGAAGTACAGTAATAGTCTAACTATAATGTTTCTTTAGAAACTATCCTATTTAACATTCATCTATTTCTATAATGTATACTAAATAGAAAACAGGAAATATCGAAACATGTAAGTGAGCTCAAAGTGTCAAATACATAAACTTAATACAATCATAATACAAACATTAATGACGTCCAATAACGCCCATCCTTTCAACATGCTCATTAAATGTTTTGGGCGGCAGTCCTTTTGTTAAGGGATCTGCTATCATAAGATTGGTGCTAATGTGCTCAATTGACACTCTTTGTTTCTGAACTTCTTCTTTGACAGACAAGTATTTGATCTCCATATGCTTAGCACCCTTAGAATACTTGTCGTTCTTAGAGAAG
Organism: Eucalyptus coolabah; assembly: GCA_014182585.1. Lineage (NCBI taxonomy): Eukaryota > Viridiplantae > Streptophyta > Magnoliopsida > Myrtales > Myrtaceae > Eucalyptus > Eucalyptus coolabah. Next base: position 10,236,805 of record CM024628.1, on the reverse strand, counting down.
AAAACTGCTGCGAGTTATCACAATAAATTTTCAGCGGCTTGGCAATACTTGTCGAAGATCACAAGTCCTGAAATAAAATTCCGCAGCCATAATCCATGAATTGTGGCCTCAAAGCATGCCACAAATTCAGCTTCCATAGTGGATGCAGCAATAACTGACTGCTTCGAACTCTTCCATGAAATTGCCCCTCCAGCTAGAAGAAACAAGTAACCAAATGTTGATTTTCTTGTATCAACACATCCGGCTAAGTCTGAATCTGAATATCCAATCACCTCAAGATGATCAGATCTTTTATAAGTGAGCATATGATTCTTCGTTCCTTGCGGTATCTAAGAACCTTCTTTGCAGCTTTCCAATGATCCATTCCGAGGATTACTTTGATATCTCGCCAAAGATTCCGACAAAGAAAGCGATGTCTGGTCCTGTGCAAGTCTCAGTGCATACATTAAGCTCCCCACAACAGATGCATAAGGAATATTTTTCATTTGTTTTCGTTCCAATTCACTTTTCGGACATTGTATAAGGCTAAATTTATCACCTTTCTGAATTGGAACTATTCCTGCTGAACATTTACTCATATTAAATCTCTCTAAAATTTTCTCAATGTAGGCTTTCTACGAGACAATCCTAATAATCCTTGTGATCTATCACGGAATATTTCTATTCCTATCACATATGTTGCCTCTCCCATATCCTTCATTTCAAAATTCTTAGAGAGAAACTTCTTGGTTTCATGTAACAAACCAAGATCATTAGCAACAAGCAAAATATCATCAACATACGAACTAGAAAATAAACTTGCTCCCACTAATCTTCATATATATACACCGATCAACGGTGTTTTCCTTAAATCAAATGAAGTTATGGTATCGTTAAACTTAAGATACCATTGTCGGGAAGCTTGTTTAAGTCCATATATTGACTTCTTTAATTTACATACCATGTGCTCATTTCCTTTAACTGAAAAGCCTTCGGGTTGGTCCATATAAACTTCTTCCTCTAAATTTCCATTAAGAAAAGCGGTTTTAACATCCATTTGGTGTAACTCCAAGTCATAATGAGCCACCAAAGCCATAATGATTCTAAGTGAGTCCTTCTTAGAGACGGGTGAAAATGTCTCTTTATAGTCAATGCCTTCTTTCTGAGTAAAACCTTTTGCAACAAATCTGGCTTTATGTCGTTCAATATTGCCTTTTGAGTCGCGCTTGGTCTTAAAGACCCATTTACACCCGACTTTCTTACATCCTTTAGGCAATTCAACAATATCCCAAACTTGATTTTGATGCATGGATTTTAACTCTTCTTCCATGGCATTAAACCATTCATTAGAATCTTCACATTCCATGGCTTGAGAAAATGAATCTGGATCATTTCCAATTCCTAAGTCAATTTCGACTCTTGTAAATAAACCATATAGTCATCGAAATAGCCGATCTCTTTTCTCTTTGAGATCTCCTTAATGCTATTTCTTGTGACTCGGCTATTGGAGGTTCATTATTGACATCTTTAGAAGCTTTGGGTATAGGAACTTCTACCCTTACTTCTTAAATGCAAGCATCACGCATTCTTTCACTCCCACCGATGTCACCATTCTCAATGAACCTAGCATTTCCAGATTCAACAATTCTTGTACTATGATTAGGACAATAAAATTTATACCCTTTGGATTTCTCTGCATAACCAATGAAGTAACCACTTTGGTCGTTCTTGAATCCAGTTTCCTTTCATGTGGATTATAAATTCTTACTTTTGCTTGACAACCCCAAACATGCGGGTGTCGTAAACTAGGTTTCCTTCTCGTCCACGGTTCAAAGGGAGTTTTGGAACTACCTTACTAGGAACCCTATTTAATAAGTACATAGAAGTCTTCAAAGCATACAACCACAAAGATAAGGGTAAAGATGAATGACTCATCATACTCCTAACCATTTCCATTAAAGTACGATTACGCCTTTCGCCACACCATTTTGTTGTGGTGTACCTGGCATTGTGTATTGAGCACAAATGCCATGTCTTTCAAGGAATTTAGCAAATGGACCTGGACATTGTCCCGATTCATCATACTTTCCATAATATTCACCGCCTCTATCAGATCTTACTATTTTCACTTTTCTATCTAATTGCCTCTCAACCTCTTTAATATACACTTCAAGTACATTCACGATTGAGACTTATCATGCAATAGATAAATATAACCATAACGTGAAAAATCATCAATAAAGGTTATGAAATAGCTTTCCTTACCAAAAGATGAAACATCAAAAGGACCACATATGTCGGTATGTATAATTTCAAGAAGCTCTCGTGCTTCTTGTGGCACCTTTCTTAGTGTGTTTTGTTTGTTTACCTTTTAATACAATCAATACACACTCCAAGGTCAGTAAAATCAAATTTGGAAGAATTTCATTCTTCACTAATCTTTGCATTCTTTCTTTGGATATATGACCCAACCGTTTATGCCACAAGTAAGCAGAATTTTCATTCACCAAACTTCGTTTAGTGCCAATATTATGATGCAAGGTCATTAATGTCTCAACAAAAGTATTATCAAGTCTAAATTTGTAAAGATCATCACATAAAGTTCCAGTTCTAATAAGAGTATCACTCTTAAACAAACTAAAAGATCCATATCCAAATTTACAATAAAATTCCGCCACATCAAGTCTTGGCAAAGAAACTAAATTGTGAGAAAATGTAAGTACATAAATGGTTCGAAACAAATCCAAATAATACTCAATATCTAAGATCAAATGATAAGTGCTAATGTCTTCAACTGGAGTTTTGTTTCTGTTCCCGTAATCACATAACTTTTATTTGGCTTTATAGTTTAGATCGTAAGAAATCCCTGCATCGTATTTGACACATAAGTGGTGACACCATAATCAATCCACCAAGTATTATAAGGAACTTCAAGAAAGTTTGATTCAAAACATACTAAAGCACAAGGCTTACCTTTCTTTTCGAACCAAGCCTTACATTTCAGACAATCTTTCTTCAAGTGTCCAACTTTGTTGCAAAAATGACACTTAATAAGATTGTGTTCCTTCTTGTGGATTTGAGAAGCCTTCGAAGAGTCATTCAGGATGTGTAGTCCTTTCTTCTTACTCCCTCCACCTTTCCTCTTAAAATTCTTTCGAACTCCTTGATGACTTGAGAGATGAACAGAATGAGCCTTTTGATTCTTTATCCTTGTTTCCTCTTGAACTAGCATACTTGGCCAATTCGTTTACATTCCACTTATCCTTTATAGTGTTGTAATTCATTTGAAATGGCCCATATTGCTCATAAGGTAAGGAATTAAGTATAAATTGTACTAAAAGTACTCATCCACATTCATTCCCAAGGTCCTTAACTTTGCTGCTAAATTGGTCATCTCAAGTATATGCTCATGCATAGTACGCGAACCATCATATTTCATGGTGGTCGGTGTGCTCATCGGTGTACCAGCAAATGACTTATCGGCAGTTTGAGAACGCTCTTCCACAAATTTCATAAATTCCTTAGCATTGTTAGTCTTGGGAAGAGAAGTCTTTAAGTTGTTTGCAACTGTCATCCGCATGAACATTAAGCTCAGTCTGTTCGATCTTTCCCAAGCTTTATGGAAAGATTTTTCATCATTGCTACTTTCATCGCAATAGCAGCTGGTTTCTCAGCTTGAAGCGATAAATCAAGATCCAAGACACCTAAGTGAAACTGGACTTGCTCACTCCAATCAGGAAAATTTATCCCATTGAATAGGGGAACAGATGAGGCGTGCGAATGGAGTGAAACAGGTACAGATACTGCAAATGTGCAAGAAAATACTCATACATTAATGCTTTGAGAATATCAACTAATCAGATTCAAACTAAACTACACATGCACATCATAGTTCTCCTTTGGGCGATCCTATGATATACAAAAATATATAAACCATAATGATGCTAATAACTTTTATTTGATAATTGTAAATATATCTTATTAAAATTTATTTGTTATCTTTGGATATACAAACAAATTTAACAAGTCATATTAATTATCAACCATCATGTTCATGAATTATAAGAAAATAATTAACCTTTGGGTTAATCCCTAAGTTTTTATAATAAATGAACTTCAATATACCCATAACTCCAATAATGATATAAAACATATCAATTTCATGTATAGCATCAATTAATCATGGATAATTGAATAAAATAATTTACAATATCAAAATTCATAAGACTTTAAGGTTCGGCCACTTTGGTGACTAACAAACCTTTCATAATATGAATTTTTTTTTTTTTTTATGCAAATATTTACCAAATTGCACACAAGGACATAAAATGCAATTAAGGCATAAGGGCAAAATCGTAAAATCATAATTCCATAAGGGTAGAACCATAAAATTATAATCCAGGGGCAAAATGATAAATAATCAGCAATGGCAGAATTGTAATTATAAATTAAACAGGGTAGAACAGTAAATAACCATCAAAAGGACGGCAAAACGGTAATTAGGAGCCTCGGGAGGGGCAAAATCGTAAAATTACGCGGGGGACGTCAGGCACGTGCCGAGCACGTGCCTTCGTCCTCGGCGGGCGCGTGCCCACGCGCGCGTCCAACGCGCCTGCAGCTGCGCGGGAAGCCCGCGCGTGGATCCACGCGCGCGCGCTGCGCGCGTGAAGCGCGTGGAGCGTGGGTTCCACGCGCCGCAACCGCAGCGCGCGTGGAGCCCACACGCCTTCTTCCTCGCGCACGACGCGATTCTTCGTCGGTTTTTCGCCGTTCCACCGCCGTTTCGCCGCCCGTTTCTTCTCCGACAGCCCATTCCGAGACACAAATAATTAATGGGTTTTGAAGAGCATGCCGGCACGACCATGTGGGTCCAAGTTTCGGAAAATGACCAAAAATTGGCCCCAAATCAAACCAAAGTTTCTCAGAACGCAAAACCTCCACCGCCGCCCGCTTCGCCGCTCGATTAGCCTCCGGCGAACACCGATATGCCGGAAAAAAATCATGGCTAATGTTCCTCATGGTCTTGCGACGGTGTGGGTCCGAAATCAAGTGGTGGGTCGCCGGATTTTGCCCGGAATCGAAGAGTTTCTACCTTGCCCTCAAAATTCCGAATTCCTCCATTTTTGTCCATTTTCACGCGTGCACACACAGTAACTTTTCTTCACCATTTTAGTCCATGAAAAAACGATCAATCATTCGGATTTTCTTTAACAGAACCTTCCAGAATATTTCAACAACAACAAATGCTACGAACAGGATCATTCAACAAATCATCATGCATAAATCATAATATTTATTTAAACGGAAAAATCATGAGATCATAAACCAAATGCTCTGATACCAACTGTAGGATATAATTCATATAAAACCTGATGCGGAAATTCATAACAAATCAATGATCTTTGATCTTCATGATTCTCACAAATAGATGAAGACATACCTTTATCCATAACGCTATGCTTGAACTTGATCAAAAGAAGAAATCCGATTTCTCTCCCTTAACCCACTAAATCTTAATGTATTCAATTGATGGAGGAGAGAATACGTTCTTTCTGTTTTGTTGTTCGTATATGGGTGGAGAGAGGACCGGACTCAATATATACGTTCGTTGAAAGGGTGCCTTCCATCAAAGCGATATACCCTTTCGTTTTATTAGAGTCGTACCTTCTCGTAACCAATAATTATTTATAGCACTTAAACCATATAATAAATCACATAATATGGGCCACAATAATTCTTACACCGACTAGCCAAGGAGACTGCACGATACCGGGATGAACTACTCGAACACTTAGCTCAGCTCGAATAGAGCAAGTTCGGAGCAGGCAAATCATCCTTGGCTACCAAATGAGACTCTTATCTCCATGTGAGCCTCTCTTCTTCTTCTCCTACTCAAGTCCAATGCTTCAACTTTTTGTTTGCATTTGCATCTCTATTTATAGGGAACGGAAGAGAATATGAGATCAGATCAAAGCCAATTCAGACTTTATTAGTGGGGCATTTCGAATGTCAATAATTGTAGGAACTCCTTTAGTCAATTTGCCTCACGCAAATCTTCTCTTTTAAATTTATCCTTTTTTTGGGTAAAATCATGTAACAATAGTTATCACTCTCATATGTATAATTAAGCTCCCCATACTAAAAAAATAATCATTTTATATGTGGAGCGCTTATAGGTGAGTCATATACACTGAAACTGCGGAAAAGAGTCTGTTGAAAATTTATGAGAAGATATCGTTGTATGGCTCTTAATCAGGTATTTATCAGCAATTTATTACATTTTGCTTTCGGCAATATTGCTGGGCTTTAGTTTCATTTCAGAGTTAAGTACGCCTCCGGTTCTGGATTGCATTGCATTTCATGGACCAAAACCCTGCTTGGCAATGAACTATATCAGATTAATTTTTTTCCATATTATCCTGAATAAGAGGATTAAATGAGGTCCTTTATGATGAAGAGTTTGAATAAGATGATTAAGTGAAGTCCTTCATTTTTTAGCAAGAACCGCATGAATGTGCCTACGCTAGATATGGGCGGATGAAAAATAAAATTCCAGAAAAAGGCTACTACTTTGGTCCAAAAAGGAAAGCTAGCCATGCAGCTTTTAGCTTGAATTCAGAGATAATTTGATTCTCTATACCCACAACTCCTATCCTCAGGACTGGATTTATGGGTATCTGTTCCTGACCTTCACCATTCCTCCACATGGAATGTTTCTGACCTTTCTCCATCGAAAGCAGCACAATATCTAATACAAAAGGTTCCTGTTTCAAAATTGGATTCTTGATTAGAGTTAGATTCTATTTTAAGCTATTTTCTGTTAGCAAGAGAATTCCAGGCGCACGGTCTCTCATTCCGCTTGTCCTTCAAATTCTTTCTTTCCTTTTTTGGTGTACCTACGTGATCCAAGTGCAATGGAGACAACAACTAGTAAAGATTCCCTCCAGGATGCCCTCCGGGGCAAAAGTCAATGACTCTGCCACTAAGAAGGGTTCTTATTTCTGTATGCTGATTGACTTTGTTCACTTGGCTTGCATCTTGCACTTTTCGATGGGGACCAGTTGAATTACATGTCGTGGACCAATAATATGATCATCAATCAAGAAGAATATCACCAAAAGAAGACGACTGCATTGCTTTTCAGTTGTAACTCTCATCCCCTTCTGAAATTTTCATTTCTGGAAAGCACGGAGATATTTTCACGTGTGGCTACACAAGTGCAGCTGAATTTTTAACGGAAGTGTTTGAATTAAAGTTTGCAAGAGGTGTGTTAAATAGCTTCTAAATGGCAAGAAAAAGAGAAATGCTTGAAGTAGGAGTTCAGGGTTGTGATTTGAGGGCGTGCATCAACACTGAATTAGACTTCATTTCTCCAATTGTAGGGTACTAGCGCAGAAATAATTGTCAAAGGAACGAGACTTTAGTTCTGATAAAAAGAGGCATGCATGCTTAGAGAAAAGAGAACTCGTGACTGTGGCCGAGAAAAGGGTAATCGCGAATCATTTTACGATAAGCTTTTATCCTGTCAACCACCCTCTGAAAAAATAGTTTCCATGTCCGTTCTGTGAACGGCACAGCACGATCTATATGTCTATGATTGATTAGATCAATTATCTATTTGCTGATGAATTACACATGGACCCATGACGATTTGCTAGCAACGTTTCTGGAAGCAATTCTCAGTGAATTTTGGATAATATAAACCATCTTTGAATTGCAAGTGCGATAACTGAAGCGGTTAATTATCTGGTGTGAGTATACAAGAGATAATACTTACCCGTTCCGAAGAATGATCGCATATAGGACAATAGACTTAATGTTCCCTCCATCTCAAATTGAGAAAATATGTATACATCTCTAAAGAAAGCTCCATAGCCTTGGGTCTGCTATCCCGATCATACATACTAAGTGCGATCCCTAGTGGAAGACCAAAAAAGATCATCATAAGAAACCAAGAGTCAATATCCCTCCTCCCCGCATACGACATGACACAGAAAACCTGGGACTGCATCGAAACTCTATGAAGTGACTCAAGGGGACGAGACGAGAGCTAGTTGGGAGGTGGGATGTTAAGAGCCAAGTAGCAGAAGAAGGCCAAATACGGGAACACAACGGAAACCGACACTAGGTTGCAGAACTTGGTCACTCTGTTGCGAAGTCAAATCAACCCATCCTCTCCTCCCCCGTACCGACCAGCATACCCGATAGCTGTCCCCGCCACACATCCACATATCATCGGCGCCATCAACTGCCGGCATCTTCCCAATGAATTCACCAATTGTAGCCGAAAGTTAAGTTGAAGAAGCCATTCTCGAGTAACAGTCCATTTACTATTTCACTAAAGTCCTCATAAGTTAAGAATGAGCTTTCCAATATTTATTTGACCAATGCCACACAGCAAGTTCATTTATTAATGGTTCACCTCTAATATTCTTCTTTGAAATTTACGCACAGTAGACAATTTCTTTCCTCGGTGATCTTAAGGAGCAGTAAGGAATACGAGGGAGTAAATTTTTATGTTACTGTTACTATTGGAAGTACCTACAATCTCCCTTTTGGTATATAAATAAAATAATGACACTAATGATCCTGGAACTTCGGCTCAATTGGCAATTTGGGTCTTAAACTTTTAATTTATTCAATGTGATTTTGAACTTTGGCCTAATATATAGTGTGATCCTTGAACCATTAATTTGTTCGATGTGACCACATCAAACAAATTGAAAGTTTAAGAACCACATTACACATTGAATTAAAGTTCAAGCATCACATTGAATAAACTAAAAGTTAACGGACCACATCTCATATTAGGCCAAAGTTTAGGAACCATTCGTGTCATTTCCCCATATAAATCTAATACCGTGTCTTGGGTGCATTAAGAGTAAATAATTCTAGAATGGGTTAATTTTAAAATGGCATTATTGATGACCGCTACTCGAGGCGTTAGTAAGAACTTGAAAATAGTTATAAGATTTTTTATTTTTTTTTTAAGATGGCATAAGAGTTGATATACACAAATTTTAGAGAAGATGATATCATATGTTTTTTTTTTTTTTTTTTTTTGGTCGGGAAAGATAATATATTGATATAGTGCTTCACGTAGGAAAATAGGAACAACCCTTAACTAGGGCTTCATTACAAAGCATGTCCATCATGAGTTGAGGAGGAGAGTTGATCCAATTAGACGAAATGGACCCTCTTCTGTGGGCCTTGGCGGCCCAGTCAGCTAGGGCATTTGCTTCCCAACGGCAATGCTTCAGCTTGAGGTTTCGGAAATTTTGTAGCAGCTCTTCGCTTTCGGCAAAGGGGGCTCGACACTCCCACGACGGCGGACGGCACCAGTTGATAGTTTCCACCAAAATGAGGCTATCGGACTCCAACACCAGGTGAGATTCAATTCATTGTTGCTATAACAGATCCTTGAGAGTGTATAATAATGCTTGGATCTCCGTCTCGAGAGCAGAGGATGCAGAGACAGAGCGAGTGAATCCTCCAATCAAGCTGCCCGTGTGATCTCGAGCAATGCTTGCTATGGCGCCCTCTTGATTCGTTGTGGGGAAAGCTCCGTCCACATTAATCTTCATCGTGCCCTGCTACGGAGGAAGCCATATCCGATTAGGGTTTAGCCAAGTGGAGCGATGCATCAATTCCTTCTGTTGAGTGCTGATCTAGAGGTTAGCTAGGGCGAAGGCTGTTTCAACTAGCTGGTCCGGGGACATGCGTTGGTGGCGAAACACGAAATGGTTTTGAGCCTTCCAAATTTCCCATAGGAGGCCTACGATATACTCAAAAGCCGGTATGTCCCTTTTCTATTGTAATAAGTCAGCGATTTATGAATCCATCCGGTTGGTGTTGTAAGCCAAAATGTTAATATGTACTTGGGAATGGTTCCATATACCTTGTGTCCATGGGCAATACAAAAATAAGTGTTATGTAGTTTCAGGGGAGGTAGAGGAACAGAGTGTACATACTTTTGGGTCGGCGATAATACGTCGTCGGAAGAGATTGTCCTTTGTTGGTAACACGAGACCAAAGAAAATTGCGAATTTTGGGTGATGTTTAACTTTCCATATCTGTTTCCAAACTTGCTTGGGTGTTTGATACGAAGAAGAAGCTTGAGGGTGTACCTTCTGGTGTGCAGTCTGTTTAATGAAGTTGTATCCACTCTTTACAGTATAATTGCCATCTTGTGTCCCTGTCCAGATCAGTTTATCTGCTGTTGACACTGGCCAAAGTTTTAACTGAAGTATTTGCTTAACAATGGGTTCATCAAAGCAGCGAGTCAGGAGCTCCACATTCTAGTCATTCCGCACAGGACAAATAAAACCAGCCACTATTTGAGGTTCATCTCGGTTGTTGGCCCGCCAAGAATTCCGGCAGTAACCATTTGTCCTCTCTTACCTTTATCGATTGGCCATTACCCACTAACAATTGAAGATTTTGTATAATTGAACCTCTACCTAACAAGAGACTCTGCCAACCCCAGGAAGGTCTGTTCCCTCTGTTCAAATGCCAGAAGTTCTTGGAGTGAAAATACAAGGCTTTGAACACTCGACTCCACAACGACGATGGATCATGAAAAAGTTGCCAAGCCTGCTTTCTTAGAAGAGCCTTATTAAAGGTAAGTAGGTCTCGGAACCCCATCCCTCCAATGTTTTTTTTTTTTTTTTTTTAGAAGATCCCAAGTTTTCCAATGTATTCCAGATTTGTTGCTACTAGTTTGCCACCAAAACCTGGAAATTTTCTGTTCAATAGACATGCATATAGATACTGGGACCTTAAATATAGACATTGCATACTATGGTAATGCTTGAACCACTGATTTTAACAGAATCTCCTTTCCCACTTTTGAAATGAAATTCTCTTTCCACCCTTCCAATTTCGCATTTACTCTACCGAGGATCCAAGCAAACATGTCATTTTTCGATGAACCCCAATCAAAAGGTAGCCCTAGGTATTTACCTGATTTTTCCAGAATGGGCACCCGTAGTTCGCTAGCCAAGTTTATCTTCAATGGCTGTGGGCACAATTTCCCCATAAACAAACCAGATTTATTCCTATTGATTTCTTGACCTGTAGCTAGACAATACTGATTTAGAATATTAGTTAGATTTTGGGATTCCCTAGTTCTACCCTCCAAGAAAAAGATAGCATCATCGGCAAAAAAAGAGATGGGATAAAATGGGACACCACCTGTTAAGTTAAATGCCCATGAGAGTGCCCATATCAATAGCTTGTAGCATTAGAGAGGAGAGCTTATTGGCCACCAAGATGAACAAATAGGGGGAGAGAGGGTCGCCCTATTGAAGTCCCCGAGACGGATGAAAATAAGGTAACTGTTCGCCATTAAGCTTGACACTAAGAGAAGTAGAGGATACACGGTGCATTATCCACATTACCCATTGATCTTGAAATCCCATTTGACGGAGATAAGCATCCAAGAAATCCCACTCCACCCTATCATAGGCTTTCTTCATATCCAATTTCAAGATTGCCTGGAACTTTTTCTTTCTGTTTCAAGTCTTTAATTGATGAAGCCCCTCCTGAACTATGAGGATATTATCTTGTATTTGTCTGCCTAACACAAAAGCACTTTGTTCTTTGGAAATTAACTGAGGTAGGCAATTTTCAGGCAATTGGCTAATACTTTGGATATGATTTTGTAACGAAAATTACATAAACTAATCAAGCGAAACTGATCTAACCCTTCGAGGTTCGGAATCTTAGGGATCAAAGATATTGAAGTCCTGTTAATTTCTGCTAGCAACACCCCTATTATGAAAAAATTGTGCACTATTTGGAAAACATCCTCCCGTATAATATCCCAGTGGTGATGATAGAAAAGCCCGTTCAAACCGTCGGGACTGGGGCATTCGTGGCTCCCAACTGAAATGTACCATGTTTTACTTCCTCTCTTGTAATTTTAGCTATCAGTTGTGTATTTATTTCATCTATCACTACTCGAGGACATTGCGCTAAAATAGGTCCAAAATCCCTATGTCCCACTGAAGTGTAAAGATCCCGAAAGAAGTTGAATGTACAGTTTTTCACCTGAGTTGGCTCTCGGATCCATTCATCATTTATGTCCTTTAGAATATTGATTATGTTCCTTTTTTCTCCGTTGGATAGTTGTGGCGTGAAAGAACCTCGTGTTTTTGTCCCCCCACCTCATCCATTTAATTCTGGAACGCATCGCCCAGTAGTGCTCTTTCTGTAACCATATGTTCTGTATTTTTTCCTTCAAAGAATTGATCTGGTCCTTGTTGTAATTGCAAACAGGTTGGTTAGTACATTGCTGGAGTTGTTGCTGAAGAAGATCTATTTGATGATGTCCTCGCCTTAAACTTCGTTTGCTCCACTTAGCTAATGCTGCAGAGGTAGCCCAGAGCTTCTTGGAGATAGTGGAGTGAGCAAGTGATCTAGAGGACTAGGTTTTTGAAACCACCCTATGGCAGTCGGCATCTTGCAACCAATAAGATTCAAAGGAAAAGGTTCTTCGCCTCCTTATCGAGTTAATTACCGTAGTAAGTATCAGCGGACTGTGATTCGATCCTAGGGCAGGTAAAGCTTGAACTTCAGCATCTGCATAGGCCAGTCGCCATTCAATATTACATAAAGCTCGATCAAGCCTCTCTTTAATCACTGCATCTCCACTTCTTTGATCTACCCAAGTATAGGCACAACCCTTTGTCTCCATATCCATCAATGCACAATCATGTAATAATTCTCTCAAGGAATGTAATCTATCTTTTGCTCAGCTGGTTTCTTCCCTAGTCTCTCCCAATGATGTAAAACTTCATTAAAATCACCTATACACAGCCATGGCAGAGTGTGTAAGAGGCTGAGTCACCTCAAATCCGCCCATAAATACTATCTCTGATTATATACCGCTAGTGCATGTAGATAGGTAATACACATAAGGGAAACACAGCTATCTTCAGAACATATAGCATCAATAAAAAAACGAACTGTGAGCATTAACAGTGAGAGAAATATTGTCCCTCCAAAAAAGCACCATCCCCCCAGCCAAACCTAAAGGATTTACTACAAAACTTCTTTGATAGTTCAGCCTCCTCTGAATTTTTGTAACAACATGTTCCTGATTTCTTGTCTCCATCAAAAAGACAATGTCGGCCGTCCTTGAGCCACTAAGGCCCTTAGGGCTTGAACTATCAGGGAATTGTCCAATCCCTGACAGTTCTAACTTAGTATCCTCATTTGTCAATCGGTGGCTTGTTCAGGCAAGCCACCACAGCCCAATCACTGGCCCTTTGGGCCTCAAGTATAGGAGTATCCAAGAGAAGACTTTCATCTAAAGTCTCTAGTAAGATAGAACGCGAGCCATAAGGAGAAAATCTCTTAACTTTCTTCTAGGGAGTTGTCTTTGTCGGCAAGCGAGTATGTTTTGCTTTTTTTTTATGAAGATGCCCCAGCTATCGAAACTTGAAAATCTTTCGGCTGTGCTGTTGCAAGGAGTTGTAGATTTTGTGAAGCTGCAACCTAGGTAGTAGCAAGTGAGGGGGAACTAGGCATAATATGCCCCGTGGTGCTTTGTGAAGCTGTGCTTGTCTGGTCCAGCCTCCATTGGAACTAATTGTTGGCTGGCCTCGGATGGTGCTACAGGGAGGAGAAGCAGTCTAGATTGAGGTGTTTCAGGTACAGAGACATCGATATTTACTGGATTAGTTTGAGATTCATAGAAAGCCTGCCAGAACGAGCCGTGTGTTCCTAACGTCGGCCTAGAGCCACTGTCCATAGTAGAGTTGATCCCTGCTTTCAAATTTAGCCTCATCATATGGAATGTCTTTGCAATATGATGCATAATGGCCTATAATTCCACAGGGAGTAACAATAGTGAGGTAGATGTTCATAACAGAAGTTAAGCCATATATTTTTCCCAGCCATTCTGATAAGTTTGCCAGGTTTTAGAGGCTCCTGTCGGCTAATTTCCACTTTAGCTCTCCCTACCCTTATAGGCAATTTCTCCTTTGCCTCAATTCTGACTTCCAACACCTTACCAACTTCACTAACCGCCTTGCTAACTAGCTATTCAGTACATAGCTCTAGTGGAAGTCCAAAGACTTGCACCCAAAACACACAACTTGTGAAATCATAGCAATGAAGTAGAGTATTTGGGGTCCAAAGTTTAAGTATGACTAGGTTGTTGGAAAATAACCAAGGACCGTTATCAAACACGTTGTTTTTTCGCTTCTGAATGAAATTTGAATACATAGAGACCTTCCTCCCTCTGTGAAATATCGACATTCTCTATGTGCCAAATTCTTTTCATTGTATTCTGGAAAGCTGTGAAATTAATGGAAGTATTTGCAACAATTTTCCCAATAAGGCTCAACTTACATTCTTCAATCTTTGCTGCAGGGGGCTCTTCTTCCCATACTTCGATTTGCTAAGCGTTCCACAGACGCCCTAACCGGCTGCAGAGGGCAGCTAGCCGAGCCTCTTCTCCCTGACCCGTACTCTCCATCAGACGATTAACATCTACAAGTAGCCTAGAGGGGTGAAGAACGGACCTGACGCTTGCAAGACACCCCTAGCCAAGTCGACAATGGAAATTCAGAACATGCAAAGGTAAATTGGGGGAATATGGGTGCGACACAAAGAAAAGGCCCGGTTGGAACGTGCGATTCACCAGGAGAGGAGCAAAACAAGGAGAATTGAAGATACGAGCCTCAAAAGACAAAGTTTGTGAGGAGAGACAGAGATGGGCAATAATTCCTCAGCTGATTGTGGGTATCCATCCGAGAAAACCAAAGGGGCAAACACCGGAATCTAGAAACCCAACAGAAAGCACAAAAGAAACGAGAAGGAAGATACAATTAGGGTTGATAAAGTGGGACTACATCGCGACCAAATCCAGAAACACCACCCATAAGGCACGATAAGTAGAAGAACCGAAAAGAAGATGAGGGTTTGGCAAGAAGCCAGATTAAGCTACTAGAAGAAGACGGTAGATAGAAACTCTACATTGTCGAGAGAAAAATTCGCTTGCGCCATGTGGTTCTGTTGAGATTAAATCACAAGCATCTTTTACAGAGAAATTCCCACTGCTATTTCTACCCCAATAAATCATTATCATCAAAATATGGACTGAAGTCTCAGCAAAACTGGTATCATTTATTTTAGATACGTAATTAATCAATGCTAATGAATATTTGAGGAATTGGACTTATGCTTTAGTAGATGTTATGATTTCAAATTTGTGCATATCTAGAAATTAGGTTTTAAGTGTCAAAAAACAAGAAATAACTCGATGACGTCGAAGAAAAACTATTTAGAGATTATTATCTTAATTAATGATAATTTGGTGAAACTAGAGCATTTAAGAATTGATTATTAGAGTAAACAAAACATAGATATCTTGAATGGTCGATTGCTATACTAATGTCATTTAACTTGAGCCGAAAAAGAAACTTTCTTAATTTGAGTAGGCTTCCTAGTTTGACTAGTTTCCTGAAAAGGGGCTTCTTGTTTTGAAATTAGTTCTTGTCTATAAATAGCAAGTGTCTTCTTCTTGAATAGTATATAAGAGACGATTTCTTTGTAGATTAGATTTTGAATCAATCCGATAGGACAGCCAATAAATTTTCTATTAAAATTTCTTAATTCCTTAGTGAGGCCGATAGATTATTTCGTAAAGAATTGTGAAGATTAAACATTATTTAACTTATTAGGTATAATTGGGAGCTCAGAAATATAGAAAGTATTTGAGTGACTTCAGTGACTTGAGTATGGTTGTAATCTTTATTGTATCGCTTGATTTTTTTAGAATCTTGTGCTGCTCTCCCAATAGATGTAGGCCACATCAACTAAACCACATAAATCTAGTATTCATTTTTTACTATCAATTTTATGGTTTTGTCACTTGTTTTTTGCAACATTTCATATCAAAACCAGGCTTTGAGTAAGTTGAAGTGAATCAACGGCGACATAAGAAGGTAAAATATAATCAATAGATTTGATTAGAAAGATTTCAATGTAAGAAGATACAGACTTATGATTATCTTTGTTAGAGAAATCAACACTTATTCCTATGTAGGAAGAAGCCCAAGTTGATGAAGAAAGTTTATTAGGAATTGCCGCACAAACAAGCATTGGAGGTTGTTCGGCTACTGTTCACTTGTAATGTCTCGTTAACATTGTGAAAGCGAAGAACATTATGTGGCCTTATTGAACATATACGAGAAGCCTTCTGCAATCAACAAGGTCACTTGATGTGACATCTATTTCACTTAAAGGATGGACAAAGGTTCATCAATTGTTAAACACATCAATGAATTTCAATGTAGCCATTAGTCAATTGAGTTCAATTAAGATTGACTTTGAAGATGAGGTATATGCCTTGATTTTATTATCCTTATTGCCTAATAGTTAGAATACTGTCATTACTTTTATTGGTAAATCCTCCATATCAAAAACTTGACATTTTATGAGATCTGCAATTTGATTATGAGTGAGAACATTCGTGAGAGAGAATTTAGTGAACCTATGCTTCCTACTTAATTAGGGGCGGGAAGAGGAAAACATAGTGCTTATGTTAGCAAAAGTCCTTTCAATCTAAACAAATATGGTCATTGTAGGACTTGCGGTGTTGTTTGAGAAATGTAGCAAGAGAGGGTATTTTAGAAGGAAATGCGTAAAGTTGAAAAACAGAAAGGGTAAGGGAATTAGTATTGAGTCATATAATAATATTGCTACAATCGCTAATGGTGTCGTGTATAGCGATGATTATGTCCTGTTTATCTCTAAGGATTCATTGTTTAACTTATGGATTATGGATCCTGGTGGTTCATTTCATGCTACACCATATAGGAACTAGTTTGCTATTCATCAGTGCGTAGATAGTACCAAAGTGCAAGTAGGGAACATCACTGAATGCGATGTTGTAGGTTGTGGACATGTCAAAATCAAAATGCATGATGGGACCATGACAACGTTATTTGAAGTGAGGCATGTTCCAAAATTGAAGGATAACCTATTTTTCTTAAGTACCCTATATTCAGTTGGATGTCGATATACTTCAGAAGGTAGAATTTTGAAGATCATTTGAGGTGTTGTGGTGATTATGAGAAGAATCAAGCATGGTGACCCTTAGGAGATTCAAAGTGAGATAGTGACAGATTTTGCTAGACAAACATCGGATACATTTATTCAAGAGTCTGAATCATGGCATATGCATCTAGGGTAAATTAGCGAAAGAAGCTTAAAGAATCTTAGTAAAAGGAATGTATTGTACAATTATGTGGCTGGGAAATTGAATGTGTGCATGTGCTATAACTTAAAATTTGGTGGAAAGTACAGTTAAGTTCAACCATCTATCAAAGAAACCACAGCTCGTACAAAGTTAATTCAATTGGAAGTTTATAAGTTGTCGTAATTTTCTTCAAGGAATCGTGTCGAATTTATACTAATAGTTGGTAGAAGTGAGCATTGTCCGAATGAGTGGTTCTTACCTTGAAACTAGGAATCGGCCACTAAAGTTCAATTTTGAAAATTTAGAATTAGGAACTGCCGTTGATTCCATGAATCCACTCGAGAACCGGACCACCAATCTGGTTAGGTTCCCGAGTGGGTCCATTGAACTAGTCCTCAATACCTACAAATTGTATTAATCAATTGATATCATGGCGAACATAATTTCTATTCAGAGCACCAAAGCTTGTTCAGCCATAGATTTAGGTTGAACTATAAACAATTGATTTTGATCAAGGATTAAAAATTTTATGGCAAAATGAATAGACAATACTCATTAGCCGAGGCCTAAATTTCTTCGAAAGTCATGATATGGTCCTCTTAGGGTTTCCCAACATCGAGAATATGTGGGGAATTTAGACTCTATGTCAAAAATCCTAACATCTACAAAAGTTAAAAGATTAATCATAGAATTGGCTAAGGAAAAACTTAATTATGCTCTTAGAACAAGCCATTGGCTCTTAATTTTGTATCATGACAACAAAGCACCGCGACATTTATGGACATCTCCAATCGGTCATCTCCCCGCACTCCATTTGTTTATTTTGTTTTGGCTGAGAAAGCAAGTAAATGAATTATTAAAAAATAAAACAAAAGTAAGGCATTAATATTAAACACTGGACAGACAAAATTAGTCATATAATGTCCAACAACTACAAATATATATGTACATATATTTTAGTCGAAAAACTACAAAATAATTAAGTAATTGAGATGAAATTTCCTTTTCTAAAATATATATACCGATTCGATCCATTCCATGCCTAGAATCGGGAACTAGACCGTACTCACCAATTTCAATAAATTGGAATTGGGAATCGAACTAGTCCCCATGGGAGTCCTGGTTTTGGGCCTATCCAATCCAGTTCAGTTCTAGACAATTCCCAATTCCTTTACACAACCTTAATAGTTGTATATGACTACTCAAGGAAGATCTAGATGTTTGTGTTGAGACACAACTTTGATCTTGTTGTCCCGATGAAGTAGTTGAGACCTTTGATTGAGAAAAAGACTTGTAAGACAATCAAGCATGTGCCGAGTGACAGTAAAATGGAGTTTTGCTTGGAGCTATTAAATAAATTCTACATAAACATCGTCATTACCCAAATGTTTTTAGTGTCAACACATGCCCTTAAAGCGAATTTAGCATCTATCCATGCATGGACATGGCAACATTGTCATTACCCAAATGTTTTCCTCTTAGAGTTCCAAATTCACTACGAATGCATTTCCACGAAAGTTATCAACCAATGTCTCATAGAAAATTTCTTTTTTCACTAGCAGCATATCCTATTCACGTGGATTTTACCAATCACATATACGATTAATTAGGCATGGATCACTAGTATGATCCTGTGAACTATGGCAATGAATTCAAGCACCATTTCCTCGAAAGAGTAGAGCGATGAGAATAGGATCGATGAAGATACAAATTCTTGAGCACACACATACACTCACAAGCACTTTGCCACTTTTTTTCTTTTTACTAATTTTCGAAAAAAAAATACCAAAAGCATACACCTCACATTTCACCTAATGATCACTGACCTACCACAAATATGTACGAGTTTTGTCTTCGGTGGAGATCATTTTGCACTTTTACATTAATCATCATTCAGTCCCTATTTACAAATATGTCGTTTTCTTTTCAAAATGTCCATCTCAAAATGGTTTCGATAATCAAACCTGCACAATTGGAATGTTCCTTTCCATAGCAAAATTGCAAAAATCAATTTTCATTTTCCTTTCCTTTTCAGCTTTCTATGTTAGTATAAGCCGCCATTCGCAACTTTCACAGACCTTATGCTGATTTCCAGTGCACTTGTGGCCCAAGGAAGGTAGGCACTTTCAAAGAAGAATAGAAGACCTAACATAAATGCGAAGAGCACGTCAAATAAGCCAAGAGATCAATCACAATGGCGTTCATAATTGAAGCCTCTTGCACGAAGCAGGCAAGTCATCCTTGGCCAACCAACCAGACTCATCATGTCAAGTAAGGCCTCTCTTCCTCAAAAAAAAAAAAAAAAAAAAAAAAAAAAAAAAACATTCCGATGCCTCTCGGAGTGTGATGTGATGAAGAAAAAAAGAAAAGACAAATTTGTATCTTCAAGGAGTAGTTGCCTTCAGAAGGAAGAAGAAGCCTGACATGAAAGATTAGAGACTTTCTGACTAGCCAAGGAGATTGTCTGATACCGGGATGAACTACTCGAACACTTAGTTCAGCTCGAATAGAGCAAGTTCGGAGCAGGCAAATCATCCTTGGCTACCAAATGAGACTCTTATCTCCATGTGAGCCTCTCTTCTTCTTCTCCTACTCAAGTCCAATGCTTCAACTTTTTGTTTGCATTTGCATCTCTATTTATAGGGAACGGAAGAGAATATGAGATCAGATCAAAGCCAATTCAGACTTTATTAGTGGGGCATTTCGAATGTCAATAATTGTAGGAACTCCTTCAGTCAATTTGCCTCACGCAAATCTTCTCTTTTAAATTTATCCTTTTTTTGGTAAAATCATGTAACAATAGTTATCACTCTCATATGTATAATTAAGCTCCCCATACTAAAAAAATAATCATTTTATATGTGGAGGGCTTATACGTGGGTAATATACACTGAACTGCAGAAAAGAGCCTGTCGAAAATTTATGAGAAGATGTCGTTGTATGGCTCTTAATCAGGTATTTATCAGCAATTTATTATATTTTGCTTTCAGCAACCTGGGTTGAAGTCAATATTGCTGGGCTTTAGTTTCATTTCAGTGTTAAGTACGCCTCCGGTTCTGGATTGCATTGCATTCCATGGACCAAAACCCTGCTTGGCAATGAACTATATCAAATTAATTTTAGCCATATTATCCTGAATAAGAGGATTAAATGAGGTCCTTTATGATGAAGAGTTTGAATAAGATGATTAAGTGAAGTCCTTCATTTTTTAGCAAGAACCGCATGAATGTGCCTACGCTAGACATGGGCGGATGAAAAATAAAATTCAGAAAAAGGCTACTACTTTGGTCCAAAAAGGAAAGCTAGCCATGCAGCTTTTAGCTTGAATTCAGAGATAATTTGATTCTCTATACCCACAATTCCTATCCTCAGGACTGGATTTATGGGTATCTGTTCCTGACCTTCACCATTCATCCACATGGAATGTTTCTGACCTTTCTCCATCGAAAGCAGCACAATATCTAATACAAAAGGTTCCTGTTTCAAAATTGGATTCTTGATTAGAGTTAGATTCTATTTTAAGCTATTTTCTGTTAGCGAGAGAATTCCAGGCGCACGGTCTCTCATTCCGCTTGTCCTTCAAATTCTTTCTTTCCTTTTTTGGTGTACCTACGTGATCCAAGTGCAATGGAGACAACAACTAGTAAAAGATGCCCTCCAGGATGCCCTCCAGTGCAAAAGTCAATGACTCTGCCACTAAGAAGGGTTCTTATTTCTGTGTGCTGATAGACTTTGTTCACTTGGCTTACATCTTGCACTTTTCAATGGGGAACAGTTGAATTACATGTCATGGAGCAATAATATCATCATCAATCGATAAGAATACCACCAAAAGAAGACGAAGCATTGCTTTCTACATTTGTAGCTCTCATTCCCTTCTAAAATTTTCATTTCTGGAAAGCACAGAGATATTTTCACGTGTGGCTACACAAGTGCAGCTGAATTTTAAAAGAAGTGTTTGAATTGAAGTTTGCAAGAGATGTGTTAAATAGCTTCTAAATGGAAAGGGAAAGAGAAATGCTTGAAGTAGGAGTTCAGGGTTGTGATTTGAGGGTGTGCATCAACGCTAGATTAGACTTCATTTCTCCAATTGATAGCAGTAGCGCAGAAATAATTGTCAAAGCAACGAAACTTTAGTTCTGTCAACCACCCTGTGAAAAAATAGTTTCCATGTCCATTCTGTGAACGGCATAGCATGATCTATATGTCTATGATTGATTAGATCAATTATCCATTTGCAGATGAATTACACATGGACCCATGACGATTTGCTAGCAACGTTTCTGGAAGCAATTTTTCAGTGAATTTGGACAATATAAACCGTCTTTGTATTGCAAGTCCGATAATTGAGCCAGTTAATTATCTGGTGTGAGGATACAAGAGATAATACTTACCCGTTCAGAAGAATGATCGCATATAGGACAATAGCCTTAATGTTCCCTCCATCTCAAAGTGAGAAAATATGTATACAATTCTAAAGAAGGCATACTAAGTGCGATCCCCGGTGGAAGACGAAAAAGATCAGCAGAAGAAACCAAGACTCAATATCTCTCTTCCATGCATACGACAGGACACAGAAAACATGGGACTGCACTGAAACTCTATGAAGTCACTCAAGAGACGAGACAAGAGCTTGTAGGCGGGTGGGATAGTAAGAGCAAATAGCAGAAGCAGGCCAAATGCGGGAACACAATGGAAACCAACACTAGGTTGCAGAACTTGGTCACTCTGTTGCGAAGGCAAATCCAACCCATCCTCTCCTCCCCTGTACCGACCAGCATACCCTATAGCTGTCCCTGCCACACATCCACATATCATCAGCCCCGTCAACTGCATGCATCTTCCAAATGAATTCACCAGTTGTGGCCGCAAGTTAAGTTGAAGCCATTCTCGAGTATCAGTCCATAATTTATTCACTTAAGCCTCTTAAGAATGAGCTTTCCAATTTCTATTTGACCAATACCACACAGCAGGTTCGCTAATAACTGGTTCACCTCTAATATTCTTCTTTGAATTTTATGCACAGTAGTAATTTCTTGCCTCGTTGATCTTAAGGAACAGTAAGGAATGTGAGCGAGTATATTTCTTACTGTTACTATTGGAAGTACCTAGAATCTTTCTTTGTTCTTTTTTTTTTTTTTTTTTTTGGTATATAAATCTTATACTGAGTCTAAGGTGCATCAAGAGTAAATAATTCAGGTTAATTTTAAAACGATGTTATTGACCTTTATTTGAGGAGTTAATAGGGACATGAAAATAGTTATAAGATTTAATTTTTTTATACATTGCACGAGAGGTTTTTTTTTTTTTTTTTTGGGGGGGGAGAAGATTGCATAAGAGTTTATGAGCAAATGATATCATATATCTTAAACTATGTGTCACGCCCCGATCCTCCAAGCACATGCCCATCCCTCCTTATTCGATTAATAGTGACGTCCCAAGATACATCGCCGACCCATTCATTTTAGTACGCATGCGAAAACATATAAATAATCCCCAGACAATAAAAAAGCGATGGAATAGAAAAATATGACCAATTTTTCACAAAAGACATTTTATAAACACACGAGTTTATACACAAAAGCCTACAAAAAAGAATCAACTTTCACCAAAATAGAATTGTCCTATGACTAACTAGTCAGACAAGAACACCGATTCTTCGAGCTTCACATTCTAAACTTCGGGCCTCGGGTCCTCCACCGATGTCAACTAGGGACCTAAAAATAATTATACAATAATCAGTGAGACAATATCTCAATAAGTTCAACTCCCTAAGACCCGACTAAGAAAAAAATACGCCCTAAGGCTACCTAAGCACAAACACAGTCGGAGGTCTTACCTTTACCTCTGTTCCTCCCTACAAGTCGGTATAATTCATATCACAACCAATCACTTCACCATCAATTCATACAACCAAATCTAATCATCGATCAATTGACTCGATTGATTACATGTCATCTCACCATTCCCCGATCATCTCAATCAATACTATCTATAAGTCCGATCAAACTCGGGACTCTTTGCTTTAAGCGAATAATAGATAGTATAGCTCGCCAAAAGCTACCTCAAATACTGAGATAATATACTATATATATGCTCGCCAAAAGCTGTCTCAATTACTAATATAATATATTATATATGCTCGCTAGAAGCTGCTAGACATACTTTCATAATATGCCGAAAATAATATATATACTCACCAGAAACTGCTAGCCATACTTTCATAGTATGCCGAAAATAATATATATACTCATTAGAAGCTATCAGTCATACTTTTATAGTATGCTGAAAATAAGCATATAAGAAGCTGCCAGCCATACTTTCATAGTATGCCGAAAATAATATATGCTCACCGAAGCTACCAGCCATACTTTCATAGTATGCCGAAAATAATATATATACTCATTAGAAGCTATCAGTCATACTTTCATAGTATGCTGAAAATAAGCATATAAGAAGCTGCCAGCCATACTTTCATAGTATGCCGAAAATAATATATGCTCACCAGAAGCTGCCAGCCATACTTTCATAGTATGCCGAAAATCATCATTTAATCAAATCATCATTTTTATCCTTCCCGATAAAATATTCGTAGGTAGGTACACGGTCGGCCTTAGCCAAAATATAATAATTTCATTTCCATAAATCCCACCATTTTATATAATCCACCAAAATATTTTTGGCATTGTAAACCGACGCTAGATTATTTTCCAATCAATTACTGAAATTAAATAAATTTAAGAATAAATTCCAAAAACACCAATCATATACAATCAGCACAAATTAAAGCTCAATTAAATAAACATATCACCCCATAGAAATCAGCATAAAATTACAGTCATCGACTATCTTGGTCTAATTTCCTGAAATTAATTAAGTAAAATTAATAAATAAATGCAATAAATGCAACTTAGGCTCGAAAAGCCTAATTGGAAGCGAAACGAGCCCGGAAAATTTCCGAATTACTCTAGATAAATTCTAGAGCTTGTCTAGGCTCTAACTACACTACTCTAATCACCTAACATGCATTGATAATTAATTAATTTACTAAACCGTTTTGATTATCCACTAAAACAAGCTTAGTCTAAACTAATCAATCCTTAAACGTCATTAATTTACTAAGCGAGAATTAATGAGTTAAACTCACCCGATTAACGATCCGCTCGAATCAAAACGACGGAGACGCGACGAGGAATGACAAGTCTTAAAACGGTGACGCCAACGGGGCACCAATTGGGCCTGAAAATTGGCCCGCAAGCTCACTGCTCGAGCTGAGAAAATTGCTGCTCGGTTTGGCTTCGCACGGCTGATTTCGTGGCTTCGAGAGGAGCGTTGCGGCTGCTGGATGAAGACGCGAGCTGGACCAAATCCGAGCGGGCCACGGACGTTGACGGAGGGATGGACGAACGTACAGCAACTTCGAACGTGGCAGCGGCAGGGGTTGCTCGAGTCTCCAAACGGTGCAGGCGGTCAACAATGGAGCTTCGTTTGATGATGGTTGACTTGTGGGGACAAGACGTAGTGGACGAGCAGGCCGTGAAAGGAAGAAAGAAAATGAAGCTGCAAGAAATGAAAATGGCGTGGGGCGGTTCGAAGGAAAGAGGAAAGAAATGAAAGAGGGAGCAGAGGCGTGAGCTTCGGTTGAGGGGGAAATCGACTGATTGAGAGAGAGAGAGAGAGAGAGAGAGAGAGAGAGAAAGAGCCGAAGATGGCAACGCGCGAAGGGAGGGGCGGCGGTCAAGGCGTGCGGGAGAAGATAGAGAGAGGGAGAGAGAAAAGTCAATAAATCATATCCTAAACTTGAATGCTAGTCCCCTTAAAGCCCTCAATCTTATCCTACATGTCTCCCATTACTTTCTAGCTTGTAATATCCATGAATTATCAAATTATGAAGCCAAAATTGCTGCCCCTCCATAGCTCCGAATTTCACATTTTGGTCTTCAATCTCTTCAACAAATTCCCAAATTTAATGTCCAATTTTGATGTAGAAAAAGCCCACATAATTTCTGCAAGTCCTTTCGCCAAGTAGCTCTGTTTGAAAGTTAAAAATCTCTTCAATTCGGTCAATCCGAATTTCCGTTTGTTTTTCAAAACATCCAAATCGATTTTCCATAAAAAATCTCAAACTCTCCAAAAATTCCTTGAAAGATGAGTCGATGTTAAAATAAATCGTGATATAACAGAGAACTTCCAATTTCTAAAATCGGGTTCAAATTCGCGGTTAATTTCAATATAGTGCGATTTTAGCGTGACCTAACATACCGAGTAGCTTTTAGAAATTACTACAAATGACCCATGATCGATTTTCTTCGAGTCTCAATGAACCCACTCGACACATTGGCAACTCTTGATTGTCGTGAAAATCTCAATGATTCAAATACGGACACGGGATACCAAAACGATAGAAAAATCGAGTCTAGTGCCGGTCAATGAGAATTTTCCAATTTAGTGGAGTCACCCACATTTAGCCACACATCTCGGTTGAACCGACCTATTTCGATCTCGAATCGATTTTTAACTGTGCCGTAATGGCCTCTAAAGATGAGCACGGTCGAGTAGTCGATTCCTGGTCAAATTCTTAAGTCTATTGCATTAAAATTCCTTAATGGCTTCCCCATATAGTCTAGTTATCTCATAAGCGACCATCTCGGAGAAAAAAACACTATAGTAGCGTCAATGAAAAGCCCAACTTATCCAATTGAAATCAGAACCTGAAATTCAAGATGTCACACTATGTAACTAAATGAAGGGAATCTCGGAGGACTAATGAATGCTAATAAAAATTTGAGGAATTAGACTTATGTTTTAGTAGATCTTACAATTTCAAATATGTGGATATCTTGAAATTAGGTTTTAAGTGTCGAAAATGAGAAATAATTTAATGGTGCTGGAGAAAAATTGTCCAGAGATTATTACATTAATCAATAATAATTTGGTGATACTAAGAATTGATTGTTAGAGTAAGCAAAACATTGCTATAGTAATGTCAGTTAAAATATATCATGAATTTGAGCTTGAAAAAGAAACTTTTTAATTGAGTAGGTTTCAATTTAAGTGGTTTCGTAACTTGACTAGTTTCCTGAAAAGGGACTTCTTGTTTTGAAATCAATTCTTGTCTATATATAAGAAGTGTCTTCTTCTTGAAGAGAATCTATGAGACGGTTTCTTTGTAAATTACATTTTGAAGCGATCCAAGAGGATATTTTAGTGTTCAAGCCAATAAATCTTGCGTTAAAATTTGTAAATTCATTTGTGAAATTGAGAAATTATTTCATGAAAAATTGCGAGGGTTGAACACTATATGAATTATTTGGTGTAATTGGGGGCTAAGAAATACATAAAGTGTTTAAGTGACTCAAGTTTTATATCTCTACTTATAGGAAATGGAAGCGAATATGAGATCGGATCGAAGCCAATTCGGACTTTTATTAGTGGGGTGTTTGGAATGTCAATTTTTGTAGTACCTCCTTGAGTCAGTTTGGAGAAAAGTACAAAAAAAGTCTTAAACCTTTTGCATTAGTACCAATTCAGTCATAAACTTTTCAATTTAACCAATTTAGTCCTAAACATTTTCACATTTGTACTAATTCGGTTCATTCGGCTAATTTAAGTTGAAAATTGCTGACATGGCCACTAGTGATCTTATGTGGTGCCATGTAGATAAATTTTTAATTTTTAAATTTTTTAAATTTTTTAATTTTTTTTTTTTTTTCTTTTTTTTTTCTTTTTCCTTTCTCCTTACCCCTTGGCCAATAAGGTCACTAGTCGACCATCGCTAACCATAGGCTAGTCGAGGCAAGGGCCCCCACTATCACGCCCCGATCCTCAGGCACGCACACATCCGTCTCACTTGGTCGATTTTATAATGCGATATCCCAGGACAATGTATCGCCGACCCTTTCATTTTTTAAGCACATGCGGAAGCGGTTAAAATCCCCAGACAATAAAAAAATCGATGGGATAGAAAAGCGGGCCATATTTTTCATATTGAAATTTATAACCAAACTTTTATACAAACCACAAACCCTTTCAAAACTATTCACATCAAAACAGAGATCTCAAAAGAAGACAAAAACTTAGATGAACTAGGCCGAACTCAAGGCCCTTCTCAGGATTGTCTTCTTCTCCCAAAAATCCTTCTCCAACTCTTCCTCCTTAGCTCCTTAGCGGGGGTCCCGAAATGGTTTTCCCCAAGCGGGATGAGGCTACGTCTCGGCGAGTTCTACCCCACTAAGCCCGATTAGTAAACCATTATACTAAAGGCTGCCTAAACACGCATAGGTCAGAAGACGTACCTTAGCATCAGATTCCACCTGCAAGTCAGTACAATTCATAATAGGCACTCAAACAGTCATATCACTGATCGAAGCATCGATCAAATCGACCTAGTCGATTATATACCAACAAGACCACTCACGGTCATTTCCAATCAGTCATTCAATTCACGACATCAAATCAAAACAATGATCAATCGATCTAGTCGATTACATGTCAGATTGACCATTCTAGGTCAATACTCTCGGGCGCCAAGCTCACCAATGTGATTTATCCACTAGACAATTGCGTGCGTTCTTTAAGGCGCCGTTTTTCGCCAAAATGACATCCTTAGTCACCGAACCACACATGCCTATAACCATGTACTCAAACAGACAATTGTGTGCGTTAACTTTAAGGCGCCGTTTTCGCCAGTGATATCCCCAATCACCGAACCACACATGCCTATAACAATGTATTTAATAGACAAGTGTATGCGTTCTTTAAGGCGCCGTTTTCGCCAGTGATGTCCTTAGTCACCGAACCATACATGTCTATAACAATACGAGTACTAGACCGATACGTGCGTTCTTTAAGGCGCCGTTTTCGCCATGATCTCCCAATCACCGAACCACGTAGGTCCACAATAATGTATGTACTAGAC
Organism: Eucalyptus coolabah; assembly: GCA_014182585.1. Lineage (NCBI taxonomy): Eukaryota > Viridiplantae > Streptophyta > Magnoliopsida > Myrtales > Myrtaceae > Eucalyptus > Eucalyptus coolabah. Next base: position 10,208,696 of record CM024628.1, on the reverse strand, counting down.
CGATACGTGCGTTCTTTAAGGCGCCGTTTTCGCCAAAGATATCTCAATCACCGAACCACGTAGGTCCATACACCGTGTCGATCGTTCAATCCCAGTACTTCCAATCCGCTCTCATGATTCCATCCACTTTACAATTCAATCAAAGCATTATAAATGCTAAACAAACATACTCGGCCATCTACCAATCAATCATTCAATCTCAATCAATTCCAAATCAATTTAGGGTAAATCCCTAAAATATCACAATTTATTCAATTCCATACAACGTAGAGCTCAAATAAATAAACGAACTGCACCACGACGATCAGCACGAGATTTCGGTCGTCGGCCATCAAAATCTTAATTTCCGAAAAATAATTAATTAATTAATTAATTTCGAAAATTAATTAATAAATATTAAAAATTCAATTTAGCACAAACTAAAACTCAATTAAACAAACGGACCTCACCACGGTCATCAGCATAATATTCCGGTTCCAGGCCATCTTAGTTGAATTTTCGTAAAATAAATAATTATTTAATTTAATTTCGAAAAATAATATTTAAATGCCAAAAAATCCCACTTAGGCCCGAATCATCAAATTGAAGCCGATTAGGCGTCGGAAAATTAGAGATCTTCCAATAAATAGTAGACCACGTCTACTTGTTAATTGCACAAACAATTTATTTAAATCGCATTACAATTGACTAATAATTGCTAATTACTTCTAATCTAACAACCTAAACATAATTAATTAAAACTAAACCAACCTAAAGCATAATTAGCCAACTAATCCTGGATTAGTGAGATTACTCACCAAATCGCGCAATTCGGATCAATCCGACGGCGGCGACGCTAGGAACGATTGTTCCCAAAGCGACTCGCGGATCCCGGGCCGGGAAACGGCCCAAAAGCGGGCCCGAAGTGGCTGAAACCCACTTCGTGGGTCTGCTGGTCGGGGCCGAACGGAGCTGCTCCGGCGGCTAGGGCGGCGAGGGGAGGCCGGCGGAGGGCGAGGGGGACGAGGGGAGGTCCGGCGGGGCTAGGCGGTGGCCGGAGGTGGCCGGACGGTGGCTGGTCGGTGCTGGAACAGGGGCGAACAGCAGCTGGTTCGCACGGCCTGGGCGCGCGGACGGGCGGCTGGGCGCGGGCGAAGCGCGCGGGCGCGGCGCGGGCGGCGGTGCGGCGGTGCGACGGCGGGACGAGCGGCAACCGTGCGGCTTCTTCTTCTTCGTTTCTGGTTCGCCGATTCCACGAAGAAGAAAGCAGGAGAAGAAGAAAGAAGGGGGTGGGTTCGGTCACGTGGGGAAAAAGTGGGAGAGAAGAGAGAGGAGAGAGGGAAGAGATAAGGGAGAGAAAAGTGAGTGGTGGGGGCTATCCGCACGAGGGGAAAGGGAAAGGGGAAAGGAGAGAGAGAGAAAAAAAAAAAGAAAGAAAAGAAAAGAGAGGGAGAGAGAGGAAAAAGAAAGGAAATACATAATTCTTTTATGCAAATTTTCCTTTTCTTTTTCTATTTTATTTCGGTCTTGATTTTCTTCCGATAATTCTTTTCTTGAAATTTGGACCGTCGATAAATTGACGAGTGATGAGAGACGAGGATCACAAAAATAAGAATTATGACGCGCTTAAAATTCGATTAAAAATCGAGTTGATTTCGTGGTTAAAAATCAATCGGACGTGATTTTAGCTCAATCCAACCAATTAGGTAGCTTTTAGGGATTTTACAGGTGATACATCCCTTAACGGCTTCACCTAATAGGTTGGTTAACTCGTGAGTGATCGGCTCCCAGAGAAAAAGGGCGTAGACACGCCGACGAAATGCCCATTTCACTTTATCGAAACGGGGTCGAATTTCGGATGTCACACCCACACCTCGCCACCATTAGCAAGAGTGTCAACCCCCGCCCGATTTAGGTGAGGGCCTCTATGCCCTCATCGGCCACGGGCGAGGCATGGCAACCCTCGCTCGTGGCAAATGAGGGTTTAGCGACCCTCGCCCAAATCCGGGCGAGGGCCACAACGACCTCGCCGAAGGCGCTCGCTACTCTTACCCACCACAAGTGTGGGCCTTCGTGCCCTCACCTATCGTTGATGAGGGGGCAAAGGCCCTCGCCCTTAGCCAACGAGGGCCGCTACAACCTCTCCTATGGCCAACGAGGGCACATATCCCTTGCCGGCCAACGAGCAAGGGTTTTAGCCCTCGCCTATGGCTGACGAGGGCACGGTGACCCTCACCGGTGTGCCGATAAGGGTGCGGTACCCTCGCCCGACCAACCTATGGCCAACGATGGTCGGCCGAAACCTCGTTGGCCAAGGGGTAAGGAGAAAGGAAAAAAAGAAAAAAAAAGAAAGAAAGAAATAATAATTTAAGAAATCTGAAAAAAATATATATATAAAAAAAATTATAAAATTTATCCATGGGGCACCACATAAGATTGACGGCCTGCCATGTTAGCAATTTCCGACTTAAATTAGCTTATACCAATGTAAAAGGTTTATAACTAAATTGGTCCAATTAAAAGTTTATGACTAAATTGATACTAATATAAAAGATTTAAGATTTTTTGGTACTTTTCCTAGTCAGTTTGCCTCATACAAATTCTCTTTTAATTTGCCCTACTCTTTTGGGAAAGCGTGTAACAAAAGTTATCACTCTCATTGGTATAATTAAGCTCCTCACCCTGAAAAATCATTAGTTTATATGCAGAGGGCTTACAAGCGTGTAATGTACGCTGTATTGCACAAAAGAGCCCATCAAAAATTTATGAGAAGATATCGATGGATGACTCTTAATCAGGTATTCATCAACTTCAATTTATTAAATTGTGCTCGCGGCAACTTGGGTTGAAGTCAATATTCCCGGGCTTTAGTTGCATTTCAGTCATAAGTATGCTTCGTGCAATTCTGGATTGCATTGCATTTCATGTACCAAAACCCTGCTTGGCACCGAACTTTATCAGATGATTTTGTCATATTATCCTGATTAAGAGGATTAAATGAGGTCCTTTTTGATGCAGATTGATAAGACGATTAAATGATGAGGTCCTTCATTTCTTAGCAAGAACCGGATGAATGTGCCTACGCTAGATGTGAGCGGATGAAATATAAAATTGACATTTTCCGGAATAAGGGTAATGCTTTGGTCCAAAAAGCAAAGCTAGCCATGCAGCTTTTAGCTTGAATTCAGAGATAATTTAATTCTCTATACCCAAAACTCTTATCCTCGGTACTGGATTTATTGGTATCTGTTCCTGACCTTCACCATACCTCCACACGGAATGTTTCTGACCTTTATCCATCAAAAGCAGCACAATATCCAATACAAAAGGTTCTTGTTTCAAAATTGGATTCTTGATTAGAGTTGAATTCTCTTTTAAACTGTCTTCTTTTAGAGAGAATTCCAGGCACGCGGTCTCTCATTCCGCTTCCTTTTTTGGTGTACCTACGTGATCCAAACGCAATGGAGACAACTAGTAACAGATGCCCTCCAGGGCAAAAGTCAATGACTCTGCTACTAAGAAGGGTTCTTATTTCTGTATGCTGATTGACTTTGTTCACTTGGCTTGCATCTTGCACTTTTCGATGGGGACCAGTTGAATTACATGTCGTGGACCAATAATATGATCGTCAATCAATAAGAATATCACCAAAAGAAGACGCAAGCATTGCTTTTCATTCCCTTCTGAAATTTTCATTTCTGGAAAGCACAGAGATATTTTCACGTGTGGCTACACAAGTGCAGCTGAATTTTTAACGGAAGTGTTTGAATTAAAGTTTGCAAGAGATGTGTTACATAGCTTCTAAATGGAAAGAGAGAGAGAAATGCTTGAAGTAGGAGTTCAGGGTTGTGATTTGAGGGCGTGCATCAACACTGAATTAGACTTCATTTCTCCAATTGAATAGCACTAGCGCAGAAATAATTGTCAAAGCAACGAGACTTTAGTTCTGTTATAGTAGCTGCAAAAGAGGCGTGCATGCTTAGAGAAAAGAGAACCCGTGACTGTGGGCGAGAAAAGGGTAATCGCGAATCATTTTACGATAAGATTTTATCCTGTCGACCACCCTGTGAAAAAATAGTTTCCATGTCCGTTCTGTGAACGGCACAGCACGATCTATGTCTATGATTGATTAGATCAATTATCCATTTGCAGATGAATGACACATGGACCCATGAAGATTTGCTAGCAACGTTTATGGAAGCAATTTTCAGTGAATTTTGGACAATATAAACCATCTTTGAATTGCAAGTGCGATAACTGAAGCGGTTAATTATCTGGTGTGAGTATACAAGAGATAATACTTACCCGTTCAGAAGAATGATCACATATAGGACAATAGACTTAATGTTCCCTCCATCTCAAAGTGAGAAAATATGTATAAATCTCTAAAGAAGGCTCCATAGCCTTGGGTCCGCTATCCCGATCATACATACTAAGTGCGATCCCTGGTGGAAGACGAAAAAAGATCAGCAGAAGAAACCGAGAGTCAATATCCCTCCTCCCCGCATACGACATGACACAGAAAACCTGGGACTGCATCGAAACACTATGAAGTCACTCAAGGGGACGAGACGAGAGCTAGTTGGGAGGTGGGTTGTTTAAGAGCCAAGTAGCAGAAGAAGGCCAAATACGGGAACTCAACGGAAACCGACACTAAGTTGCAGAACTTGGTCACTCTGTTGCGAACGCAAATCCAACTCATCCTCTCCTCCCCCGTACCGACCAGCATACCCGACAGCAGTCCCTGCCACACATCCACATATCATCGGCGCCATCAAGTGCCCGCATCTTCCGAATGAATTCACCAATTGTAGCCGAAAGTTAAGTTGAAGAAGCCATTCTCGAGTAACAGTCCATATACTATTTCACTAACGGCACTGTCCTCAATCGGGGGAACTAGGTCAATCTGTGATTGAGGATAATACTTGTAAAGCACATCAACTCAGCTGTGGACATTTAACCCACCCTCACTCACTCCAAGCACGGGAGATTACTATACCTGTCTACCCGGTAGTAGCCAGAACCGAAGTCCTGACGTGGTGTTTACCTTCACCACTACGAGGCCCCCTAATCCCCTATCTATCTTTGCCTTCTCAACAGAGAGGAAATAGGAGGACAGCACAGGGTCTCTCAACCCAAAGTGGTTTTCCCGCCTATTTCCTCCATAAGCCTTAAGTTTAGAATGAGCTTTCCAATATTTATTTGACCAATGCCACACAACAAGTTCGTTTATTACTAGTTCACCTCTAATATTCTTCTTTGAAATTTACACACAGTAGACAATTTCTTTCCTCGGTGATCTTAAGGAGCAGTAAGGAATACAAGGGAGTAAATTTTTATGTTACTGTTACTATTGGAAGTATATACAATCTCTTTTTTGGTATATAAATAAAATAATGACAATAATGATCCCAGAACTTTGGCTCAATTGGCAATTTGGGTCTTGAACTTTTAATTTATTCAACGTGCTTCCTGAAGTTTGGCCTAATATATAATGTGATCCTTGAACTATTAATTTTTTTCGATTTGGTCCCTAGAACTTGGTATATGTTTTGGGACCACATCAAACAAATTGAAAGTTCGAAGCTACATGCACATTGAATTAAAATTCAAGCATCACATTGAATAAATTAAAAGTTAAAGACCACATCTCATATTGAGCCAAAGTTTAGAACCATTCATGTCATTTCCCTATATAAATCTTATACCGTGTCTTAGGTACATTAAGAGTAAATATATCTAGAATGGGTTAATTTTAAAATGACGTTATTGATGACCGATACTTGAGGAGTTAGTAAGAACATAAAAATAGTTATAAGATTTATTTATTTTTAAAGATTGCATAAGAGTTGATTTACACAAATTTTAGAGTAGATGATATCATATATGTTAGACTACGTAATTAATGGATGCTTATGAATATTTGAGGAATTGGACTTATGCTTTAGTAGATGTTACGATTTCAAATTTTTGGATATCTAGAAATTGGGTTTTAAGCGTCGAAAACCAAGAAATAACTTAATGGTGTCGGAGAAAAACTGTTCGGAGATTATTATTTTAATTAATAATAATTTCGCCATACTAGCGCATTTAAGAATTGATTGTTAGAGTAAACAAAACATAGATATCTTGAATGGTTGATTGCTATAGTAATGTCGTTTAACTTGAGCCTAAAAAAGAAAGTATCTTAATTTGAGTAGGCTTCCTAGTTTGACTAGTTTCCTTAAAAGGCGCTTCTTGTTTTAAAATTAATTATTGTCTATAAATAGCAAGTGTCTTCTTCTTGAGTAGTATATAAGAGACGATTTCTTTGTAGATTAGATTTTGAAGCAATCTGATAGGACAGCCAATAATCTTTTTGGTAAAATTTCTTAATTCCTTGGTGAGACTAATAGATTATTTTGTAAAGAATTGTGACGGTTAAACATTATTTAAGTTGTTGGGTATAATTGGGAGCTAAGAAATATAGAAAGTATCTGAGTGACTTGAGTATGATTGTAATCTCTATTATATCGCTTGATCTTTATTGGAATCTTGTGCTACTCTCCCCTTAGATGTAGGCCACATCAACTAAACCACATAAATTTAGTATTCGTTTTCTTACTATCAATTTATGGTTCAATCACTTGTTTTTGCAACATTTGATATCAAAACCAGGCTTTGAGTAAGTTGAAGTGAATCAATGGTGACATAAGAAGGGAAAGTATAATCAATAGATTTGATTAGAAAGATTTCGGTGTAAGAAGATATAGACTTATGATTATCTTTATTAGAGCAAATCTGCACTTATTCCTATGTAGGAAGAAGCTAGAGTCAATGAAGAAAGTTGATTAGGAATTGCTGGACAAACAAGCATTGGAGTTTGTTCAGCTAATGTTTGCTTGTAATGTCATGTTAACATTGTGAAAGCGAAGAACATTATGGAGCCTTATCAAACATATACGAGGAGCCTTATGCGATCAACAAGGTCACTTGATGTGATATCTATTTCACTTAAAGGATGGACAAAGGTTAATCAATTGTTAAACACATCAATGAATTTCAATGTAGCCATTAGTCAATTGAGTTCAATTAAGATTGACTTTGAAGATGAGGTATATGCCTTGATTTTATTATCCTTATTGCCTAGTAGTTAGAATACTATCATTACTGCTATTGGTAAATCCTCTAGATCAAAAACTTGATCTTTGATGAGATCCACAATTTGATTTTGAGTGAGAACATCCATGAGATAGAATTTAGTGAACCTATGCTTCCTACTTAATTAGGGAGGGAAGAGCAAAACATAGTACTTATGTTAGCAAAAGTCCTTTCAATTTAAACAAATATAGTCACCGTAGGACTTGTGGTGTTGTTTGAGAGTGGTAGCAAGAGAGGTTATTTTAGAAGGAAATGCATAAAGTTGAAAAACGGAAAGGTTAAGTGAATCAGTATTGGGTCATATAATAATATTGCTACAATCACTAATGGTGTCATAAAAAGCAATGATTATGTCTTGTTTGTCACTAAGCATTCATTGTTTCACATATGGATTATAATTATAATCTCTATTGTCATTTAATCTATAGATAAATTTTATATTGCTCTTCATATTATCGTAAGCCACACTGATCAAATCATGCAAATTTAGTTTTCGATTTATTTTCTTGTTCAGCCGATTTTGTTTGTTAATCGCTTGTTTTCCGCAATGTCATCTTGTAGGCCACAACAAATTAGTGTGATTGAACCATTGTGAATTTGTTTTTGGACTGCTCTCTCTACAAACATAGGCCACACTGACAAATCACATAAATTTGGCATTGATTTATTTTCTTATTTTGTCAATTTTATTATTCTAGGCTACGACAAATTATTGTGATTGAATCATTGTGAATTTGTTCTACTCGCTCGGGTTTGCTCGCTGATGTTGCGAATCGAGCGTCGATGTCCCACGCATCGGGATCCAAGATTCAAGGTCTAGAGTCTAAAATTCAAGTGCCAAGATCCTAGGTTAAGTTCATAAATCTAGGTCGAAGTGTTGGGCCACAGGTCCTAAGATTTTTTAGGTGCTGGAATTGAGGTTTGCCGACTGCTTTTTTGGGGTCTCAAATGATATGATCGGAATGATATTCAATCATTCAAATTGTGTCAGTGACTATCTCTTCCACATAAATAATGAGAGGTGGAGAGTTTGATTTCCCACTTTCTCAAAGGGTTGGGATCGGGGACTTTTAGTTTCAATAATGGGAGTCAACTCTCACGTTTTGTAAAGAAACAAATCTAAAATCTAAAAGTAAGCTGAGAGTTAGAATAGGATTAATAAAAATAATAATATTCACTTTTTAGAGCACTTCTTAACAATTATACTTTTTAATTACTCGATATAGAAAATAATAAAAATGTCAAGATATGGACGTAAAGATTTCCAAGCAACTTTCTCGCCATATATGAAAGCTCGAAATGAACCTTTTTCCTAAAACAGTTTGAAGAAAAATTTCCAAAAGTTCACTAAATGGCGTTACATGAAATTCACTTTTTAATGAGCCTTGGAGTAGCTTGAAAATTGGGACAATTGTCCAAAAAATTGTAATTTTATTGTACGGCGGCTAATTCAATCCTAAACTTTTTAATTTTGTCAATTTAATCATAAACATTTGATAATTTGTCAATATAGTTTAAAATTTTTCAATTATGCTAATTTAATCCTAAATCTTTTAACAAATTATCAATTTAGTCTTAAACTTTTTAACAAATTACTAATGTAGTCCTTTCGATTAATTTTGAAAGAAAATTGTTGTTGTGGTGGTCCAGTCGGTGATGGTTGTCTTACTTGGCATAGCTAAAATTAATGTGAATATATATATATATATATATATATATATATATATATATATAATTCTTTTCTTTTCTTTTTCATTGAACATGTTGATGGCTACTAGGCAAGGGACCAGGAGCTAGACAAGAGCCAAGCAATGATCATGGCTCTTGCCTAGGCTAGCACAGGCCACAACAAAGGCTACGACACCCTCGTCTTGCTAGATTAGGTGTAGGATAAGGCCCTCTTTGGATCCCACGCCTAATTTGGTTGAGGGTTGCCCTCACCCGGTGGCCAATAGGATTTGCCAGCCCTTCCCTAGGGGCCGACGGCCTTGTTGTCTCAATGAAGAAAAAAAGAAGAAAAGAAAATAAAATAAAATAAAAATTGAAAAAAAATTCTTTGAAAAATCATCCACGCCAGGTATTGACAACGACTAGACTATCGGATTAACAATTTCGGGTTAAAATTAATCGGAATAACTACATTAATAATGCATTAGAAGATTTTGGACTAAATTTGACAAACCGTAAAAATATTTAGGATCATATTGACATAATCAAAAATTTTATAATTGAATTGAGCATTATGTAATAATAAATTAAGAACTTTATGGACAATTTCATTGATGAAAATTTTCATCTCATCAGTCCGCACACGAAAAAGGGGCAAGGACGGGGCAAGTCCACGCCGTTCGGAATGTAGATTCGGACCAAAAGAGCTGTGACTTTGTCGTCAATCACTCATCGGCATCTGTTCCGACAGCCTCGTTCGGGGAAAGTATAACCTCCGACACCGCCGCTCCAGGGAAAAAGAAGATCCGGGGCGGGTCCTGGACCCGACCCGAACCCGACCCGTTTCCGCCCTTCCGAAGGAAACGCGACAGGAGAAGAAGATGGGGACGACTCCCCTCCGCCGCCGCTGATCCCAGAGAGAAAACCTCTCACGCCAAGCAAGCACGCCCCTGCTCCGCGCGTGACTCGGCGAGAGGCGGCACTCCTTCCTTTCGAAACACTCTTCCTGTTCTAGAGAGAGAGAGAGAGAGAGAGAGAGAGAGAGAGAGAGGGAGGAGGGAGGAGAGGGAGACAAGGGAGGCTATGGCGGTGGCAGCGCCGGGGCAGCTGAACATAGAGGAGTCGCCGCCGTCGTGGGGTTCCCGGAGCGTCGACTGCTTCGAGAAATTGGAGCAGATTGGCGAAGGCACTTATGGGTTCGTCCCTGTTTCTATATGGGTTGCTTCCTTATCGTGTTTTTTTTTTTTTCTGAGGATTTGTTGGTCTAGAACTGGCGTATATGCGCTGAGTTGGAGAATACGCGACGACCCATGTTTTCCTTTTGGCCTCTGAGAATGAGTTGCGGTCGTGTAGATTTCTTCTTTGCTTTTGACCCTTTTGGGTTGAATTATGCGTGTGTGCAGTCTCTCGGGAAACTGGTAGGATGCATAATTGCAGATGGGGCTTGAATAATGGCAGAGGATAGGACCTGACATCAATCCAAACTGTAAATTCTGATATGAATTCGAACTCGTTGTTCAGTTGGCTTGTGTGTCGGCCAATTTGTTGGTTTAGAGTAGCGATGTAAGGGATGAAGGGGGTTTAATGTTGACCCTGTTGCTCAATTTTCTATTGACATGGCCCGAATAGTCAAGGGATTGGGAAGCTAGGTTACCTGCTTGTGATCTTGCAACTTTATCGTTTGGAGGGGAAGCATGGTTGAAATATCGATTTTGTGGGAATTGGGTTGTCTGAATGCTTATTGGCTATGATGGCTGAAGTAGAGGTACCTGTCCTGCAGCATTCCACCATCAAAATAGAAACAGGATGGAATGAAGAAAGTGAATGACATGTTTCTTGTTTCGTTGTTTGTTTGGTCTCTTGATAGAGGCAGCTTTCACGAGAAAAGTCATGAAATATGTTATCTGATGATTTTCGTGGACTGATAAACAGAAATTACATTGTGACATCAAAAAGTTCATTCATGAAAGTAATGGAATTGTAATATATCTGGGATTAAAATAAAAAAGCAGAATGAAGCCAAAAAACCAGCTTGCGCGAAACTAATTAAAATATACTTGGATCTTCACTGTGTATGCTTCACATGTACAAGAGGGTTCTTCTTTAGAAGTTTTTGTACTGCAGGAAAAATTTGCTTTCAAGTTTTTGTATCTTTCAACGGAAAGGACCACTGCAAGTAATGTATCCTTTGAACTGACAATATCTCACTATTTAGTAGTGTAGATGTCAAGCAATTAGTTATCTAACCAGTTATTGCAGATGCTGGTATGTTTACATTGCTTTGCAGCACAGATCTTCTTCTTTTTTTCCTTTTGTAACTTCTTCTGCTTAGAATTTCAAAGTGGAATATTTGGCTGACAACATATCCTACTTGCTTGCTGGATTTGTTTATTTCTTCAATCATTCACATTAGTCCACTCATATTATCTGCAGTCAAGTGTTCATGGCCAGAGAAATAAGTTCCAGCGAAATTGTTGCTCTGAAGAAGATACGCATGGATAATGAAAAAGAAGGGGTATGTGTATGCATCCTCCTTTTCCTCTTCTTCAATAGCTTATTGCTATATAGAAAAGGAAGATTATCCACTGCTGGGTGTCAGTCTATTTACTGTATGTCGAGTATCTACCAGTAGTTTGTCAGATTTATTGTTTCATTTTCTCCTGCAGTTTCCAATAACAGCAATTCGAGAAATTAAAATATTGAAGAAGCTTCAACATGAGAATGTTATCAAGCTTAAAGAAATTGTAACATCTCCTGGTATGATCAGCTTCTAAAGTTCTTGATCTTTGCAATGCTGTAGTCAAATTGTGACAGGATTGAGTTTCTTTTGCTTCTTTCCAGGTCCTGAGACTGTTGAACAGAAAAAGGCAGGTTGGTAGAGCTACATGCTATGCTTTCCAACTGTGACAGATTTTGGGCTTTTCTTCTTTTAAAATCCTTGATGCTATTTTGTTCCTGGGTTTATTGGCTATCTGGATTATCACAAGACACAGCATTTTCTGATATCTAACTACTGCTTTTGGGAATGTAGATGGCAACAAGTATAAAGGCAGCATCTACATGGTTTTTGAGTACATGGACCATGACTTGACAGGCCTTGCTGATCGTCCTGGACTCAGATTTACAATTCCACAGATTAAGGTGTTATGACTTTTGATAGTTGAAGGAAAATTACTAGTAAAATAATATTCCAATTTTCTGATAAAGTTTTTATTTCAGTGTTATATGAAGCAGTTGCTAACTGGCTTACACTATTGTCATGTCAACCAAGTGCTTCATCGGGATATAAAAGGTCACCATGAGTTTCTAATTGCATTTTCTCTTGTGGTTGATAAATCTTATGTGGCTGGATTGTGAGTCACATCTCTTCTTGCAGGTTCCAATCTTTTAATAGATAATGAGGGAAGGTTGAAGCTAGCAGATTTTGGACTTGCAAGATCTTTTTCCAATGACCACGTTGGAAATCTTACTAATCGTGTTATCACTTTGTGGTACAGGTAATTTCTTCAGTTTTTGTTTTTGAGCAGTAAATTTGACTGGCTGATGGTTGTGCATGCACCCTAGATCCTTATTGACTTAACAAGTAGCAAAACTTCAACCGTTTAGCCAAAAGTTTAATATCTTAGAAAGAGAGAATATGATATCTAGAATAGGTTTATTCTTGATTCGTGACTATTTGAGATGTCTTCCCCATCAATTATTGAACATTCACCTCTTTCTGGTATCCATGTTCTATCTGCCCTCAGGCTGATCATACCTGCGTTGTTGCCTTTTTAAGCCCTACTGTTGTTTATGTTATTCATTCATAAATGATTATCTTCATGATGAGAGAGAGAAATTACACTAAATCTGAAAGTTCTAATCACTTTTTGGCCAGGAACACTTTAGCAATATGTGATATCATCTGTTCAATGAGCTTTATTCATGCGCATGTCCCACTTTTTGCTCATATTTCCATACTTCATAATCTTTCTAGGATGTTTACCTATAGACCATGTTTCTAGCACCTCCCCTGCTGCCCCCCCCGCAAAAAAAAAAAAAAAAACCTTGGGAAGGCGAGGTGAGGAGTTTGATTTCCCACTCCTACACTCTGCAAAGAGGTAGAGCAAAAGTCTGAGAGAGTTGAGAGTTAGAGTAGGGCAGACAAAAAAAAAAAAAACTCTAGGAATTGCATTCAGGCAAAAAAATTGCCTGGAAATTGCAGTGAACTGTCTGTAATATATTCTGGGCATTACAGTCTCATAGGGCTCAGTAACTGGATCATTCCTGTTGTCACTGGTATATGCTAGTTCATCTTGCTGTACAATTGGGAGAGTCATCCTTCTTGTCATGCACATAATTAGAGTCGAGGAACGGTGCACTTTGCTGCATGAATTCGAGTGTATAATGATGCCACGTACTTTGTGGTTCAAACCCATGACCACAAGGTTAAGACCCTTGAGTCAGTTGAACACAAGCTATAGGTTGCTCATCAATATTGTCTGGTCTTACATCATCTTAAGTAATAAATGTGGTCTGTTTCGCTGCATGACCTGTGAGTTGAATTTTCCTTTTCATCTGCCCTAGCCTATCATAGTCTCGCTCTTTTGCACTATGAAAATTCTTCAACTGGCACCGCCAGGTGTATTATATCGTTACAATACAACATTATTCATCTTACAGAGGGAAAAATCTTATTTTAATAATTTCAGTGGTGACAATGGATGCTTCTTTGTCCAAAATCACAAGGAAATGCCTGGTTGGAATCCAGGCAAAGCCTTGCTATACATGGATGCAGGAAAAGGATGATTAGTTTCATGCCTCTTAGTAATGTTAATTGAATGATTGATTAATATTCTTTTTTTCCCGTGAATGGTTTATCTCTAGTTAATATATCTATCAGTTATAAGGTCTTCTTTAGAAGGGGCTAGATAACATGAATTCTTTTGCTTGCAAGTTGTCCAGAATTTGCTGGGTAAATGGATTTGATTTTGAAAAACCAAAGGGATAACTCTGAAGGGATTAGGGATTCTTTTCTGGTTTAACTTTTATCTAATGACTACAGGCCTCCAGAGTTGCTCCTTGGAGCCACAAAATATGGCCCAGCTGTTGACATGTGGTCTGTGGGTTGCATCTTTGGGGAACTTCTATTTGGGAAAGCCATTTTGACTGGAAAAAAAAGGTAACGCATCCTACCTGCATGTCATCATTGAGGAATGATCTTCTTGTTCTTCTACCACTGGTATTCATCTGGACTTAAGGTGAATTATGATGAGATAAATCATTTTTTTTATGCATAAATTGTGTTAAATATACTAGAAGTTGGAAAGATGGTCTTGAGAAGAGAATTTTGTAGGTGAATGTCACTTAATATTGATGAAAAATATATTTTAGGGTAGTTGACCTTATGGTGGGAGGGGCTACTAATCTTAGGGCAGTTGGTAAATGGAATAGAGAATTAGGAAGTAGTTCAATGGACTCCCATGTCCTTGTTTGTATTCTTGCCAGAATAAGCATATGATCCTTGGAACAGATTTTCTTTTTCTTGGAGAGATTGGGAAATTGTGCACATTAAACTGTAGAATTGTCCCTAAAGAAATTTTACTGTCATTGGAAGTTGAACGTTGGAGAAGTTAAAGTGGGGTGTACATGCATGGGTTGAAATCCAATTCTGGTTGAATGGAATCTGGATAACTTGTGTGAAAGACAGATCTATATTTCAGCGTAGGTTCATTGTACTAAAGAAAAGTTGTTTGTACATTATGGATGATGTCAATGTTTTGGAATTGGGTTTTATAACATGCCACATTAATAATTGGCATGGTGTGCGAATAATCAACCAAAGCCTTTATGTCTTTTGATATGGACCCACAAGAGTTCAAAGGAGAGCAAGTTATTTCGTTCGGTAGTTACTACTTCACATGTCCTGCTTCAGTTGGTTGTTGTACACTTACCATCCCTGTCAATCACACCGTGGGCCCGTTTGTTTTTTGGTTGATGCAAGATATCATGAGAAGAGACTACCAAAGGCAGAAGTTTAGCTTCACGCTAGCTTCTATGACATAGAGAAATGTGAATCAAGTAAATTAGTTCCAGGACATAAGATTTTTAGTGACAACGAGAAATTGGCACTACTCGCCCAAAAGTCAAAATAGATTGTGTGTGTAATTTACTCAAAAAAGTTGTTCCCACGACAGATTGTTTGGGCCAACTAGCATAGCACTTAAAGAAAGGGCAGAAGTAGTTATACCCTTTTGTAGGTAACTTTAATATAATAAATGAATCGTTAGCCTGAGTGGCAGAACTATTAGAATGTTGATATCCTGTAGAAAACTATGTGCCACAACTCCATGATTGCATGGTTATAAATCCTGAATAAAACTTGGAGCAGTATTATGAGAGATGAGAGATTGTGAAAAGAACAGTGAGTTCCATTTGAAAATGCCACTTGTTGTTCAAAATTCCAGATAAACCAGAGGTCCAAGGAGAAACCCTTCTCCTTCAGTTCTATAACCGGCTTTAGCATTGACATTGTTGTTTAGGAAGAGAATTTTAGGTGTGTGAATACAGGCCATGTTTTCTCTAGTTTGGGCAAGGTATAAACCTTATATGAATGGGTAAACCTTTTTTGCCCTTGTAGTTAATGCTGAAGAAAGATGAGAGACAATTGTAGGAAACTGGGCATAGCAGAAAGAACTAGCTAAATCAGGTGACTTGGCACATGCCTGGAGGCATTCCTTTAGTGAAATATAGACAGCAAAAAATCGAGAATCATTCAGATGTTTTCCTGAATTCTTCATTGATGCTGCTGCAGCCTGAGCAACTGAACAAGATCTTTGAGCTTTGCGGATCACCTGATGAAGTCAACTGGCCTGGGGTTTCCAAGATACCCTGGTATAACAATTTTAAGCCAACGAGGCCCATGAAAAGACGCATCAGAGAGGTTTTCAGAAAGTATGTAAACAGAATCTAGATTTGTTTATTTGTCGCTGTACTGATCATATTTAACTTCTCATCTTTGTCGTTGGCCTCATATAGTTCGACATGTAATTGTTATCTTCCCTACATTTTTACAGCTTTGACCGTCATGCCTTAGATTTGTTGGATAGAATGCTGACTCTTGATCCAGCTCAGGTATATGCTTGTATCTGGCAACCTTTTCCTTTTATCCCCAATTATCAGCTCATATGATGCTCACATTGACCGGTTGCTTTCTGATTTATCTCAAACCAATGTGTGCCATGGGCATCTTGGAGGTGACTATATCAGTTGAAAGTGTTGTCAGTTGCTTATGTATTAGGAAAGGAGATGTCATGAGAGTGGATTTGTCATAATCAACTAGTACTACTTTTTAAATAGAAGAACTAATCCAAGATTTAGATGGTTTATTCTCAAGTTTCAATATTTTTGTTTTGTTTATCATTTTTTCCATCAGCTTCGGTTAACTAAAGCACAATGGCAGAGTACAGTGACGTGTTTTAATAATTGTTGATTTGTCCATCCAAGAACATCTCTCAGGGACTGCGTGCCATGTCATGAAGTGAAATTTACATTTTTTTACCAATACTTATCTCTTAATTATGGGAAGTTCATTTAGCAAGGCAATGGTTTCTTAGAATTTCTCCCTAGGATTAGTCCAGAATTTGGCACGTTTGTGGGTCTCAGTTAATTCTCTTTTCCTGGTTATGCCTCTTATTACCTCATGTAAAATTGCTGATTGTGCTTCTCTAAGCTTTGATTTAATAAAGTTGGCTGACTCGCTGTGCATGATTAGTCACTTCCACTATACAATTAATAGTCCTCACTCTCTTTTCCATTTGATATAGAGAATATCTGCCAAGGATGCACTCGACGCGGAGTATTTCTGGACAGATCCCTTACCATGTGATCCTAGAAGGTTTGTATGTTAACTAATGCTTGGATATTCCCTATCATGAACAAAAGATCCAACTGATGTTGTGATTTGCATAATCCGAATATTGATCATATGATATGCGTTTTTAATCACAGCTTGCCAAAATATGAATCATCGCATGAGTTCCAGACCAAGAAGAAGAGGCAGCAACTGCGGCAAAATGAAGAGGCAGCGAAGAGACAGAAACTGGCACATCCTCTGCCGAATTCTCGCCTACCACCGATTCAGCATCCGGGCCAATCTCATCCTTCACAGTGGTCTGCACCCAACCATCCAGTGAACCACTCACAGTCGGCTATGTCTTCTGGGCCAGGCCATCACCACTACGGAAAGCCTCGGGGTCCGCCAGGTGGCCCGAACAGGTACCCCCTGCTGGGAACCAGGGCATAAACTATAATCCCAATCGCGGGGTGGGGCCGCCCAAGTCCGGGGTTATGCCGGTGGACCATATCCAACTCAAGGACGGCCTCCGAGTTATGGTGGAGGCAGTATGCCTCCTGGTCCGGCTGGGGGTCCAGGAGCCACCGGGGGCTATGGGGTCGGTCCCTCAAATTTCCCTCAAAGTAACCAGTATGGAGGTTCTACGTCCAACAGAAGCTTAAACCAAATGGGTAACAATAGAAATCAACAATACGGTTGGCAACAATGAGCAAATGTCTTAGTTCAATCAGCTCTTTGGACCCTATAGCATGTGGTTGCAATGATGTTCAGAATTTTGTACCGAGGGAAGTTATAAATTGGTCGAAAATTTTTGCAGTCGTCACCATATCCTGTATCTTTGGTTTCATAGTTCAAGAGTTTAACTGAAATTATAGTTCATGTGCATAACATGTCTATAGTAGGTATGAATCATGAATTCCATGAGGATGAATTTCTTGGGATTCGAGCGGTTGGAGTCTCGATTTTGCTTTAGGGCATGTTTGGTTTAAGAGAAATGGTCCAGTTTTCTGAATAATTCTGAAGATGCATATGGTTACAAACTGAAAACCGGTTCTGAACGACAAGGGAAGCTGTTTTTGCTTTGATAATTGCATGTTGAAAGCTTCAAAAGTTGTTGTCAATAGTCATTTCAATGGAACAGTTGTTCGAGTTGAGAACTACATAGGCAAGAAACGTACATGTTTATGACAAAAGAGAGAAAGATTCTGCGAACCAAATGGACTCTTAGATTTGAAGAAGAAATTAAAACTGAAATTTTAAAATAGAAATTGAGAGTGAGATCAATTTCTTGCAATAAATCAATTTTTATTCCAGAAATTTTTGTCATGCATACCCTTAAAATCTGTGTTTACAAACGGGACATTGTCAAATTGAATCACCATAGAAGCTCACCACTTAGATCCTAAATAATAAGTTCTCCTTTTATGCCATACTCCTAAATGGTAATTAAGTAGGTGAATAATCAGCTTTCAAGTAGATTATTACCCGGTCAATGGCAGTTGGATGGAGTTTTTGCACTAGGAAATAAAAAAATTAGAGAACTACGGTAAAAATCCAAGTAGTGTCAGGCACGTAATGAACGGAGTAGCACCTTCCATATTCAACATATTTTCCTAAACATCTACATTTAAATCTCCGGCTAAATGCACAAATACTCAACTAGTAAATATATCAAGTCTGACAGGTCTTGCTTTGCAAATGTAAAAGCCATGAAAAACCTAATGCAACAGCGAGGCACCTCCTAATCATCATAAACATCAACACATCAACCAAAACTAGATTGACAAACAGTTCAACCCGAAATTGCTTTTTTGTTAAACCTAACGTAAGAAATTAAGGGAAGTAAGCATGACATAAATATTTTCCTCTCTTCGCTTCAAGTTCATTGTGAGCATTTTACCATTCGAAAACAGAAGAAATTGAGGATGATCATAGAAATTTCGACGAATTTTGACAGTTCTAAAGAAGAAACAGTTTCCTTTCTGAAAACCCAGAAAGCACCTTTCAATGCAACAAGTCTAAATGTTATCCTCCAGATTTTCCCAGGTATGTCCTCGATGGTAAGCTCATGAGCTCTTTATGTTGACTCCACTTTGAGAACTATCTTCATGAACTCATATACTAAGTAACTTATAGCAGCCGAAGGCAAAACCTGAAAATGCGAAGGATGCCCAATATAAAGACACATTAACAAACTGACTATCAGCATACCAGGTCAACATTTCTTGAAAAATAGGGAATTACAAAAACAGTCACCGTATTATTGCAATGGAAAATGCTAACCAAGCGTCAGACATGAACACGAGACACCGACATGAAATAAATTTAAAAAAAAAAAAAAAAATGTAACAAAAAAAGTTGGAGGAGAAATTGCATCAACAGTCCATTTTCCATCTGGGTCCTCGTTCTTTATTTAGTGACATATTTGGTTCCTAAAGTAATTTTTTAGCTTGATATCAAGGTAAATTTCTATTTCCATGAGCACAAATAAAACTTGTTGGTTTTAGTGTCAAAGAACACTGTCGTGTCAAGGTGGAAAAAACTATAAGAAACAATGACCTTCACCTAGAATTGTAATTATCTCATCGGATCCTCATGGACCAAATTCCTCCAAGGCAATAATCGAGGGTTGACCATTCATGCAAAACTGCTACGAGGTTTCCAGGTTTGTACTAGTTGCAACATGTTTGACCCAACTGTTAGTCTTTAGCATTTAATCAAGTCTGACAGGTCTTGCTTTGCAAATGTAAAAGCCATGAAAAACCTAATGCAACAGCGAGGCACCTCCTAATCATCATAAACATCAACACATCAACCAAAACTAGATTGACAAACAGTTCAACCCGAAATTGCTTTTTTTGTTAAACCTAACGTAAGAAATTAAGGGAAGTAAGCATGACATAAATATTTTCCTCTCTTCGCTTCAAGTTCATTGTGAGCATTTTACCATTCGAAAACAGAAGAAATTGAGGATGATCATAGAAATTTCGACGAATTTTGACAGTTCTAAAGAAGAAACAGTTTCCTTTCTGAAAACCCAGAAAGCACCTTTCAATGCAACAAGTCTAAATGTTATCCTCCAGATTTTCCCAGGTATGTCCTCGATGGTAAGCTCATGAGCTCTTTATGTTGACTCCACTTTGAGAACTATCTTCATGAACTCATATACTAAGTAACTTATAGCAGCCGAAGGCAAAACCTGAAAATGCGAAGGATGCCCAATATAAAGACACATTAACAAACTGACTATCAGCATACCAGGTCAACATTTCTTGAAAAATAGGGAATTACAAAAACAGTCACCGTATTATTGCAATGGAAAATGCTAACCAAGCGTCAGACATGAACACGAGACACCGACATGAAATAAATTTAAAAAAAAAAAAAAATGTAACAAAAAAAGTTGGAGGAGAAATTGCATCAACAGTCCATTTTCCATCTGGGTCCTCGTTCTTTATTTAGTGACATATTTGGTTCCTAAAGTAATTTTTTAGCTTGATATCAAGGTAAATTTCTATTTCCATGAGCACAAATAAAACTTGTTGGTTTTAGTGTCAAAGAACACTGTCGTGTCAAGGTGGAAAAAACTATAAGAAACAATGACCTTCACCTAGAATTGTAATTATCTCATCGGATCCTCATGGACCAAATTCCTCCAAGGCAATAATCGAGGGTTGACCATTCATGCAAAACTGCTACGAGGTTTCCAGGTTTGTACTAGTTGCAACATGTTTGACCCAACTGTTAGTCTTTAGCATTTAATCCGCATATTTTGTTTACATTTGGACAGAATCATTTGAAAAATATCAAAAAAATCAGGATTGAAGATCGACTAACTCAGTAAAAAAGGAAAAGGGGGAAGATACAGGGACCAAAAATTGAACAGGGGCAATAGTACAATGGACTATTATTGTAATTTCCTCTACACTATCAATTTTTTTATTCCACATCAGTGTCACGTGTGCATCTCCATTACTTGGATAGCATTTTCCGATGATTTTCGGACAGAAAATATGGAATAGGTCCCAAAATTGTGACTGGAGATTAGTTTAGGATCAACGTTTGTCAAGAGATAAAATACAAGGACCAAAGTCGGACAAGGGTGATAGAAGGACCACTAATTTCCACACAAAAAAATTAAATCTAATTGACATGTTGACATGAAAGTAACAGAAGCTATGCAGAAAGACAGCATGATAATGCGATTGTCTTCTTTCATTGCTGGTAAAGACTAAAATACTCGTCTAAGATAAAGCACGAACCTCAAAGAGCAAGATAGTTTACAAGTGGCAAAGAAATTGCTGACGTCATTCTCTGTTCTCACAATCCACGTTATCTAAAATAGACTTCAATAGATGACAGACAAACGGAGAGGTTCAATGCCTATTGCAGACCACAATCTCTCTGCTTTCTTTTTTCCTATTCATTTTTTCGTCGTTTTTGGTTATATTTAAATATAATATGCATAAGGAATTTCCGCACAAGCACATTAGTCAATGAATTTGATGTATTAAGATCCAATTCATACCTGCAGTAAACTGGGAATCAAGCCAGCATAAAGAGCAGGAACACCACCTTGCTCAACAATCTTGACGCAAGTCGCAAGTGGACTTAATCTTGTTGTCCGTAATTGCATTTGAAGTTGTCTCCGCACTACTTCAAATGGGTAAGTAGCTGCTTCAGAACATGCACCAGCGATTGCTCCATAAAGCAAGGTCCTACTGGGACCAAGTTCCAGTTGTTCCATGGCATTCAATTCCTGGCCTTCTTGCTTCATATATTCGAGTCTCTTCCTCCCCTCAGGTGTATGCAGATAAGCTGATTTGAGTATATCATAAACACCGTAGAAAACAGCGCCTGAAGGTGCCATGGCTACAATTGCAGGCATCAGGCCCTTGTAGAGAGAGAAGAATCCTTCAGTTTGAATCATGTGTCTGAAAGTGCCAATTATACCACCCAAGGCCTCCCCTCCTGGTGCCACCATCTTTGTCCTTATCTGACAGGAAAAACAGGAAAATATCACTTTTTAGAATATTATCCAGGGATAATGTGAACCAATTTGACGTATAAGCAGCACATCAAAAGAACATGCAAGGCTTCAATTTTGTAGTGTGGGACAGTTAACATGACAATCACTAGATGAAGAGCATGCTTAGGCTCATGATATGGAGACTTTATTTTTACTTTTACATATAACAAATGTTACATTTACAATCTTGATTTATGTGGAGTCCGAAAAATTTGGACCATGATTTAAGTGCAGATCATGTCCTTATACGGCTCTTACTTTGCTTTTAGAAGCTAAACAATCAAATGACTACAATAGCAACTTTGCTACAGTTTCATTGCTGTACACATTCTGCTGACTCGTTCAGTCCATGTAGTTATCCTGTTTTAAACATACTTCAATTTGCAGTTATGCAGCTAGTGATGCAGCTCTACAAAAAAGCATGGGTTATCTTATAATATACACCACAGACGTAAAGCTCCTTATGTGGTGTGAAAAGAGAAAACAAGACTAAATTGCACATACTGTGTCCATCGGCAAGCACAGCAAAGTAGCAGTAATCCCAGCCGCGGCACCAGCAACAAACCTCTCAAAATTCGTGGCTTCCTCATTTCCAGACAATTTCAGCAATTTATTTCTGTATGTGTCATAGGCACAGAAGTTGATGGCCTTAAATGGAGCTGTACGAAGTATATTGACAAAATTTCCTTTCCAAAAACCTTTCAGACCTTGAGCAGCTGAAATTGTCTTGATGAGATCAAAAAGATTCTTTCGTTCACCACATACTACATATTCCAGCTTCAGTCTCTCAAGAGGGGCAACAACAGTTCTGGCGAAAAAATAGCATTTTATATGCAATTCAAGCAGGTTTTGTCTCAGTAGATACAGGGAAACAGTTTGAAAAACAAGCTAAGCATCATCCAGCAACTTTTTTTCTTTTTTAAATTTCTACAAAGGGTAATTTATTGGCAGAAAAAGCACTTCTCTGCTTCTGAAAAGGAAAATCCACCATTACATGATGCAACTTGCCTATTTACTGTTCTTTGGAAGGCACAAAGAGGTTTCTAAGTACTCTCCTAGCAAAAGTTTGAATTTATGCTAAACCAATTAGACTAATACATGTTTATCTTTTAATCCATAATCATTTCTCGACAGACCTGACACATCCTGTGTAAAGCCCAATCCCATAATCTTCCACAGTAAAATTCCCTTAAAACTTTATTGCAACAGGTATATAGACAGCAAAATCCTAACACCCAAAAAAAAAAAACATATTAAATTCTACACACTGAGCACAACTCAAAACAATGTTGGATTCAATTCAAATGCAGTTTAGCCAAGTGTCGGTTTAGAAGTAGAAGTCTCTTGACCACATTTCGTATTTTTCTTGAGCTACTTCTAAGTTTGCAATGTACAGATGAAGTGATGCTTGATCTGTATTAACTGCAAGGAATGAACGAAGTAGAACAGAGATGGAAGCATTATGAATATTAACAACTTAGTGATAAACGACAAGAGAAAAATCCAAGATGCAATAATACCAAATATGACAAAAGATGTATAACTAAGTGGCAAGAAAACCATTAGATCCAGTTAGCTATATAGATTAACAAAAAATGGCCTGTCAAGTTATCTGAACATATTAAAGGGTCGTTGTTCAGATGGTATATTTTGCATGACCTTGTGAGCACAGCCAAAGAAAGTGGTGAGAGATCCTAACTGCAATAATCAAAACTGACCATCCTAATCTAACTAGAAACATCGAAAGATATATAACAACTTATAATACAAGGATGCTAATAATATCCACAGTTAATATATAGAATGACCTTGGTTTTATCTGGGATTACATAATATGCTGGCTAGGACTATACTCTACACTAATCAATCCACATATAGCTACAAGGTAATATAATAGCAACATCCTCTCTATTTGCAAAAGGTAGTAAGCCCGAAAGGCAACAGCTTGGTCCATCGGTGACCATCCCTTTGCAAGTAGCAAAAGGTCTTGGGTTCAAGTGCCTGACCGCCTCCTTCCCTACTTCTATACTCTCAAGGCCGCTTAAGGTTCACTTTCTTTTCCTCTTGCATGCGGCGCAATCCAATAAACTTGAAACTAGATCCATAAAACATGAAACTAGCCTCTTTCATTCACACAACTCCACATACACACAAAGCAATGCAACCAACAAAAGAACCAAGAACCTTAGAAGCATTGTCTGTAACATAAGATCATTCAAAGAAAAAACAAACCAAATATATCCAGTAAATGCAAGAGTTGTTGATCAACCCCAAAATAAAACAGAATAAAATTATAAAACCAAAAAGAGAGAAATAAGCAGAGACCTTGAGACCATTGCAGCAACAGCTCCAGACCAGAGATGCTTCGTGGTGTTCAAAGCACCCGATCCCGTCACCTTCCCCTTCTCCTTCTCCTCCACCTCGACTCCTTCAACTTTCTCTCCATTACTGTTCCCCAAAAGCTTTGCAGAGTCCAACGCACACCCATCATTTCCCTTCACCGACAGGCTCACGGACAGAAACACCCCGTTCCCAAATCCTCCCCTCGCGCTCACTCCACCATAACTCCCCTCCTCCTACGACTCACCGCCAAATCCTTAAAGGGACCGCCTTTCCCGGAAACAACGGCGACGAAACACGGAGGGAGGACGGCGTCGTCAAGAAACAAGCCGCCGGGGACAAAAGGGATCGTGCCTTCGGTCTTGATCAGGCTCCGGAACCCGAAATCTCGGTCGTGCATTGCGGGAACGCGAAGTGGGTCGGCTCAGGCGCGTCCCTGGGTTGGTGGGTCGCGAGAAAATCGAAGCTTTGGGACCATCAACCGGTATTTCCTTCGATGGGTATTTCAAGAACCAGGTGGGGGAAGCGTCAAGAGGAAGAGAGGAGGGAGGGAATGGAACAAAAAAAGGAATAAAAATCGAAACTTTGGTACCGGAAGGTGGCGCTGCAGTTGCTGCGGAAACTGATGTGAAGGCGACAGGTAAAGAACAACGGATCTGATGCCCGACAGCGATCGGAGGAGGAGGTGCACGAGCGGCATAGCTTTCATCGATGCATTCTCGTTGCTTTTGCTTTTTCGTTTTCGAAAACGTTGGGAAAATGACAAGCAAGCAACCTGAAAAAATACGGACAGACAAAATCGGCTATTTTGTTTCGACGCATGTTTGTGATTTTCGTGACAACAGGGAAAAGCCATTTGATTTTAGACAAGAAAAAAAGTAGGCCAAATTCCTATAAAAAAAATCTCGACTTAAGGTTCGATCTTAATTTTTTTGCTCCAAACTTTTCCTCTTTTTTTTTTTTTTTTTTTGGTTTCAAGAGATCTCCAACTTTCGCTGCATCCAAAAATCATCACTAGGTTTTTTTTCAAAATTATTAATATCGAGATTAGTTAGAGATTTATTACTAAACACGTTTGTGTTGAATATAGCAAGCCTTTTGATGTTAATAATCTTGAAAAAAATCTATAATTGGGATTAGACTAAAGTTCAAGATATAATTGGGATTGGAATTAACATTTGGAGTTTTTTGGGAATTTGCTTGAAATAGCAAAGTAAAAAAAGAAATTTATAATTGTTTTATGAAGTCCAGTATGGTTCAATGACTGATTTTTACTCAGAGCCCTTTGAAAATGTTGAACTAAAGTCCGTTGAAGGCTAAAGTAATTTGAAAATACTGAACTAAAATGCACCCTATATAAATCCTAAAAAGCTTTAAAATGGTTCAGTCCAAAATTTTGGCGGTCTATTGTGCCATCAAATTCAACATATACTTTACCAAAATATATAAATATATAAATATATATATATATATATATATATATATATATATATATATTAGTCTTAAATCTGTCCAATTTTAATTGCTGGAGGTTTACACTGAATCACTAGCACATTGAATACATTATTTTCTTATAATTATTTCTTGAAACAAAAAAGATTTTGTTAGCAAATTAGTTCATTTGAATTATAATCCCTTATTAACAACCTCAACTTGTTTGTCTCTCAATCTCCTCTCTCTTTTTTTCCACATTATCATGAGCATGTTGACGATGAAACTTCATGATCGAAATTCCATCTTTAGAAAATCTATATAATAAACTACCTAGATATTAAACTACTTTTTCTTTGAACAGCATTATTTTTTTGGATGATATAAAGCGAAAGTAGTCGATTATCTGTGTTTGAGCTACTTGAAAGCAAGTAGTGGAGCCTTCCACCTCATCGTATGGTTTTTGGAGCCTTATAGAGAGATCATAAAAATTAATTCCCTTAATAAGCATTCAAGTTTAGATATTACATTCATTAATTGTGTGTGAGAGAGAGATGGCCCAGGGTTCAACGCTTAGAATTGGTAATCTTGCTTCTAGATCAACGAACATTCAATGCATTGAATTGGCACTTTGATTACAATTAATGGGAAGATGTGTTGCAGATTCCTCTATTGAATTGACTTTGAAAAAGTGATCATTAAAGAAGTAATTGAATCTGTCAAATTTAATTGCTAGAGGTTTACACCGAATCAGCAACGAATTGAATCCCCAAAACAAAAGATTTTATTAGCAAATTAGTTCATTCGAATCATAATTCCTTATTAGAAACCTCAACCCGTTTGTCGCTCAATCTCCTCTCTTTTTTCCACATTATTATGAGCATGTTAATGAGTGAAATCTTCATGATCGAAATTCCATCTTTAGAAAATATATCTAGTAAACCCTTATGATTTTAAACTACGCTTTCTTTTAACAGCTTGATTTTTTGGGATAATATAAAATAAAAGCAGTCAATTTTTTGTGTTTGATCTATTTGAAAGCAATTAGTGGGGCCTTCTCCACCTCCTTATATGGTTTTTGGAGTCTTATAGAGAGATCATATAAATTAATTCCCTTAATAAGCATTCAAGTTTAGATATTACATTCATTAATTGTGTGTGAGAGAGAGATGGCCCAGGGGTTCAACGCTTAGCATTGGTAATCTTGCTTCTAGATCAACGAACATTCAATGCATTGAATTGGCACTTTGATTACAATTAATGGGAAGATGTGTTGCAGATTCCTCTATTGAATTGACTTTGAAAAGAGTGATCATTAAAGAACTGACATTTACTAAGATTAAGTCGGAGTCTTACATAAAACCGATGGAGAAAGATCGGTGCATAATATATTCCAGAGAGGAAAAGGAATAGAAGACAGCCAATTAGTTGGGAGAATATTGAGGCGATGATTCCGGACGATCCAATCCGGCTGCGGCATTTGCACTTCGTGGGCAATGGATAACCGTGATGTTTTTATTTTGGGCTAGCCCATTCCTGCATCGTTGGACAACTTCTTTTAAGTTCCATGGAGGTTCGGCCCGGCCCATCACCCAATCAACAATCCCGAACAGTCGCTTTCTATGAAACACTTAGCAGTTCGGCTTCCGGGGTTCTCCACGTGCGGCTTCGTTAGTTCGTGTGCACTTCTAATCCCGTGTAAAAGCGCCTCGCCTCGGCTTCACTTGCGAAGAAACCCTAGCGGTAGCCGCGAAGCCATTGAGGTTCGTCCTTCGGAATCGCGCATCAAGCCCGCGATTGAGCGAGAGGAATTCGCCGTCTCGCCAAGCCGCATCCACGTTGAGTTTCGGTCCGTCCTGCGGGAGGCTTCCGGTGAGCGGGTATGTCTCGACTGGATTTCCTTTTGCCGCGATTTAATTTTCTTCTACTGAAAGAGAGTTGCTGTTCTTGTGCTGTGATCAACAGATCTGCTGGTTTGGGTGGTTGCTGTCGAATAATCCAGCAATTTCTCATCTTCCAGACGTTCCACAA
Organism: Eucalyptus coolabah; assembly: GCA_014182585.1. NCBI lineage: Eukaryota > Viridiplantae > Streptophyta > Magnoliopsida > Myrtales > Myrtaceae > Eucalyptus > Eucalyptus coolabah. The sequence goes on along the minus strand of CM024628.1, from coordinate 10,181,244 downwards.
GACAATACCCGTAAATTCAGGTTCAGGTGAGTCTTGATCTTTACGAAGAGCGTAACTCAGCCACTGATCTGTTCGGTTAATGTGTTGTGTTGGTCTGATTGTGATGAAAGCCGGGTCTTCCCAGATTTTCTTGGTCCATTTGCATAAAAACAGCAGATGCTCTATGGTTTCGGGTCTAGTGCTGCAGAGCGGACATAGGGGATCGCTGACTATTTTCCTTGTGTACGGGTTTTCTCGCGTTGGGAGGGCGTTTTGACATATGCTCCGGAGGAAGGATCGGACTTTTGGTTGCACATCAAGACTCAGTTTGCGTCCATAAGGTGCGAGGTGGTTGATATGAGCATGAGGGACGGTTGTGATCTGTTTTACTTGTGTTTATGATTGCTCTGTTATATCCACTTTTGACGGAATATTGCCACTGTTACATTTACCCGTCCATATGAGCATGTCCGGCTGTGGTTGATGGCTTAGGGGAACTTGCTAGAATTTCGTTTGCAAACCTTTCTTCGTACGTTGATGGATGAGTTGTTGGTTCCATTCTCTCGGATTCTGCATTGATCAATTCCGATACCAATCTAGGTTCTGTTTGATTTGCTTCCCCGCCAATTATTCCTTGTGAGAGCCATCTATCTTCTTTGATTCGAATAGAATTGCCGTCTCCTCTACCGACCATTTAGTGTTTTCCTTTATGGTGTCTCTGCGAGGATTAAACTATGCCAACCCCATGAGGGTCGGTGTCCCTTTGATGCTGTCCGGACGTCACCGTGGGGGAAGTAAATCCCTTTCATGACTTTACTCCAAAGATCTGATGGGGATGTAGCAAGTCGCCATACTTGCTTGCCTAGCATGGCCCTATTAAAGGTGAGCAGATCTTTGAACCCAAGGCCACCTTCATCTTTTCGAGTTTTCAAGACTTCCCATCTTTTCCAATGCATCCCCCTTTTAGCATCTCCGTTCTGCCACCAAAATGACGCAATGCGTTGTTCTATGGCTCTGCAGATGGACATTGGCAGCTTGAAGATAGACATTGCGTAGGTAGGTATGGATTGCACAACACTCTTGATTAGCACTTCCTTTCCTGCTTTTGTTAATAATTTTTCCTTCCAACCAGCTAACTTTGCATTTACTCTGGCCAGGATCCATGCAAACAGCTCTTTCTTGGATCGACCCCAATCGGTAGGTATACCCAGGTACGTCCCTGTTTTCTGTAGTATAGGTACTCTCAGTTGTGTTGCCAAGTTGTGTTTCAAAGCTTCGGACAATTGGCACCGAAGGAAACCCCTGATTTATTTAGGTTAATTGCACATCTGCAGCGTAGCAATATTGACTGAGTATTTGGGCTAGATTCTGACACTCTGTCAAATTTCCATCCAGAAAGAATATCGCATCATCCGCAAACATTAGATGTGATAGTTTGGGACAATTTCTGGTTAGCTGTATACCGTTGAGTGTTCCGTCTGCTAATGCTTTTTTCATCATCCAGGTTAACACATTGGAAATCAAAATGAATATATAAGGTGAGAGTGGGTCGCCTTGCCTGAGTCCTCGCGAAGGTTGGAAAAAAGAGGTAGGTTCTCCATTGATTTTCACACTATAAGTGATTTGTGGATATGCATTGCATGATTAGGGAGACCCACTTGGCATGGAACCCCATTTGCTGCATGACATCCCTCACAAAATCCCATTCTATTCTATCGTACGCTTTACGCATATCAAGCTTGAACAGCCTAATGTTTTTCCTGTTTTTGTTGTGCGCGGGTGATGCAGAACTTCTGGACAATGAAGATGTTGTCCTGAATTTGCCTTCCTGAAACGAACGCTCCCTGTTCTGGTTCAATGATAAGTGGCAGCCACTTCTTAAGTCTGTTTGCCAATATTTTTGAGATGACTTTATAGCTGAAGTTGCACAGGCTAATGGGTCTGAATTGGCTGATATTTTCAGGGCTTTTAACTTTCGGGATCAGCACAATATAGGTCTGATTTAGTCGATTGTCGAAGACACCCTTACGGAAAAACTCTGTACCAGTTGAGCCAGATCATCTTTGATGCTTTCCCGGATTGTTGGTAAAAGGAGCCATTGAAACCATCGGGCCCGGGGGCCTTGAGAGCTCCGGCTGAAAAACAGCACTATGGATTTCTTCCAATACGGTATTGCCACCAGTTCATCATTCATATTGTTCGTTATCGGGAGGGGCATTGCTGTAGGATAGGTTGGTAGTATCGGGACCCTTCGGTCGTGTATAGATTCTTGTAGTAAGCTTGAACATGTTGCTGTAACTTCGAGGTTCTCTACACCAGCTTTTATCCTCTAATTGCAGCATTGTGATTCGATTTTGTTGCCTCTGTTGATTGTTGTTGCATGGAAGAACCGAGTGTTCTGGTCTCCCCAATGCAACCATTTGATGCGTGACCTCATTCCCCAAAACTGTTCTTCCTGCCTTCTCAATGTCTCAATTTGGTTGATGATCCGCTGCTCCTTTTGCTTCGTGTTAGTGCTTTCTGTTTGATTCGTTAGTGCTGTAAGTGTTTGGTGAAGCTGTTTGATTTGTGTGTAAGCATTTGCGAACTTCCCTCTGCTCCATTTGGTTAATTGTTGTGCTGTCCTCGCCAACTTCTCTGCAAAAGGGGAGGTTGGAGTTGTGTTTTCTGCCCATACTTGCTGGATGAGTTCGTGATACTCGGCATGTTCTGTCCAGAAAACTTCCAGTTTGAACTGTTTCTTCCTTGTCTTTACTCCAGGGTGCAGTCGAAGGATTAGGGGGCTGTGGTCTGAGCCGATTGCTGGGAGGGCTTGTACTTCTGCTGCAGGAAAGGTAACTCTCCACTCTAGGGAACAAAGCACTCGGTCTAGACGTTTCTTTACTAATTCAGCCCCTTCTCTTTTATTTGTCCATGTGTATGCGCATCCTTGACTATCGATATCCATCAAAGATAGATCATTAATCATGTTTCGAAAGCTGTGATTCGTCTTTTATCCTTCTTTTTCCCAACTTTCTCCCAAACATACAGTATCTCATTAAAATCTCCCATGCAGATCCATGGTTGAGAAGCTGGAGGTTTTAGGGTTCCCAACTCTTGCCATAAAGCCAGACGCTCTCCAAAATCGGTAGAAGCATGGACAAAGGTAATCTGCATACCTTGTTTACTGTCAGGGTCTATACACTGCACATCTATAAATTGCTTTGAGCTTGCTTGCACCTTCAAGTCGATTTCCTCATGCCACATGATTGCCAATCCCCCTGCTATGCCTGTTGGATCCACCAAATAAAGTTTCTGGAAATTGAGTTTTCTACGTATCCTTTCTACCATCGTCGCTTTATTTTTCGTCTCCATGATAAAAAGTAAGTTAGGCCTTTCCTGAGCTGTTAAAGCTCTTAGTTCCTGAATTGTCAGGGGGTTGCCTAGCCCCCGACAATTCCAACTCATAACTTTCATGGTTTTTGTGGTGGCTTATTAGGGCTAGCCACCAAAGCCCATGCTTTGTCATCTTGGAGCAAATTCACTTTGGTGTCTCCATTAGGTCTACTTCATCTAGGAGGAGAGATGATTTTTCCTGGCATACATTTCTGTTTTTGGCCTTACTGTACTTTCATTGTCTTCTTCTTTTTTTTTCCAACTTTTAAGAGCAAAGGGTTTTGAGTTTCATGGCATATCACCTGTTTTCCTCGGTCTCGGTCTTGTACTACCGAAGGTACGGGTTACGAGTTGACATTTGTACTGAATCGCTTCGATCTCTTTTTTTGTGCGAGGCTACTATTTGCATGTTTGGCCTGGATCAATCTCTATGGGGTTCACTTCATTCGTTTTAAGTGATGGTTCGAGTCTTGTTTCCTCCACTACTTGCTCCTCCTCCATTTTCCATAGAAAGCGTCCCAATATGGACTATGATCACCGGTTTCAGCCTTCAACCGGGGACCGTATGATCCTTTTTATTCATTGCCCAGGGCGATACTGCATATGGTATTTCTAAGCAGTCAGTTGCATAGTGACCGATTCTACCACAAGAGAAGCAGTAATGTGGGAGCCGCTCGTATTTGAACTCCACCCAAAGCCATTTGTTGCCGATATCGAGGATAGCTCCTGATTTCAAAGGTAAAGCCAGGTCAATCTCAACTCGACTCGTCCTCCCCCGTTACGTGCATTTGCTTTGTTGCATCCGTTGAACTTCTAATACTTTTCCTATCCTTTTCCCCGTGTCATTGAACACGTATCTAAACGCCACCCGGGGGAACTCCTCCCACGCGTACCCAAAAAGCGGCCTTAGTAAAATCATAGCAGTGCTCGGGGACTTCAGGGATACACTGCGTAGAACAAGCAAATTAGTTGAGTATGACCATGGTGAGTTCCTCATGACTCGTTTTTTTCCTCCTCCGTTGGAAATATGAATGTAAAATGCCCTGGTTCCTTCGTGAGCAGATAACCCCTTCGATTTCCAGGCTTTCTTCATTGTAGTTATGAAGGCGGGATAGTTCACATTTGGTTTGGAGAACAATTTTCCAAAAAGAGTACGTCTACATTCCTCCCGTTTCGTTGGGGAATTTCATCGACACTTCAACTACGTCATCCTCAGACCACAGGTGCCCAAGACTTTTACATAAAGCAGCCACTCTCATTTCATTTTCTTCTTTACTCTCCATTTGCACTAATCTGTAGGAACTTGTTTAGGGTTCAGGTCTAGACTCACCATCAACCGGCTCAAGTTTGTCGAATCCGACCTTCTACGGCGCCAATCGAATCGGCATACAACGAACCCGGGAAAATCGAGGCTGGTACTTTGATCGGTGCTTAGTGCGGCGAGGTCATCCCGGTTGAGCAGGCCCCAGATCTTTGAGAATAGGCTCCACCATATTGTTCGTGATGTTTTTTTTTTTTTTTTTTTTTTTTTTTTTTTTTTTTTTTTTTGGGATCTAGAAGTAAGAATCCTACGGAAAGGAAACGGGAGTTGGGACAAACTCCTGTAAATTCTGGATTAGGGTGAACAGGAAAAGGAACAGGGAATCGGGGCAAAACCTGTGGATTAGGGATTAGGGTTTGAGAGAGAGGGGTTGACGCTACCAAGCGGTAGAGAGTATCTCGCGAGAGGCGAGGAGATTCCTAACATTAGGTGGTTGATTAGAGTTATTAAAGAAGTAATTGAATCTGTCAAATTTCGTTCTTTGGAGGTTTACATTGAATCACCAGCGCATTGAATGACATTATTTTCTTATAATTATTTCCCAAAACAAAAAGATTTTGTTAGCAAATTAGTTCATTCCAATCATAATACCTTATTAACAACCTCAACCAGTTTGTCTCTCAATTGCCTCTCTTTTTTTCCACATTGTCATTAGCATGTTGATGAGTAAAATCTTCATGATCAAAATTCCATCTTTAGAAAATCTATCTATTAAGCTATTTAATTATTAAAATAACAACTTGATTTTTTTGGATAATATAAAGTCAAAGTAGTCAATTATCTATGTTTGAGCTATTTGAAAGCAAGTAGTGGAGCCTTCTCCACCTCATTATATGTTTTTGAGCCTTATAGAGATCATATTAACTTAATCTCCTTTTTAAGCATTCAATTTTAGATATTACATTCATTAATTGTGAGAGAGATGGCCTAGGGGTTCAAGGCATTGAATTGGCACTTTGATTACAATTAATGGGAAGATGTACTGCAGATTCCTCTATCGAATTGATTTTGAAAAAAGTGATCATTAAAGAAATAATAGTAGATTCCTCTAGAAAAGAAGCCTTCCTATCGGTTACCATTTAAAATACCAAATTGATACTTTGTGCTACATTTATCATAAATTAATTTTCATCTCACAAAAATGCCAAACTAATACTCCAAACTAAATTTAATCACTTCAAGCTAATTTTTGTTTATTATAAAACCCAAAACTAATATCCCTGACCTATGTATATATATTTGCTATTCTCAGTCATATTGCAGTCATCCACCACGTGTTGACACATTTGTATTTTAATAGTACATAAGATAAAGTGCTAAAAGAGAGTAGATTTTGATCAGCAGTACCACTTTTGCGTGAAAAAAAAAAATTCAAGGAAAATATGTCTTCGGGTACTAGTTTAATCTATTTTCCTATCATAGGGTACTAGTTTGATCTATTTGTTAGAGAAAATTAGTTCGTGATAAATGTATCGTAGGGATATTTATTTGAGATTTGTTGTAAAACAAAAATTAATTTTGGCACGAATGTCATAAGCTGCGAGTTTGGGTTTATTATTGCCCCAGGCTCTTTCACATCCTCTCAAAAGAAAAGTAAGGTCAAACACTCCATGAAAAGATCCACATACGACGTTTGATTGTGATAGCCCTTGGATATCTTGAGTCTCTACAGATAGGTAGTGTGATAATGTCTCTATTGGTTACATTTATGCTAAGTCTAGTCGCTTGTACCATTGTACCTTCTGATTTTGGTATGGTTTTGTTAGATCTGATTATAGGATTACTTTATTTGTTTGCCATATATTCGCTAGGTGTTAATGAAATTATTACATCAAGCCATCTACTAATTAGGGGAAGGCCGTTCCATCGCCTATGAGACGAGGACCAATAGGTCAAGAAATGTGAAGGAAGCACAAGAATTCTTCAAAAGTAGCTTCCCTAGTTTCTTTATAAATTCTCATTTTTCTGCTAAGCTAATGTCTCACCCAGTCAAAATGATTGCGCTTTGGAAAAATAACTTCTTTACCATGGAAATTTTGAGTTTTTCCTTATTGGATACAATGCAATTCACTTAGCCATTAATGCTTTTGGGGGACAAAACAGTAGGATTCCTCAATGAAATCTTTAAGTTTGTCCGTTCAAGATTTCCAATTACTAACGTGAAGAATTGGCTGGGGACCGGAAGCCCTAGTGAATTGTTTGCTTAAATGGGATGCTAACATCAAACCCTTTCTTGTTGATCCATCTATACTCATTGTTTTGAGCTAATCTAGGTAAAAATGCTTGTATTATTATATGGGCATGGCTTACATTGATAGTGTATTCATGAAATGTAGAGGACAGACTGCACATCTAAGGAAGAAAGGTAGTGTTCAACTCAGTGACCAACTCGATATTAGCTCTGATCGTAAGAGATGGCGATGGCGCAAAATAAACAGGTTGGAAAAATATGTAAGAGCCGATATGCAGAATAACTCATTCAAAGGATGGACTTCAAAAGAATGGGTCGTACACAAATCTAGAAAGTTGAATCTAAGAAAAGTGAGGAGATGTTATAGGCATTGCACTAACATCTCAGACATCTACATCAACTCGATTCTCTTGAATCCAAGAAAAGTGAGAAGGAGATGTTATAACATCTCAGACATCTACATCAACTTGATTCTCTTGCAGTTTGAAACATTGTTTCTGATCCCTCTAGCAGTAACAGCGTATGGAGCTGAAGCAGATCGAAGAGAAGGCGACTTGTCAATGTATGCATATCGCTCATTGCCATTCCAGTACAAGATGATTCGGTTCGTGCACGCATGAGACCAGCTATCACCTGCTCAGAACAATCATGGGCCCAAAGACACAGAAATAATAGAAGCTTGAATCGACTGCTGTGGGAACAAGAAGAAATTTGATAAAAATCAGGCTTACAAAACACAATCACCTAATGCAAGAGTCAACTGGAAAGAGCCTTCTGCATACTTGGTTGTCACTTGATTCAGAAGAACCACCTGAAAAAGGCAGAAATTTACAAGTTAAGGATGGAGAAAACAGTGAAAAACTCATTACAAGTCACAGGGGAGAAAGCTACTGAAATTACCACCACAAACGCAACAAGGATCGCACTATGAAAAACTAAAAATGAGATTGCTGGCACAAGAATGTATGTACACACATGGAGACACCTGTGCACTTAATAAGCCACACACGCAAGAGTATCAAAGTGATCCAACAGCATAAACATGGAGAGTAGAAATCATGTCTCATCATGACTTGCTTATAAACCATCCCAGTTTGTCAGCCTGCCACTACCACAAGCTCACTGCACATATTAAATGAGTTTTTATTCGGCTAAAAGTCAGACTTCAACCAAAATTCTACAGGATCTCCACTACAGAGTTTGCACATATATCATATGTTTCTTACAGCCAGGCAGAACTTCTTGGCAAGCTTCATCAACTTCAAGGCCATTCCACTGAGCAGTCGGGTCCGGAGGGCCATGTCCTCAAAATCTTGCCGGAAGTGGAAAGTGATACTATCTACTACGACAATTTTAACCTGCAGAACCCTTTGACAAGCATCAGGTGTTAAGCTATAGAAAGCACACCTGGGAAGAAGAAGATACTTCCATTGTGTGCTCCTTCGAAAGAAAAGGACATGAGGACCCTGAATTACACTAAACCACAATAACAAGAAGCAAAGCGCCATGTTTAACCTCTGGCCACATGCCACAATACACTAACCATAATTAATTCCACATGTACATACCCTTTGTACTTAGAAAGGCAAACAATCTGTTGGAAGGGAACAACATCCAAGTATGCAGACAGAAAGGCATCAAGAGAAAAAGGACAAATCATAATCGCCAAAACGGCAAACATATACCTACATCTCTATGCTCTGAGATGAATTTGTCCAAGTAATTGATCAACGCAATCTGCTCAGTATAACTGCAGACACGGAAATAGAGAATGTTTTCCAAGAAGTCCTTAGGCTGCATTCCTACTTGCCCTGCATGAACATTTTGGGATATGGCGTTATTTGCCAACATATCATCCCAGCATGCTTCAGCTATTTGCAGCACACGTTCCACCATAAAGCTACCTTCTGTATCTGAATATTAGAAGCAGTACAAAAAGTCATAACACTTATCAAGTCAAACACAAAAGGGGAGGAACCGGTGCTTGAACGATACTAACCAATGTAGATAGCTTTTCCCCCAAGGCCACCACAATGGACAGGAAGCTGGACATTTACTGCAAGCTGAATCCTGCCGAAGGAAGCCCATCAATGAAAGAAACAAAACCACAAAAGAAAAGTAGAGTTGCAGCAAATCACCCCTTACCCCAGCTGCGTCTTACCAATTCCTGGTACTCCACCTAAAAGGATGAAATTCACAAAAAGAGGATCATCAAAACATCTTTGCTCACTGAAAAGCGGAGAAAATCAAAGACAAAAATTGCGTTTATGGAATTTAATATAGAAAAATCCCACTCACCTATTTCAGTGACTTCCCTGCAACTTATCCCTCCTCCCAGGATGTTATCGATGTCTACACTTGATGTAGTGATTCTCGTTAACAATTCTTCCTCATGAAGCATATCCCATGCAGTCTGAGCACCTATACAGTCACGTGGCATGGGATGACTCTTCTGAGAAAAGCAGGACGAAAAGAAGAAGCCCGCAAGCAATGCAATTGAATGTAATCATAACTCTATCAATGGAAAGCCAAAGTGTTATTGCAGAGTCTGCAAATAGGGTGCAGTTCCTCTTCAATCAATTGCATTTGCACATGCGTCCCACATGGGTCATCAAAGAAGCATTTAAGAAAGGGACAAAGGAAGCCAATGGAATGAACAGACCGATTGAAAACTCAAAGGACCAAATACAAATGATATCCAAATCCATGTAATTAGACATCAAAAAGTTGCAAAATTTTATTCAAATTCTTTGGATCTCCAAATATGAACAGAAAGGAAATTATGTTTAGATTTGCAAAACAAAAATCGGGTTCTAATCCCTCTACAACTTCCAACTATGAAAAGTCTCTAGAAGTCCAGATAATACTGAAAAGTAGTATGTTCCCACTTGCAAAATTTTAGCATGGACAAGCATCAAGCTATTATAAGAACCAGAGAAGATCTGATTGTGCCATAGTTCTCCGTACTCCTCTCTCTCAATACAACCGAGATAACCGAAAGAGGGATTGCAATGTCCAGAAAAGGAGAGAAAAGAAAGAAAGGAATCCTCAATTCTATGTCTACTAAAACTTCCCTCCAACACCCACATGCCCCATCCAACAGATTCTCAAGTTCGACTACCAAGGAGATCCAAAGCATTCTATGTCGGTCACGAAGCAGTCCCCACGATTAACCCTTCTCTGGAAATAGGGACAGCATGGAGCGACTAAATGATTCACACAGCCAATAGAGCAGAAATCTCATGAGAATAGCTGGTAAGTTCAGTATCCATCCTCGGAGAGCAATAAATAGCTTTTCCCAGATGAGGACCTTTCCGCCAATGCAGCTTCCCAGATTTCCAAAGAAATTAGCAGTGAGAACGTTTCCCTTTGTGATGATTATTTCATTCTGAGGGGTACGGAGATTCATTTCGTGAAATCAAATACACAATGAAGGCTGAAAAAAAAAAGAAAAAAAGGGCCCAGAAAACTAGAGTCCTTCATCATGATGCTCTCCATGATTCCTGTACATGGGCCACTTGGATGACCATTTTTGACAGCAAAAGCTATGAACCAAGAGCCAATTGAGTATACATACCACTAATGATATGATGTCCACTGGAAGTGTCAATGCGACCATCATGCGGGGCATGCTTAAGAATGTCAAGGGCTTCATTTTCTGATATATTTAGATCTGTCAACAGACAGAATGCAGCATCATCAGAATCTTTACCAGTTAACGCTAAAAAGCTACCGGCTTAAACAAGTTTTCAGGAGTATAGAAAACGTGACACTAACTCACACAAAACATCAAGGTAAAGAGAACTAGAATACCCTTCGCAAATTCCATATATCACTGCGTCAGAGAAGTCACCGAAAGCAAGTGATGGAGCAGCAACACAATGTTTTCACAAGTTTAGATGTCGAATTGGGGGCACAAAAAGGAAAAAAAAAAAACAGTTCTAAGAGAAAAGAAGAAAGACCCTGTTTCTCAAACACAGCCTAGAATCCAATGCAACTTCTCTTCAGTCATCATGCGCAAAAAGCCACCATCTTTCTACAGTGGGCAACGGAATTCGCAGAACCCAACAGAGAAAAAGACCGAAACAAGACTGCCCTGAAGGCAGAACACGAATTGCAGAACTACCCAGAAGCCTAGAAGCATCGGAGAGATCAAACTCCAAGTCTCTACCGGACCCCTTCCCACCAAACAACAAATCATGGACGACCCTCTCGACAGCATCAACGCGACGCCGTGATCATCGAGGCGAGATGAAACGACGAATGGATCGATGGTGGAGAAGAAGCGTACCGCGAGCGAGGTGAGAGGGAGAGAGGGAGGAGAGGAGGGAGAGAGATGTGTAGCCGGCGGACACCAGCTTCCCCTTGAGCGCTGCGGATATCGGCAACCTTCCTACTTCCATTCTTTCCCCCTCTCTCTCTCTCTTTCTCCCGCGCACAGCGAGCTCCCAAATTTATAAGGCTAATAAATTTAATTCAACGAAACAATGATATATTTTTTTTACCAAAAACTCCAAATACCTCGAACTTTTTTTTTTTTTTTTATATCTAGGATTCGGCATGATACAACCTTGCGGATTCTCACGGCCTCTGAGGACCCAACAAACCCAACGGCGACTATCGACTATACCTAGAGGGGAGCTGGCTCAAAATCCACAATCAAGCCCCCACTTAAGACGCTAGCAACAAGAAAATTCGAACTCCTAATCCTATGGTGGGAAGAGGGAGAACTTACCAACTGTGCTGCCTGCCAGTAGGTACCTCTCTTTTCGTGTTGCCAAAAATTATAAGCTTGCTGAAAAAGCTGAATTTATATCGACATGATAGGCAACAATATGGAGATAATCATGAATCCATTGTAATTAAAATAAAGGGTATATATACATACATCTATAAGTTTGGATCTCTTTCACAATACACAAAGAGCGGAAGTATTTGTATCACAATTGATAAGTTTGAGATTTTTATAACTCAAGAAATAATTTGAGGTATTTATATCACAAATGGAATTAGGATTTTTATGATATTTGCCCATTTTTGTTACTTCCGATATCTCTATTCGTGCTTTCCCTTCTCTTTTGTATTCTCTCTTTTTTCTACCTCTTTTTTTTTCTCATTTTCTTTTTACTTTTCCTTAGTATTATATGAAATTCTTAATTCTATTGTTTTTTTATACATCTAGTTTTTCAAAATGAATTTTGTCATCCGGAGATATCAAAAGAAAATGGGGGTTTGTCTATTCAGTCCAAAAAAGACGAGAATGCACATTTGCTTGAAACAATTCACAAATAATTGTTCTACATCTTTGAGCACACATAGAGGATTTGATTAGTCTTGACGAAAATCTAATTGTTGTGAAATAACGTATCAAAGCCACTTTGTCGGCTTGATCAAGAGTATTAGTATTTTTGCTATTAGTATCGGTATTTTGATGGTTATTAGAAAAAAAAAATTAGTACTTATTTGGCTTTTTTGGAACGAATCTGATGTTTCTCTGCCATGTTTTCTTCATTTTCTCCCTCTTGTTGTTCCAAATCGTTGATTAATTTGTATGACCATTGAGGAACTTTTTTACTTATTTCTTTTATTCCAATAGATTTTTTTCTTTTAGTCTTGGGCTCAATAGTTATAATTGTGTTGAAGAAAATTTTCAAAATTTTTAGTTGATCTTTTGTATGAATTCTTCCTTGTTCGGTTTCTAGAAATGGAAATAAAGAATTTTTTCTATTGATAATGAATTTTTGCCAAATGCTTTTGTTTTTTCTTCAAATTTTTCCTTATCAGTAATAAAAAATTATACCATAAATCTTATTTATCTCTTGCTCAAAAAAAAAAAAATCTTATTTATCTAGCTTGTCTAATTTTTTATCAAAATTTTACTTAGAATTGGGGATGAAAAAAAAAAAATTAGACCCTTCAACGATGGGGCCCATTCCAAAAAGGATCATATATTTTAGGCAAGTATTCTTTTTTTTATGTTCATCATTACACAATCTAGTTCTTTTTTGAATACATCTAGAGTAATGGATCCTTTATTTAGAGTTTCCATTCAATTTCTAAATTTTTTGCTCAAGTTGTTCTTTTTTTGGTCATTGGTATAAATCCAATGATCATATAATTAATCGAGAGCTAGTTTTTCTCTTGTCTACAAACATTTTGTAATCATTCAATAACTAAAACCAAATATTTATTAGAAAGTAGAAAAAGGAAATGGAAGATGAAATTGCTCCTTACAATATAGGGATAACTAAGAAATTTCACAAAACTTTTAGTAGTTATTTTTTTGGCTTTAACCTTTATATTAGCCAATTGTACCTTTTCGTTGTTAAAACTAAATTGCATTACAATATTAATATTGAAGTACTAGGAAGATGCACGGCATTGCCATTCCTCTTGAGGAACCATACTACGCTCTTGAGCCGGGATCAAACATTATTTTTCAAGGAAGATTTGTAACAGTTTTTCAGTGATTTGAGTGCCCATTTTAGTATTTTTGCCCATTATTATAGATACTTTTTAAATTTTATTTTTCTCCTTTATTGACAAAAAAAAAATGATACATTGATTTTATAAAATCGCTGTTCACTTAATTCTATATATTCTATAGTCGAAAAAAGACCTGCCTATAATCTCATACGAAATTAATATGCAAATGAATCTAACATGTCATTATTGCCTGCTGAATATGCATATTTATTGATAGACTCACTTATTCTTTACCATATCACTTTATAAGTCGATTTTGCAAATCAAGTACAATATATCTAGCATTATTCGAATTATTTTGCAACCAACTCGAGTTTAACTATCAAATTCAAATTGTTAACTCGCAGAACATTGCGTTGGATTTTTTGTTGAACATGACAGAAAAGGACATACACCAAAATTCGTGCCAAATTTAGGTTTGCTAATTTTAATTTCATTAAATTTGTCAAATTGTGTTAAAGCTTGTCATCCCTCTAAAATCATTTTGGTCTCCAAGCTGCAAACTACTTGCACAACGTGTCTGTGGTTTTCCAATATTTCCTTACATGAAGAATCAAATAGCTTTGGCTTTGGTTTTCAAAATAAAAAAAAATAATAATAATTTGATTTTTCGCCAAAACTTAGGAAGGAAAAGATTATATTATAAATTTTAAAATATAACGGAAAATTTCACTCGGATATGCTTTGTAAAATGATCTAGAAGTTCCAAATAATTTGAGTTAAATGAAAATCTGACTAAATGAGCCGTCGAATATACAAAACACAAAGTAATTTCAAAAAGCAAAGTCATACAAAACAAACAAAAATATGCATGTCTATCGAATTGGACAAATCAGACTTTTGAAACACTACTCACAAAGGTCATGCAAATCTACAGACTTATGAGAATGACTAAAATAGTATCGAGATCATATTTTTGGGACCAAGTTATAAAATTCTAAAACAAAGAACTGTCGCTAAGGAATGATTCGACACTCTATATGTAAGTGCGTGTTCAATTTCACAACCAGTGATTTGCTAAAAATTTGAATGAGACCACACAAAGTTGTGATGGAACTACAAAACCGGTTGCCAAAGCAGCAGTGTGTACCACAGAACCACCACACACTCCAAGAGGCTCATTCCTCGTATGACTAAAAAAGTTGGACATGGAGATGTCATGGCCAGACATTCCTCCCACCCTGAAAACATTCACCTGACTCATCCCCATCCATCAGACCTCAAAGACTTTGTCCCCCATCCAAGGACCTGAACATGGAGCGCAATAAACCCACCCACCTACTCTGACAGCATTCTCATCCTAACCACAGACTCACTTCTCATGCATTAATTAAGGGACCTCCCCCAATCCCCTATATCATGCAGTGCAAACCGCTCGGCCGAGGCAATTCGCATGGAGCCACAGCCACTCAAAATGAAGAAAAATTTCCCAGCCATTCCACAGAGCCCGGCCAGTGATTCTGATGGCATCGCTCAAGTCCATGAACAGAGCCTCAGGCTTCCTTCCAAGCTCGTCACCATAGCCGATTGCTTTCATGACGAAAAACTCCCATGGTACAAGCCGATTTTACATGATTCATGAAGTTAGCTGTAGGGGTGTGCAACAGAAACCGCCCTAACCGGGACCGGACCAGACCGGCCGGTTTGGGCGGTTCCCACTGATCGGCGGTCCGATTCCCGGTTACAAGGTGGGAACCAGACCGACCGGACCGATTGGACCGGACTAAATTTTTATATATAATTTATATGCATATAATATATAAACACATATAATATATAAATATTATATATGAAATTTGTTGCAATCGGAATTGCAATCCAGGTAACAACCTCTTATGTGGCCAAGAGACCACCAAAGCTCTTAAAAAACTTATTTGTTAGTTTTATCTTCTACTCGATGTGGGATAAGGCTCTAGGAGTTCCTCATGCTCACTCTCTCTCTTGCTTCCCTCACTTGCAAACGACAAGGCACTTCAAGCCTCAAAGAGTCCGACATCAACTAAACATTCAAAGCATAGAAGAGAGATTGTCTATAAAACCTAAGCCAAGCACAGATTTTACTCAAATTGTTCATGGCTTTTATGCTTAAAATTAAGAGTGAAACACATAAATTATGATTAATATTCATGCAAGTGAAGTTTGAATATTTTGTACGTGAAAACATGTGTGAGTAATTTTATTAGATCGCCCGGAACCGAATGGATTGATCGATCCGGAGCATGGTCGTTCTTTAATGAATGGTTGTTATTTAGTGAAAAAAAGAAAGTGTCGATCCTATTGGACCGAACCGGACCAGACCGGAACCGATGGTCCGGTCCACGGTTCCCAAAATTGGGAACCGGTTTTTCTGATCCAATTCCCGGTTCCACCTTGGAACCGAACCGAACCAGGAACCGATCACCCCTAGTTAGCCGCAAGTTTTTTCACCTTTCATGTATCTTAATGGTACTTTCTTCCCTTGGCATGATGCAGGATAGCTGCTTCTCATATCCCAGCAGATCTCTTCATTCAAGTAGACGACATGACGTTCAATGTCCACCAGGTAATGACTCTAGAAAAGCACCTCAATTTTCATGTCGACATCAGACAAACCAGCTTCCATACTAGGCAATATCTTCATTAATTGAATAAATCACGATTAATAAAGACTAAACGCAATTAATTAATCTAAACACCATTAATTAAACTAATCGCAATTACTTACACTTATTGTAATTAAATTTAACCTAAATCATTCTTAATCTCAATTAATACTAAACCAAGCTTAACTAAGACTAATCACTATTAACACTAATCTAACAATCCCTAAACACAATTAACGGCCTAATCAAAGATTAGGAAGTTAGCTCACGAGTTTTCGATAGTGGCAGGCTCACGGCTACGGCGATGCAACGACATCGAGAACGTGACAACCGCAGCTCGAATGGAGGCTCAACGATGGCAGTTCGGCAAGATTGAGCTCACGGCCAAGGGGGAGGCTCGGCTTGGGCGGACAGTGGTTGGTGTGGTGGAGTCTGGGGCGTGTGGGAGTGGAGCTAGTGGCGGGGATGAGCGTGTGGGGCTGCTGCTGTGGTGTGGAGGTAACGGTGGCGAAGTCGCTGGAGTTCCGGCGGTGGTGGCTGGCGGTGATGGAGTGCGCTAGACGTGAGGTGTTGCTGGTCGTTGGATGGGTGGTGGTGATGGTGCAGCAGCGAAAATGAGAAGGGACAAAACCAGTGGAAGAGAGAATGGGGCTGGCGATGGAGATGGTGATGGAACGCAGAACCAAAACCAGGGGAGGGAAGAGACGTGAGGGAAGAAGTGAGCATGGGAAAAAGAAGAAGGAATGGGCAGAAGGGGGCTTCACGCGTAAGAGAGAGAAAAAAGAAAGGCCAACCAATCAAAATTCTTGGAAAAAATATCTCAAATTTTTCCATCATCACACATGCCTCAAAGCCTTTTATGCTCATCCTTGGTCACCAAATCAAAATTTAACCCTAATTTCCCAAATTTTAAACTTTTGGGTAAAAAACTCCAATTTTCATCCCCATCCGAATTTCCTTTCCTTTTTTTTTTTTTTGTCTGAAAATTATTTTTCCTAGAAAATGTCAGACTTGTCGAAAATTCTGCCGAAAGATGAGACGACATCCAATAAATAAATCGTGACATGCTCGAACGTTCGATTCTCGAAATTAAATTAAATTTCGTGGTAAAATCGATTAAACGCGACTTTAGTATGACCTAATCTATCGGTAGCTTTTAGGGATTTTAGTACGTTTGACTCATGGTTGATAATTTTCAACCTATGTTTGTGCGTCTCCGAATCATAGATGACCCTTGGTTGTCATGTAATAATCGCAAGGGTTCAATTACATATCCCAAATATAATATCAATAGAAAATCGGTTTATTGTCATTCGACACAAATATCGTAATCATACGGAACCACCCACACCCGACTATGTACTTCCATCAAATCGACTTATATCTGTTCGCTAATCAATTTATAACCGTATCATATTGACCCTTGCCAATTTTTATAGTCGAGTAATCGGTTTTCGATCGAATTCTCTACCGTCGCGTTTATAACCCTCTTTTTTCTACCTCTTTTTTTCTCATTTTCTTTTTTACTTTTCCTTGGTATTATTAATTCTATTGTTTTTTTTATACATCCAGTTTTTCAAAATGAATTTTATCATCCTAGAGATATCAAGAGAAAAAAGGGTTTGTCTATTCTGTCAAAAAAAAAAAAGGCGAGAATGCACATTTGCTTGAACCAATTCGCAAATAACTATTTTACGTCTTTAAGCACATTTGATTACATCTCGACAAAAATCTGATTATTGTGAATAACGTATCAAAGCCACTTCATCAGCTTGATCAAAATTATTAGTATATTTGCTATTAGCATCAGTATTTTGCTAGTTATCAATAAAAATTAGTACATGTTTGGCTTTTTGGAACGAATCCGATGATCCTCTCGCCATGTTTTCTTCATTTTCTCCCTCTTGTTGTTCCAAATTGTTGATTAATTTGTATGACCATTGAGGAAATTTTTACTTATTTCTTTTATTCCAATAGATTTTTTTATTCTTTTAGTCTTGGGCTCAATAGTTAAAATTGTGTTGAAAGAAATTTTCAAAATTTTTATTTGATCTTTTGTATGAATTCTTCCTTATTCGATTTCTGGAAATGGAAATAAAGAAAGTTTTTTTCTTGTTAATAATGAATTTTTACCAAATGCATTTATTTTTTCTTCAAATTTTACCTTATCAATAATAAAAAGTAGGGAAAATTTCAAAAATGGCCTAAAGTGTCATTATTTTCTCAAATAAAGACTCGAAGTGAACTTTGTTTCAAATAAGGATATAAAGTGGCCTTAATTGTTTCAAATAAAGGCCTAAAGTGGCTTTGGTTATTTCAAATAAGGACGACCTTGCCAATCGCCAACTCGGCTAAATTTTTCGATCGGTAAAGGGTATTTTTGTCATTTTGCATTTCACATTTTTTTTCTTTCCTTTTTTTTTTTTTTTATGGTTCTTCTTCTTCCTCTTAGCCAGTGGTCGACCGGCCACCGCGATGCCCACGAGGGCTAAGCAAGGGTTACCCCCATCGGTGAGGGCCACCCATGTTGGCCACAAGTGAGGGACACCTCACCTAAGCGTGGCAACCCTCACCCAGGGGGCCATCCGTGAGGTCGGCCCGCGCCCCCAAGCGAGGGCAGCCAACGAGGTCGCCCGGCCCTCATTGGCCTCACCTAGAGCACAGTCGACCTAGCGGATGGCCCTTGGCAAGGGTCGCCATACCCGGGTGAGGCCATCCCTCACCTGGGCCTTTAGAGCATTGCCGTGGGCAGACTAGCCACCGGCAAGAGGAAGAAGAACCGGCCAAAAAAATGGAAAAAGAAAAAAGAAAAAATGGTAAAATGACAAATGGCGAAAATACTCTTGATCACTTTGGAAATACAAGTTTTTATTTGAAATGGACATAGCCACTTCAGGCTCTTATTTGAAATAAACATAACCAATTTAGGTCCTCATTTAAAATAACATCCACTTTAAACCCTTATTTAAGAAAATGAAAGCACTTGAGGTCCTTATTTGAAACAAGATCCACTCCGGGCCCTTAATTGAGAAAAAGAGGTACTTCATGTCCCTTTTTAGAATTTTCCCTAAAAGTATACCACAAATCTTATTTATCCAACTTGTCTAATTTTTTGTCAAAATTTTATTTAGAATTGGGGATGGAAAAAAAAAATAGACCCTTCAACGACGAAGCCCATTCAAAAAAGGATCATATATTTTAGGCAAGTGTTATTTTTTATGTTCATCATTACACAATCAAGTTTTTTTTTTGAATACATCTAGAGTAATGGATCCTTTATTCAGAGTTTCCATTCAATTTCTAATTTTTTTGCTCAAGTTGTTCTTTTTTTTTGGTCATCGGTGTAAATCCATTGATCATATAATTCATCAAAGGCTAGTTTTCTCTTGTCAACAAACATTTTGTAATCCTTCAATAACTAAAACCAAATATTTATTAGAAAGTAGAAAAAGGAAATGAAAGATGAAATTGCTCCTTACAATATAGGGATAACTAAGAAATTTCACAAGACTTTTAGTAGTTATTTTTTTTGGCTTTAACCTTTATATTAGCCAAGTGTACTTTTTTGTTGTTAAAACTAAATGGCATTACAATATTAATATTGAAGTACTAGGTAGATGCACGGCATTACCATTCCTCTTGAGGAACCATACCCCGCTTTTGAGCCGGGATCAAACATTCTTTTTTTCAAGGAATATTTATAACAGGTTTTCAATGATTTGAGTGCCCATTTTAGTATTTTTTTTTTTTTTTTGCCCATTATTATATATACCTTTAAATAGTATTTTCTCCTTTATTGACGAAAAAACAATACATTGATTTTATAAAATCGTTGTTCACTTCATTCTATATATTCTACAGTCCAAAAAGACCTGCCTATAATCTCACATGAAATTAGTATGCAAATGGATATAACATGTCATCATTGCCTGCTGGATATGCATATTTATTTATAGACTCACTTATTGTTTACCATATCACTTTATAAGTTGATTTTGCAAATCAACTACTATATATCTAGCATTACTCGAATTATTTTGCAGCCAACTCGAGTTTAACTATCAAATTCAAATTGTTAACTCGCAGAACATTGCGTTGGATTTTTGTTGAACATGACAGAAAAGGTTTGCTAATTTTAATTTCATTAAAATTGTCAAATTGTGTTAAAGCTTGTCATCCCTCTAAAATTATTTTGGCAATCGAATAAAATTCGGGATATGATATGATTTATCATATCTTACGTTTAGTGCTCACTTAGGATAGGATAAAGTCGGATATAAGGAGGATATAGATAAGATAAAATTATTCCATGGGGGAGATGTGATAAAGGTGGATAGGATTTCTAATGTCCATAATAGGAAAGTTATTTTTCTCGAATAACGAACTTCTTAAATTAACAAAATTGAAATTATATTTCAATATAAAGTATATTTTAATTCTAATTTAAGAAATAAAAAATAAAAAAATATTTTTAATTAACCCTATTTTAATTTACATATTTAACTTTAATTCTGTCTTATAATAAACATTCAATCTATAAAATAAATATTTATATTTATTATATATTTTAAGTATTTTTGTATTTTAGGTATGTTAGTACAGCTTTACTATTTGATAAAATTTTTATTAAAGAATGATGAAAGGGAAAAAAGATATAATAAAGAAAATAATATAAAAAGAGGAAAAATAAAATAAAAATAAATTAAGGAATTGTGTTACAAGAGATTTTCACCATCTCCGTTTATGAACATTTAGGTTCATTTATGTTTATATATTATTAAAAAAAAAAAGTGTACATGATATGATGTAAACATATCCGAAACTTTGTATATTGTGATTCACCAAACAATGGATAGGATATAAAAAAAAAATCTTAAGATTTCATATCATATCCTATCCAAGTCTTATCCCACTAAATCCGAACAACCAAACGTAGCATTTGGTCTCCAAGCTGCAAACTGCTTCCACAACGTGTATGTGGTTTTCCAATATTTCCTTACATGAAGAATCAAATAGCTTTGGTTTTGGTTTAAAAAAAAAATCGATTTTCCACCAAAACTTAGGAGGGAAAAGATTATATTATAAATTCTAAAATATAACAGAAAATTTCACTCGAATATGCTTGTAAAACGATCTGGGAGTTCCAAATAATTTGAGTTAAATGAAAATCTAACTAAATGAGCCGCCAAATATACCAAACACAAAATAATTTCAAAAAGCAAAGTCATACAAAACAAACAAAAATATGCATGTCTATCGAATTGGACAAATCGGACTTTTGAAACGCTACTCACAAAGGTCATGCAAATCTACGGACTCATGAGAGGACTAAAATGATATCAAGATCATATTTCTAGGACCAAATTCTAAAATTCTAAAACAAAAACTGTTGTTGAGGAATGATTCGACACTCTATATATAAGTACGTGGTCAATTTCACACCCAGTGATTTGCTAAAAATTTGAATGAGACCGCACAAAGTTGTGATGGAACTGCAAAATCGCAACCAGCCAAGTTGCCAAAGCAGGCAGTGTGTACCACAGAACCACCATACACTCCAAGAGGTTCATTCCTCGTGTGACAAAAAGTTGGACATGGAGATGTCATGGCCAGACATTCCTCCCACCCTGAAAACATTCACCTGACTCATCTCCATCCATCAGACCTCAAAGACTTTGTCCCACATCCAAGGACATGAATATGGAGCGCAATAAACCCACCCACCTACTCTGACAGCATTCTCATCCTAACCACAGACTCACTTCTCATGCATTAATTAAGGGACCTCCCCAGTCCCTATATCATGCAGTGCAAACCGCTCGGCCGAGGCAATTCGCATGGAGCCACAGCCACTCGAAATGAAGAAAAGTTTCCCAGCCACTCCACAGATCCCGGCCAGTGATTCTGATGGCATCGCTCAAGTCCATGAACAGAGCCTCAGGCTTCCTTCCAAGCTCGTCACCATAGCCGATTGCTTCCATGACGAAAAACTTCCATGGTACAAGCCGATTTTACATGATTCATGAAGTTAGCCGCAAGTTTTTTTGACCTTTCGTGTATCTTAATGGTACTTTCTTCCCTTGGCATGATGCAGGATAGCTGCTTCTCCTATCCCAGCAGATCTCTTCATTCAAGTAGACGACGTGACGTTCAATGTCCACAAGGTAATGACTCTAGAAAAGCACCTTAATTTTCATGTCAACATCAGACAAACCAGCTTCCCCTAGAGGTTCTGAGATATATCAGCTAGAATTTTCAAGCACCCTCTCCACTGGTCCAAAATCAGATCCCTTCTCAGCCACAATTGAACTGGGAACAGATCATCATCGAGTTCATCGTCAGCCCCAATGGACTCTCTTCTAACACAAAGATAACTGCCATCTCGTATGTTCAGAATGGTGTTCAGCGACATTCTTACTTCCTGAGTAATCAACTTCATACGTTTATTGAGATTATGTCCTCCAACATTGTCCAATAACCATTCTCTTGATACTGAAAATGAATCACCATTCCTTCTAGTCCGGTAAATTCTGCAGCTGTAGTGGTGCCCACAAACTCATAGTCATATTTTCTCTGAGGAAGGAGCTCACTCAGACAGAGAACTTTTTTCTTCGAGACGGTGTCTCAGTCCTCTTCCTTCCCAATAAAGCACTAAAGCTTAGGAATAAGCAACCCAAACGGGGATAGTAGCTAATAACTTTTGAGTACTTCATTTGGGTTTATTCAACTTAAGAATTAAAGTAAGAAAAATAAGAAAACGCCACCAAGTTGGTTAACATGATCAGGCAATCATATCCACCAAATCAAGCTTCACTTTCTTGATAGTAAGATCAATATCCGCATGTGCATTCACCAATAGTCATCTAACCTCCTTTTCTTCCCCTTGCCTGCAACAGTATCCCTTCATATCAAAGTGTGGATACATACGCCAACTAGACATTCAACCCTCAATATCGAATTCTGGGTACAATTGCAAGCTCGAAAACTTTCCTGGAGGATCAGAAACTTTCCATATCATCCTAAGATTCTGCTATGGCCTCCCAATAGATTTCGGTCCCGAGAACATAGCTCAACTAAGATGTGCATCAGAATATCTAGAAATGACGGAAGAGATGGAAGATGGGAATCTCATCTCAAAGACAGAAGCCTTCCTCACATTTGTGGTCCTCTCTTCCTGGAGGGACACCATCATTGTTCTCAAAACATGCGAAGCTCTATCACCATGGGCTGAAAATATCCAGATGGTCCGAAGATGCTGCGACTCGATAGCTTGGAAAGTTTTCAGAGACTGCCAATCAACTGGAGAAGCAGTCAATGAAGAAGGCCCGTGGTTCGATGAAGTGGCGACCCTTCGCATCGAGCACTTCATGAGGATTATGACAGCAATAAGGGCAAAAGGAACTAAACCAGAGACTATAGGCAAATTTATTGTGCATTTTGCAGAAAGGCGTGTGGTGGGTATGGATACTGAATCTGAAGGACTGAGAGGTTATGGGTATAGCAAAAATGAGCTACAGTTTAGTGTTATTAGTCGGAAGAACAGAGGAGTTTTCGGGAACAGCAAGGAGCAAAGGACAATCATTGAAAGCATCATTAGCCTTATACCACCTCAGCAAGAAGCAGTTTCGTGCAAGTTCTTGCTAAAGATGTTAAAGATGGCCATCCTCTATTCTGTCACGCCAGCTTTAGTTTCAGAGCTTGAAAAGCGAATCGGGATGATGCTGCAAGAGGCCACGGTGCAGGACTTATTGATCCCTAATTATAAGAGCGCTGATCAATCAAAGTTAGTATCATAATATCCTTTTGCCATCCCGAAACCTTTTAGAAAAATTCACGATTGAACAACTTTTAATGTTTCTCCTCTCAACTATTCTTATTGTCAAGCACAGTTCTCCCGAATGCACAATGCATGACATAGATGTGGTGCAACGCATCCTGGAATATTTCTTGATGCACGAGCAACAGCAACAACAGCCACGCAAGTCCGGGAAATTCAACGTCAGTAAGCTGTTAGACAATTACCTGGCCGAGATCGCAAGAGATCCTAACCTCTCAGTCACCGAGTTTCAGATTTTGGCTGAATCATTGCCAGAGAGCGCCCGCACTTGCGATGACGGACTTTACAGGGCCATTGATATCTATCTTAAGGTCATAGCTAAGTCTCATTTCTAGTTCTTGTACTTTCTTAAGCGACTCAAACCTAATAGTTGTATTCAATTTGCAGAGCCATCCTACATTATCTGAGTATGACCGCAGAAGGCTATGCAAGATAATGAATTGTGCAAAACTCTCGCTTGATGCATGCAACCACGCAGCACAAAATGAAAGGTTGCCCATGAGAACAGTCATGCAGGTAAATACTCGTGAAATCCTGGGCTCAGTATTACAATTTGCTGCCAAAATTAAATTATGAAGGATAGCTAGGCTCCATCTCTGCCCTCCAACCAGATAAAACTCATCTAAACCAATTTAGCTTCTCCTAGCTTCCGTAGATCACATCTCCATAGAAGCAAACTGAGAGGAACAGATGAGAATATGGCAATTAAGTCATCACTAACATAAAATATGGGTCTCAACTCATATGGTCAAGAGATCCTTATTGCCACATTGCGAAAAAACCAGAATACATGACCCTGTAAACAAGCATAGAACTTTTGATGAATGTGCCAATTTCTAGAAACTTGATCTACCATCCAGGAAACAGGAATATTGTCAGATTTTCACCAAACTCAAGCTGTCTTCACAACTCCAAAGGCTCAAGGCAAAAACAATAGCATACGCATCTTTTCATTGAACAGAAAAAACAAGGAAAATTTGCTAAAACAATTTGGAGCCACGATAGAAACTGTGAAGGAAGAAAAGAAAATTGCAGTTCAAATTAAAGAACATGTCTACAGAAAATAAATAATCATCAGAAATTTTGCTCTCAAGGCAGAGATTAACCACTTAGTAAACTGAACCCCACACATATACTGACCATTTTGACCAAAGTCTTAAAACCTAGTTAAACAGATAACTTAGAAAATAAATTTCATCTACTGATCATGTATGAAGAAATTTATCAGATAGACAACACAAAATATCCAAAGCAAGCAACCATGCCCTAGAAGGGCCTATAAATAATACAAAGATTGTTACTAATTCACACCCTTTCCCACCCCCCCCAACCCCTTTCAGAGTTTTTGAATTACATCAATGGCAAAATTAGTTGACCGTGAAATATAGTCATGATTATAAAAATCTTTAACATCCTAGTTGTATGATTATGTAGCTAACAATACAATCTATATTTACCATCATCTTTGTCATGGACAAGTGTCATATCACTAACCAAACCTTGGCAAGCCTTATACAATTTCAGGAAAAATGCCCAAAAAGGATTGCCTCCTAATCATACTAAAAGGCGATGTTAAACTTAAGGATACCAATCAAAGCTATGCAAATACCGAATTCCAATTATCTGATGGGCAATGTTACTTTAGGACTGAATTACCTAGAACATGGATTACTCATGAGGAAGAATAGACATCCAGCAAGACCGTGATGAAGAAGGATAGATATTCTGTAAAAGACCACAACCAAGCCTTGGCACTCACAATTTTATTTTCATTCTAAAATTTCTCAACTAAGAAAAAGCATTTGATACAGGTCCTGTTTT
Source organism: Eucalyptus coolabah (assembly GCA_014182585.1). Classification (NCBI taxonomy): domain Eukaryota; kingdom Viridiplantae; phylum Streptophyta; class Magnoliopsida; order Myrtales; family Myrtaceae; genus Eucalyptus; species Eucalyptus coolabah. The sequence continues at coordinate 10,155,652 of CM024628.1, read as the reverse complement.
CTGAGCAACTCAAGATGAGATCAGCAGTGCAAGGAAAGGAGCAAGAGCAAAGTGGCAACAACTCCGAACAAGAGGAAAACCAGTCGTCAACTGAGATAGAGATCAAAATTCTTCGAGCAGAACTTGAGAATGTCAAAGCCAAAATGGCAGAGCTACAAAATGATTACAATGAGCTTCAACAAGAATATGAAAAGCTCAACAACAAGCAAAGGCATGGATACCCTTGGAGTTCGGGCTGGAGAAAGATAAAGAACTCTTTTCATGCAAAACAAGACGGGGATGAAATTGGAGATGGAGAGAATAGACCCAGTCCAGCTAGGAGGTGCAGAGGCAGCCTCAGAAGGTCATCCATGTCTTAGATCTCTAGACGAACAAACAAGCTGCGCTAAAAACGCAATGACCAGCAAACTATCCAGCATAAACATGTGGAATTCCACCATGGGCAATTTCTTTTCGCTTCAGTAATGCATAACTATACAACACCTTCTACAGAGCTTTTTTTCTTCATTTTTTTGTATTCCTACTTCTAGGTACTTCTATCAGTGAAAGGACAGTGCACAAAATCCTCAGCCTACACCACTAACTTGATCTCTGATCTTAGAACCACATTGAGACTTCATTGCCTATGTAGATGCTATAAATAAAAAGTAACCATGAGTACATATGGATGAATCTGAAGGACATAATAAATGAACAACTTTATCGACTGCAAAGCCAGCTTTAACAAAAGTCATACATGCACAAATTACTCAACCTGACGTAATGCAAAAATGCAAAGGCTAGCAAAGAAAGCTCCAGCATTGCAATGTGTATATCCTAAACTTGAATGTTGCATGCCAATATGTCACACACTGCAACAAACTAAATGCAGAAGCATGCCAGATGCAGATGAGACCAAAGATGATAGATATCTCCAAACTTCATCAAGACAAAATAACCAGTACTAAACTGCAGTGAACCAGCCAAAACCATCCAGTGAGAACAAGTGTTTCTCCTAAATCTGGCAGGTTCCACACGTAGGGAGAAGAAAGCAAAATCAAGTAACATCTCAGCCGCATAACAAGCTAAATTGGTATGAGCGAATAAGAGAGGCCCTTTTGAAGCTAAACATCCCAATATGCAGAGAAACAACTTTCATCTATAGGCCCCAACAAGCTTCACATACAATCAGACAACAAAGAATGATGGTGAGAGCCAACAGAACATGAATTCAACCATCTTATCTGCTCTCCATGACCATCCCAAAGTTTGTATCGCAAAATGTAGACTTCCCACATAACCATTCATAACACTTCCAGTGACATCCGAAGCCAAATATATTCACCGAATTCCACGACAAAATCTCGGACTTTGTCCATGGTTACTCCAAAACTACTACATATGGATTCACAGTCACCAGGGTAAAGAAGAGTTGGCAACAATGATTCAAAATATATCATTGAATGGAAGAAGAGGTTATTATAAGTACCAAATGCCACCAAGTTATGTTGTAAACTGATGGTTACAACTAACCACAACGCCTGGAATAACTCCCAAGAAAATCCCAACCCCAAAAATAAAAACAAAAACACTTCTACCTACCAGACTTCATGAAACTCCAAGGGAACTTGGCACCACTCCCTCCTCTGACTCTCTCCCCAAACTCCTTCTCCCGCTTCCTCCTCTCCCGTTCCTCCCCGTCCAGCCAGTGCCTCTTCCTCTCGCCTTCCTCGACCATGCTCGACCCGCCCTTCTTGTTCGCGCTCCGCCTGTCCTCCTCGACGACCCGGATCGGGAACAGGTCCGGGGAGACCGAGAGCGGGCTCCGGAGCGTGACGTAGGCCTTCTTGTAGTCGGGCTTCGCGACCAGCAGCCCGCCCCGCTTCTTCTTCTTGCCCTCCATGTTGAGGGTCCGGACCTTGTCGACCTCGAAGCCGTAGAGGGACTCGAGGACGCGTTTGATCTCGATCTTGGATGCCGACGGGATGGTCTTGAGGGCGATCTCGGTGATGTTGTTGAACGAGGTCGGCATCAGGAGCTTGATGGGCAGGTTCGCGAAGTGGACGACCCGTCGCCCCAGTCTGCTGCCCATTCTTTCTTGGGTCGGTCTTGGTTTGGCCGCTCGAGCTTCGCAGCTTGCTGGGCAGAGTGGATTTTGAGGATGGAGCGAGTTCCTGTTCCTCGGACTCCGAAGTTCTGCAAGAGAAGAGGAGCGGTGCTGAGGGTTTTTGAGCATGACGAAGACGATGACGATGGCGTGGGGGATAGATGGGCCGGGCTTGTACCGAATTGGGCCGTATGTCAAAGGGCCCAACGGGTCCGGGTCAAGCGGACTTGTTTTGTCCGGGTCAAAGGGCCCAACGGGTCCATCTCTCCCCCGCCCCCACCGGTCCCTGTGATTGTGTAGTTAGCGCTATTAGGGCTGTGAATGGGTTGGGTCGGGTCGGTTTTGCATTACCTAACCCCACCTGAATCATAAGGCAAAGTGTTCCGACCCAACCCAACCCAACCCAAACCAAAAGCACAATACTCGAAGCAATATTTCAGGTCAGGTCAAGTTTTGGGTTTTTTGGGTTTCGCTTTACTCCTCCCTCCCTTCACCACTTCTTTATTGCCCCTGAATGAACGCCATTGGAATTTGGTAAAAGATCATTGCTATATGGTGAGGTACTATCATACAATACTGGGTAAGATATATCAGTGAAACAAAGCTATGCAAACATAGTGGGATTGTAGAAGTAAAGACTTAAGTGAACTGTCAACATCTAATAGGTACTATCACCACGGGAATTTACATGTAACTCTGCAATGGGAGCTGTGTAACTAAGAGGCTAAGAGCTAACGGACTTGACTTGAATCTAACAGGGCATGCCCAGCTTGCTCCATTAAGTCACATTAACTCTTACCTCCAGCCACAGTAACGCTAGAGAGTTTGCAAGCCTGGATTAGGGAGCAACGAGAGCAGAGAACAAATGTCCAGAATAAGGAAGAGTTTTATTTTCACCAGCAAACATCATAGAATCCATTTCTCTGAACCATGCCTTATATGAACTACAGTTTTAGCTAGCAGCTTCAAATGAAATTTGTTAAATTTCAGAACCAATAACTTTGGACCCATAAATAAGTGTGACTGCAACAGTCATTCTAGTAGCCTATGATTTGGACAGATTAGAAAACCTTTCCCATATAATTCACAAAAACTAGGAATCAACCTAAAATTCAAATTAGTTTGCAATATTTAGTTGGTTAAACAGTCGATGGCTTAAAGTCTTCTTCCTGGTAGACCTACTAAGTGAATATAAGAGGCAACAAGTAGTCTATGATCCAGCCAACAAGACCATGCCGTAGGGTCCATAACCAGAAAACTCATATGAAAATGTCCAACAAGCAGTCTAATGCTCAAAAATGAAAAATCCAAGATGAAACATTCATCTCCTTCAATAACAACAGTAAATGAGAGAGATTTCCAAAGGACATTTGGAGGACCCTGGTAACACATCTGGGGTTCTCTCCTCAGCCAGCTGCTCCAGCTGTTCTCTTAAAGTAGCAACATACTACAAAGCTAACATGACAACGGCATTGTAAAAGTGAAGAGATGCATCTAGCACTTCAAAGAACAGTAAGGAGTAGAACTGAGAAAGTCACTAAATAGATAAACAAACAGAGCACACTTGAACGAAACATACATTAGACTAAGTTTTACAAAGGACACCTAGACGTCCTAAACTAATCATCTCCTGGGAGACACAGTTCATAGAGGTGAACTGCACATATCACTAAACTGGTCTTTATTTTCTAGATTTAGCACTTGTTTGGAACTTCGATATATTTCAATTTAGTCATTCCATTTAGTTTTCCTTTTCTACTTGTTTAATATGGGAGGAATTGATTCTCTGCCATAAAGATAATCATAGACAATAGAATGCTCATTTCTCCACTATAGACATATCCAATTCCATAAGATTAAATTAAAGGTTCACAACCCATTCTAAATAATCAGTCAATGCCAGGAAAATGCAACAAGTCCAATTCTTGACTTCCTAGATATCCAACAACCCACAAGATGCACCAAATAAAACAACATAGAACCACCAACTATATCATTCAAGAAAAAAGAACACCAAATGAAGCAAACTGGTTTAGGAATCATTACGGCACACGAAAACATGGGAAAACATAAGCATCTAATTAGAATGTCGGTCGCAACGAGCAGGGAATGGAATTGCTCGACCTCCCCAATATTGGAGCAACCAATTACTGAGTTCACCTTAATCTGCATTACAAACCAGATAACATTAAAAACCGATAGACAAATCAACAATTTGGAAACCTGGACGAGAAAAAGGAGAAAAGAGAGAAGAAATTTGGCGCGTAAAAACGTTAGCAATCGTGAAAACAATCAAACTTTTACCTCGGACAGACAAGAAACCCAAGCCCATTCCACACGCAAGGGTGCGAAGCTCATGAAAATTAGTCAAAACCGAAGCCTGAAATGGAGAATACAAAGAGGAAGGGGAAAAGGCGAGACCTTGGCTGAGAGAATTCATCGTCGAGGAATGCGAGCTTGCGAGTGGCCGCAAATGCCGAATCGGCGGTCGTGAGCGCCGGCATCAACGGTGGCAGAACCTTAGAATGCAAGGAGCAAAGAAGAGGACGATAACAGAGTCGACAAGAAGGTGCGGTCATGGATGGCGACGGAGTCGACAAGAAGCAGAAGGCAAAGTCGATGTGTGATGAGGAAGTGTTTGGGTGAGACGAGAGAACGTGTTTGTTTCATTGTTTGGAGCCAACAACGGCCAAAAAATGTTGGACCCTAACCCAATTCAAAACATGTTTATTTATTTGTTTTATAATTGTAATTCGAACAATATTACAACCCAAAATATGTACTCAACTTTTTCCATATTTAATTCATGTTTGGCTCGGGTTAGGACACCCTACTAGTGTGTTTGGCTTTGAAATGAGAGAACGTGTTTGTTCCATTGTTTGGAGTCAATAATGTGTTCTAGGCCGAACAATGTTCAGACCCTAATCAAACCTAAAACATGCTTATTTGCTTGTTATATAATCATTATCCAAATAATATTAAAATCCGAAACATGTACTCAACTTATTATGTATTCAGTTCATGTTGGGGTCATGTTCGGGTCAAGTCGGGTCGGTGGGGTCGGGTCGGGTTTTTGGGACACCCTAGTTGGGGGTTTTTGAGCATGACAAACGTGATGACGAATTGGCGATGATGTGGAGGGGATAGGTGGGCCGGGCTTGTA